>CM021104.1:205822136-205940356 GCA_007115665.2 Sequoiadendron giganteum | reverse complement strand
AGATAAGGATTTTATCACTCACCACCCATTTGAAAAGAACAATCTAATAGTTATTTGTGATGAGCGATGGAACAACTAGCACAAAAGGTCATTGCATATCGCTAATTTATATTGCCAAGTATATGAGAAATTAGCGATACCAAAAGAACTAGAGATAACATAGTCCATCACACATCACCAATTCAACTTTGGAAATTTGAAACAAATCCATGATACACAAAATCAAGGATAATTCTGCTCATTGCTCATTGCGGATTTGAGCTCACAAACTTAAAAGCAATTAGTGATGAGTGATAGAATGAAATGGTGAACATGACCCTAAGTGAAAAATAATCAACATGTGCTCACAAGTTGTTCTAAAATGGCGAACCACCTAGGTTGATGAATAAAAGGCCTCTAGAACATAATACATAATACTTCAAAGGACTTAAAGGCCAAAAAAGGCCAATCAAACAACCATATAGAAATAAAATATTTTCATAACTAGGCATGAGGGTTCAGTAACCTTACAGGATCAAATGACATAAGAATTTTTAAAATGACTGGGAACAAGCAACAACATGCCAACAATAAAATAGAGCTCCAAGGTTTTTCTAAACTAATATTTTGGTAGCAAAATCCTCAGGCAATAATGATGAACAAAATCGTAAGTCCAGAGATATTGAGACTGACTAAAATTGGCCAAAATAGTCAAGGAGTCATGATTTGTTTTTAGGAGTTCCATCAAATTCTATGAGGTAAAATAGATGATTCCTTCATAAATCTCACATAAAATTCATATGGAAATCCCCCCCATGCTTTCTTGTATCGATAAATGCATCAAAAGTGATATATCATCAACCCTAAGTTTAAATTTCTCATCAAAATATTTTTGAATGTGTAGATGTTTATTCCTTTAAACTGATAAATGAATACTATTCTAAGTTCTTTCTATAAAAATATGTAGTGCATTGGCAAACTCAAAAACCAATCTTTAGCATCATTTTTTAAAGACCTAAAATAAAACTTCATATTAATAACATCCTTTTCTTCTATTTGATAGTCCATCATTAAGCTAATGAAAACTTGGAGATGTTTGGATGTTGATTCTTCATAAAAATTTCTAAAATTTAGAAAATATTCATTTATACTTTTAGGAATAGGGTGTGGATAGCCTTGGATGCCACTAAAATCTAGTAGTTTAATTTTCATATGTTTTTCAATAAAAACATATTTCACCTACAACAATTTTCTCTTAATTCCCTCTTTCTTACAAAATTATAGGCTTTCTCAACTCTCTTTCTCTTAATGATAACACTCATTGAATAAGGGAAGATAGGTTTTTTAGGAATTTCTTGTAGCTGACCTTCTTACACAACTTTTCTTCTTAAATAAAGAAATAAATAAAATACCTAGAGGTGTATCATAGTTGTTAGAAATCTTCTTTCTCTAACTAGAAGATTTGTAATCCAAATCTATTCTTCAATATTTTCATTAGGTTCATTTAAAGAGTTGCCACCTTTCTTCAAAGGACAAACTATTCAAGTAGCCTGAAGTTTTTTCATATAAGTCAAATTTCTTTCTATATTTTTTACCAGTAACACACCATATGTCTTGAAATATTCATATATGCTACACAAATTTCTTTCTCCAAATGTGAAGTCCTTCAATATCAGAACAAAATGTTAAGATCAAAAAATTATTGACTCTTTCCTCATGAATATGCCTCTATTATCCTTAGTAAAACCACCAATATATTGGTTCTTCCAACTGATGCCCTAAAATATTCTAATTGTTTGTCAAGCTCTATCATCAAAGACTCCAGGTTGTTGGCCAACAAATAGAGAACCACCTTTAAGATTTGTTCTCTCTACACTTTAGGTTTTTCAAAACCTAAGTGGGTTTCCCTACATGGTGCTTTTAACATGGATGTAAAAATTAGGTTTTCTTGTAGAACCTAGTATATAGATGAATTCATATAAAATGGATAGAAATTACTAAATACAAACTTGACTATCTCATTCCTTATGCTCTTTGAACCTAGGTATGAAGTATGAAAATAATTATGAATAAATATTACTAAAAATAGCTTTTTTTTTTATATTTGAAATGTGTCTCTGAGATTGAGGGAAAGCCACTCAAGATGGACTAGTGCCTATCCTAAGTTACAAAGTCACTATGTTATATGTAACATCACATCAAGCATTTTAAATATGTTTTGATGGTCATATTAATCACCATTACCTTATAAAAGTGAGACCTACTTGTAATACCACAAAATCTGCAAAACTTAAACCGTTAACCCATATTAGCATAATGGGAGTTTGAAATAAGAAAATATAATGGCATTATTATGAAATATAGAAACATAGTTAATAATGCTTAACAAAATGACAACCAAAACAAATAAATGAAAGCATTAGAAAAACATGTGAATCATACCTATTCCATATTGGATTGGTGAACCTTGAGTATGTGAAGGAGCCCTTTCCCAATCCTTGCCAAGCCTTGAGATGATGATAGACAAATAGATGCAAGATGAACTCAAGTTTCCTATAGTGAGAATGCTCCAAAATGTAGATGCAAATGAAGGATAAAACCCCTTGAATTTATAGGTGAGATTGAAGAGAGAAGAGGCAAATTCGAAGAATGTGGGACTAATCCTCAACCAATAGCAAAGAGCCACTTGTCACTATGTGAATGGGCCATGATTGTGCAAGTTCTGGCCAATGTGCCCATTTGAAATTTGAAAATAGCATTAAATGCATACGGTTAAACGATTTGAGGGGGGGAATTTGTTTGGACAAAAAAGTCAAACAAGGGGAGTTAATGAGGGCATATTCCTTGGGAATATTATTTGTGAGGAAAATAGAGCTTTTAATAAATCAAAATAAATGATTTATTGTGCAAGTGGAAAAATCTAGAGGATGGAACATGGGTTAGGCTTAACATTAATCAGGGATTTGATTAATTAAGCTAGTTATTAGTTGATTGTGACATTTTGACTTAGAATTGTGGGTTAGAATAAATAAAAATGAGCTCAGATAATGATTATTAGCTGTAGGATGGTGAAATCTTGCACATTGTTTGTGTAGATTCAGCCATCCTCATAGAATAACATGGTTCATTTCTCCAAATAAAATGCTAAAACTAGATCAAACATGCATGGAGAAAAGGAAATACAACCTATTCTATTCTATGATGGATTGGTGCCCTCCATGAAGATGTGAGAGAGCCCTTTCCCAATCCCTTTCTAAGCCAAATGAGATAGACAATAAGTTGCTATGAGCTCAAGTTGCCTATAGTTTAGATGCCTTCAAATTGTGTTCTAAAATGAGAGAAGATGCATTGCTTTTATAGAAGAAGTTGAGAGAAGAGAGGCCAAGATTAGGCAATGTGGGACTAAATCCCATCCAATAGGATAAAGACATTTGTCATAATGGGATTGGTCAAAGCTTGTGCACGTTTTGGCCAATGTGCGCATTCAAATTTGAAAAATTTCAATAAATGCATGTTGTTGAGGGTTTTGGGGGGAATAATCTTTGTTCAAAAAAATTCAAAGATGAGAGTTATTGAGGGAAAATAACTCTTTTTAATAAATCAATAAATTGATTTATTGATGCAAGTGGGTGGGTTAGTTAGGAGTTTAGATTTGACTCTAGTTGAGTCAAAAGCTAGAGAATGGTAATTGTGATTAAAAGTTAATTAAATTTAGATTAATTAACTTAGGGGATTTTAGGGATTTGATATTTGATTTTAAATCAGTTTGATTTATTAAATGAAATAAGAAGAACCTTAGGAACTTAATTATATAATTTGATTTATTTAATTAAGCTTGATGAACCTTAGGATTAAATCAATAAATTGCTTTAATTGATTAGTAGAAGAAATGAATGCATGATGTTAGTTACAGTGGAATGCATAATGTTATTTTTGGATGTCTACATTTTGCCCCTCTTTGAAACAATGTACTCGTTGCATTGGTTCAAAGAATGATGTTGTCGGCATCGAAATTAAAAAATTCTTTGGTTTTTTCGGATGCCCCAGTGGAAAATAAGTACGTTAGTACATTGCCCCCTCGAGAGATCAAGCGAAAAGATACAATTTGAGGTGGATCTCGCGACAAAGAGGTTCAAAATGGATGTATGGATGGTAATGATGATGTAGATGAGATGTTTGGAAGATGCTTAGAATAACAAATTTATATTATCGTATACAACTTTAAATGATTATGCAATGCATGTGAGATGGATGAGATGGATGATGTTGTCCTGATAGATGGTATGACATGATTATGCGAAATGAGAATACGGATGCAAGATGGATGCATTGTTAGCGTGACAGAAGATAGAAGAATGAGAGAGATGAACCCTTAAATCTAAGAAGAATGTAGAAGTCCAATAAGTCCATTAGTCATCGAGACTTTATTGGATATGACAATGAATGATGATGATGTGTTGCTTATCCAGGGATGGGAAAAGAGCATACCTTTCTTTATGTTTGATAACACACATAGGTGCGATGCATCAAGATATTAAGAACCAGGATGGTGTGGCGCCTAGTGTGATGGACTTTGACTTGACAATCAGATAGGAGTACTCTTGTTCACACTTGACAGATATAACCTTATTCAGAATGCAGTTCAGATATTCTAGACATCTCGGGCCAAAACATAAAAAGGCAAGCCTTCTTATGTGGTCAACAAGATACCTAAAACATCCTTCCTACAAACAAAACAAAGTATGTGTGACGAAGTTATTTTACAAGAATATCCAACAAGCACAGCAGATAAAAAGATACTGATCGTTGCCCCATTCCTTTCTCTCTAAACCAGTTTTGTTTAGGCATCATCGAGAGGTCCTTGGAATGAGCGCAAAATAAAATAAGTCTAAAAGACTAAAATAAATTAAACAAACAAGCTGATGTTCTTCGTATCACTAGCCAAGACTAAACTACTGTGGGTTACCTGATGCTTATGTCCATCGTAGGAAAGCTTCATCCTAGGACATGTAGTGATCAGGGTTTTGGTGAGACGGATTGCATGATAAGCTATTGATACTCCGAGTTGACCAACTTGCTAACTTACTGACTTAGACCTTCGAGACTTTGATGATTAGGCGTTCACTTTAGAACCTACTAAACTTGCTTCTGACTAACTCACCAAAGGGTGAAAGCGACGATGATTTATTATGAGTGATGACAATCACGAGTGAAAGCAAGATGAAATGGATGCACCATTTTGGTTTTTTCAAATGTTTTGAGGTTGTTTTTGGAATTTTGGGATGTTTTACAAATGTTTTTGGTATTTTCAAGATTTTCCAATGTTTTTGGTATTTTCAATATTTATGAATGTTTTTGGTATTTTCAATATTTATGAATGTTTTTGGTATTTTCAAGATTTTACAACAAACAGACTATCTTAAAGACCTATCCTAGGGGTCTCGGGAGCTCATCCATAGATTAGCCTTGCCTACGTTATATACACAGAGACCACGTAGTTCGACTGGTGGTGGACTGACTTGATGATAATATGGACAAATGGATTGCCATTTTATTGCCTAAAGGACTGACTTAAGATGCAGACTAGATGGGCAAACGGATTGCCAATGCGACGGATGCCTAAAGGACTGACCCAACCGTCTCGGGGGATGATCAAAGATCAACCTTGCCTACATTCAAGCTCAGAGACGACGTAGTTCGACAAGGTAGAAAAAATTGACAAGACTTAATGATGAAATTTTTGAAGATTTTCTGATATTTCGACATGTTTTTGGATTTTTGATGATTTTTTTGAATGTTTTTGGTTTTTGAATGAGTTTTCTGAATGTTTTTGGAATTTTTTGATGAATTTTGAAAAAGATCACGAGAATATACACGAATCCGATCCGATGTTGCGAGAACATGCCCCCAGTGTGGTGCGATAGACTACTTAGATAAAGGCGGGATAGACTGACCTTTGAAATGCCAAGTAGTTCCGATGGTGGAATATAGTACAGATACCAACGCAGGCTATGGTATGGATGCGAGCGGATAATTGGAATGTGATGGAGTGGATGAGTTGTGCAGATCCTGATAGATGGGGAAGGTACTTTATTTACACTTGATGCCTGTTTGCTAGGTTTTCACCAAGGTATTTGCCCAAAGTGCCACCGAAGTGGTTTTCACTAGAGGATGATTTTTTCTCTTTACTATTTTTCAATCCTTTTCTGATTTTTTTGGATTTTTTGATCTTTTGATTTTTTTTGTTGTCACCAAGATGCCTGTTTGCTAGGTTTTCATCGAGGTAACCATTTTTTCAAGACTTTTTCTGATTGTTTTTGTATTTTCTGGTTCTATACCTTGCAATGTTTAGGCATAAAACTTTTTGAGATGAGAGCTATTCAGAGGCTCCTGTAGAGGCTCGCCTTCTAGTGTTGCTAGTTGATATGCCCCTGATGTGTAACTTGCAGTGATGATGAAAGGTCCCAGCCAGTTGGGCTCAAATTTTCCCTTTGTATCTGGATTTGGCACGTTCTTTTGGTTTTCTTTCAGCACGAGGTCACCAACTTGGAAAGTGCGTTGTCTGATGTTCTTGTTGTAGCTCCTTTTTAGGCGATTCTGGTACACTTGTAGATGATTAAGGGCATCCATGCGCCTTTCATCTAGTAATTCCAGCTCATTGAGTCTTGTGACCCTATATTCCTCATCTGTGATAAGGTTTTACAGTGATATCCTTAGTGATGGGAGCTCGATCTCAATGGGGAGTATGGCCTCTGATCCGTAGACCAGAGAGAATGGAGTGGCACCTGTTGGCGTGCAGATGCTGCTGTGGTAGGCCCATAAGGTGGGATTTAACTGCAGATGCCAGTCACGACCAGAGTCATTGACTGTTTTCTTGAGGATTTTCAAAATGGTTTTATTTGTAGCTTCTGCTTGGCCATTGCCTTGTGGATAATATGGAGTGGAAAAGCGATGCTTGATTTTGAATTTTTCACACAAGTCACGGAAATCCTGATTCTTGAAGGGTGTCCCATTATCAGAGATAATGGATTGGGGGACACCGTACCGACAAATGAGGTAATTCAGGATAAACTTGGATATCTGCTTTCCGGTGATGTAGGTCATGGGAATTGCTTCGACCCACTTAGTGAAGTATTCGGTGGCGGTGATAATGAATTTATGGCCATTGGATGAGGTGGGTGATATTTTACCAATGAGATCAAGCCCCCATTGTGAAAAGGGCCAAGGTGTAACAATAGGATGCAGTTCTTGAGCTGGTGCATGAATAAGATCTCCATGTTGTTGGCATTGCAAGCATTTTCTGACAAAATTGTGTGCCTCTTTTTCCATCGTCGGCCAGTAGTAACCTGTTCTTAGCAACTTTTTAGCCAAGGTCATACCACTTGAGTGTGACCCACATGTGCCATTGTGTACCTCAGTTAGAGCAGTCAGGGCTTCCTCGGGTTTTAAACAACGTAACAGGGTTCCATCGGTACTCCTACGGAAGAGGGTCTCTCCTAGGATGACGAATCATGAAGTTCTTTTGATGAAAGTGCGTTTTAGGTTCGGGGTGATGTCAGTGGGGAGGATTCCTAACTTTAGGTAGGTGTATATATCATGATACCAAAGATCACCAGGACCAACGAGTTCACATGCGTATTCTGACTCTGGTACCTCGAATGTGGGTACGAGAAGCTGCTCTACGAGGAATTCATGTTTCGAGACGTTACGAGGGATGTCGAGTAAGGATCCAATTGTCGCCATTGCATCAGCTGCTCTGTTGTTTGTCCTTGGTATCTGCTCAAAGGTAATGTCGATGAAAGATTCCTTGAGGCTTTCTACCACCTTCTTGTATGGTGTGAGCTTATCATCCTTGGTTTGGTATTCGCCGTTGACTTGGTTGATGATAAGTTGCGAGTCGCCATAGACTTTTAGTGCCATGATTCGCCATTGTGCTGCAATCTTGAGTCCTATGGTCAAAGCCTCATATTCTGCTATATTGTTCATACAAGGGAATGCCAGCTTGTATGATCTAGGTATGCAGTCTCCTTGCGGCATGATGAAAAACACACCAGCTCCTGACCCATGTTGTGTGTGAGAGCCATCAAAGTATAGCTTCCAGTGGTCTGTTGCATCAAGGTTAAAAAGGGACTCATCTAGGAATTCTGATATGAGTGGATTATCTATGTAGAGGGGAGCTTCAGCCAGCTGATCCGCAATGACTTGTCCTTTTATGGCTTTTTGTTCTACATACTCGATATCATGTTTAGATAATATCATTACCCACTTAGCCATTCTACCTGTAAGTGCTGCTTTTGTCAATAGGTACTTTAGAGGGTCTATTTTGGCAATCAACTTGATTTGGTGCGCTAGCATGTAGTGTCTGAATTTCTGAGCCGCAAATACCAATGCTAGGCAAGCTTTCTCTATTGACGTGTAATTGAGCTCATGTCCCACCATTGTTCTGCTGATGTAGTAGATAGCCCGCTCGGTTCCCTTTTCATCATGTTGGGCTAAAAGGGCCCCCAGGGCGGCTGTTGTTGTAGAGATATATAGGATTAGTGATTTCCCCACAATTGGTGGCATCAATACAGGTGGTGTAAGTAGATATTCTTTTATTTTGTTGAATGCTTGCTCGCATTTGTCATCCCATCTGAAAGCTACTCCCTTGTGAAGTAGGTGTGAATAGGCAATCTGTTTATCTGCCAATTGTGCTATGAATATTTGGATGGATTGGAGTCTTCCTTGCAATCCTCTTAGTTGTTTCAACATTCTTGGTGCTTTCATTTCAAGGATTTCTTTTACCTTTGCAGGGTCTACCTCTATCCCTCTCATTGAAACTATGTATCCTAGCAGCTTCCCTGATTGCACCCCAAAGACACACTTCTTCGGGTTGAGTCTAACCTTATATTGTTCGAGCCTGTCAAAGATAGCACTTAGAGTTGCTATATGGTCTTGTCTCTTCTTTGATTTAGCAAGTATGTCATCTACATAATCTTCAACTGTTTTGTGGATCATGTCGTGGAAGATTAATGTCATGGCTCTTTGATAGGTAGCTCCTGCATTCTTCAACCCAAATGGCATTACATTCCAGCAATAGGTGCCCCAAGGACATGTGAATGTTGTCTTGTGTTGGTCTTCTTTTGTGATCAATATCTGTTTGTACCCCGAGAAACCATCCATTAGGGAAAGCATCTCATGTCCGACCGTCATATCCACTATCATATCAATGTTGGGTAGTGGAAAGTCATCCTTGGGACATGCTTTGTTTAGGTCTCTGAAATCAGTGCAGATGCGGATACCCCCTTTCTGTTTTGAGACTGGTACAAGGTTAGATACCCATTCTGGATAGTCAATCGGGCATATGAAGCCAACATCCAGAAGTTTCTGTAGCTCAATATTTACAAGCAAGGCTATTTGTGGGTGCATCTTCCTTAGCTTCTGTCTGACTGGTTTTGCTCCAGGGTGGACGGCCAAATGATGCACTACTACTTTAGGATCCAAGCCTGGCATGTCTGCATAGGTCCACGCAAAATTTACCTTTCTCTCCTTTAGGAAAGCTGCCAGTAGTTTTTGTTCTTCTTCTAGGAGGGATTCTGCATATAAGGTAATTTGTGGTTCTGATTCTGTTCCTAAGTTGACCGGGTTGCACTATTCTGCCAATACTGTTGACTTCTCCTGGTGTAGAGCAGTAGGGGGGAGATTGAAACCTTCATCCTCTGGCGCCTCAGAGAGGTTTTCGCCATTGGATGTGTCCTTTATTTTTACTATTTTATGGTTAGAGAGTGCCACAGTGTGGTTTTCACTCAATAACTCTGAGCTTATTCTTTTTCTTTTGCGACTGAAAGACTCAATCGTCTCCCCATAGTATGCTTGTGTGTCTAGAGTGATATCAAATCCTGCCTTGTGATCTCCACATGGAATAGTATCCCTTTGTCCCATGAATTCAGAGAGAGCCTCATCATTTTCGAATGAGTCTAGAATCGGCGGTCCCCGTTGGTCGTGATCGATGAGTTGGGGGTATACTAATTGGATTTGGTGGGTTTGTTGGATTGGCTCAGTGGGTGAGACACTAATCATCAATAAGGTGGAATATTCAAAGAGCCTAGGTAAGCCACCTATGGTGTCATCATCGTCACTGCTACTACAAACGTCAGTTATGTCAAATGTGAAGTTATCGAGAGGTAGGCCTGTGGACACAGGTAATCTAAGGTTAGTTGCCAAGACCCGAGGAGAGGACCTGACTGCCCTATTAGGAACACTTCTGCCACGCACAGTTATACTCAGAGGGGTACAGCCGAGGCCAAGGTTCTGTATTCTTCTTTCTACAGTGATGGGCTCCAACCGTCCATCACTATTTCTTCCTAGGCTTTCATTCCTGTTATAGCCCATGCCGAACATCATTTGTAACCCTCTGTTTGTTTCCTCCATGGGTAGGGTGGGAGTGGGTCTTTCATCTTGGTATAAACTGTTTGTGATGTCCTCCTCGTCCACATTTTCCTGACTAAGATCCCCCCAACTGTGGAATCCAGAGGGTTCTATTCTAGTGCGGACAGGTGTTTGAGTCAATTGTGGTTGCCCATGTGATCTAGGAGATTGTGGTAACTCTCCTACAACAAAAGCATTTCTCTTCATTCTATAATCACCACATCCATTGTCCTGTATCATGTTCTTGATCTCGGATATGTCGGGGATGGCGGGTGTCTCTGTCGCAGAAGTGGAGGCGAGATTAGCTGGGTCTATGTATGAAGTGGATGGTCCTTCATCATTTTTAGGTACTTGAGGGATCTTGTAAAACTTGGCTTCCAAGTTTTTACAATAGGCGAAGGGTTCGGGATCCCCATATATGGTAACCTCCTTGTTTTGATATGAGAACTTAATGCACTGATGATAGGTTGAGGCCACTGCCTTCATTCCGTGTATCCATGGGTGTCCCAGGAGGATGTTGTATGGCAAATCAAGGTCAAGAACTTGACAAGTTGTTTCCATGGTTGCTGGCCCCACTTGGATGGGGATCTTGATAGTGCCCTAAGACACTCTTTCCTGGTCATCATATGCTCTTATGGTGATACTTTTGTTCTTATTGATGGAATCCTCGGCGAATCCCAATTTCTTTATAAGTTTTAGAGAACAAATATTAAGACCTGCACCACCATCTACCAGGACTCGCTTGACTTTCTTTTTATGAACTAGGATTTGGAGGTGAAGTGCCCGGTTATGAGATGGCTACGGGGGGAAATCTTGGTCTAAAAATGTGATGAGATTCGGGGTAACGATGTTACCTACCATAGCCTGAAATTGCTCTGTGTCAAGGGTAGCAACGACGGTAGAGGCAGCTAGTGCTTCATCCAGGATCTGTCGATGAGCGGCGGAGATTTTTAGTAATTCCATGATGGATATTTGTGTGGGTGTTCTCTTCAGTTGGTCAATTACATTGTAATCATAGGGGACGGCCTTTGTGTTGGTAATGGGGGTCTTAGCAGGTGCCCCGACAATGGTAATTTTTCTGCCTCGTGTGGTGACTCCACAGTCATTGTTGGTTCCCTTGATATTTATGACAGTGACCAACTCGTCGACACATCCGACTATCTCCTCGTATACTAGATTGGCACTAGTATACTTTTGTTTACCCTTATTATTCCCTTGGTTATTTCCTTGATTATGATTCGGCATCAGATTCGTGTAGATTTTTAGGTCTTGGTTTCCGGTCGGCTGCTCGATGTTGATGACCTTATCCTCGATGAGGTCTTGGATGATATTCTTGAGTCTCATGCAGTTGGCGGTGGTGTGTCCTTTAACTTTGTGGAAGTCACACAGGAGATTCTCGTTGTACCACGGCGGTTTGGTCATGGGCTCCGTGTATTGTTCGGAGTTAGAGATTTTGATTAGGTTTTCTTTGACCAATTTCTTCATGACAGACTCAATCGATTCGCCAAGAGCTATGAACTTTCTCTTGGGGGGAAACTTGTTGCGGGGAGGTGGTCCTCCTTGATTACCCACATTGTTGACTTGGCTTGTGGAAGGTGGTTGTGACTGTGCTACTACCGCATTAGCCTACACATTGTTGTGGTTATGAGTTTGCGGATGATGATGATTTTGGGTATTTTGCTTAGGAGCACTGATGACTACCTTAGCATCAACCACGCCGTCGTTCGTGATATTTTTGTTCCTCGACCATGTTCGAGGTTTATCATTGTAGTTGTTGGACGGGCGGTTATCCTGCGGTGGAGTGAATGTAGGTGCGCCTCCTCGTGCAGTAAGGGATCTTTCGATGTTGAGCGCCTTTGGAATTAGTTGATCGTAAGATGTGATGCACTGCATTTTTAGGTAGAACGCCAGGTTTTCATCTAAGTTGGCTATGATGGTGCAAACTTGTTGTTCCTCTAGCATGGCCCACTTGCTTTGATTGGCCTTGGATTGCCATCTTTGCAAGAAGGATGCAAATAACTCTCCTCTTCTTTGTTTGAGTGCAGATAGTTCTTCTAAACTGACATCCGCACCCATATTAAAAGCGTAATTTTTAAGGAAAGCCTCCACAATTTCCTCGAATGTTTTAATGCTCGTGGGTAGGCGAGAAAACCATTCCATAGCTGGACCAGTCAGGCTTCGGGGGAAGAGCCGCATTAGATACGTGTCATCATATGTGACTTCCATGCAGTGCACCTGAAATTCCCTGACGTGGTTTTCAGGGTTGCCCATTCCATTGTACTTATCAAATTTGGGGATCTCGAATCCCTTTGGAAATGGTACCATGGTGAGACTTCTATCGAACGGATAAGGGCACAAGTTGCCTGGTGTCCTTGTGGTTTTTCCTGCTTGCAAGTCCAACACCTGTTGCAAAAGCAATTTGATCTGTGTTGCGACATCCTTGCTTGGGTCGGGGGGCGGGATGAATGAGTGGTGAGGTGTTGGAGGTGTTTGATGGGTGGGGAGCGTATTGGGCGGCGTTTGCTGCGAGCTTGGTTGTGCATTTAGGGCTTGTTGGTAAGCTTGCATTTGTGCCAACAACGCTTGTTGTTGATCTTGCTGTTGCTGTTCCAATAGCGCTTGCTGTTGGTCCATCTACTGTTGTTCCCATGAAGCCTGCTGTTGGTCAAGTTGTTGCTAAGCTAGTAACGCTTGTTGTTGGTCTAGCTGCTATTTTGCCAATAATACTTGTTGTTGATCGAGCTACTGTTGTGCCAATAAAGCTTGTTGTTTAGCTTGGTGTTGTGCCTGAAAGTCTTGTAGGGCTTGGTGGTAGGCTTGCAGGTGGATTGCTTGCAATTGCGCTTGGTATTGAGCTTGTGTCTTTTGTTGGGCTTGAGCTTGAGCTTGGGCTTGAGCTTGCGCTTGTGCTTGTGCTTGTGCTTGTGCGGCTTGTGCTTGAGCTTGAGCTTGTGATTGCGCTTGTGCGGCTTGTGCTTGAGCTTGAGCTTGCGCTTGCGCTTGTGCGGCTTGTTGTTTTTGGAGTGCCTTTTGGTGGGCAGCTTGTTGTGCGTTTTGCAACATGATGGAGAATGAATTGGTCGTGTTGTGCTTTGGCAGTGGGATTGGTGGTGGAGCAGGAATCATGCCAACTGTTGTGGCGGGTGGAGGGATTGTGGTTGTGACTGTGATTTGGGTTGTGGGCGGGGTGGTTGAGACAATTGGTCCTTGATGAGGCATGCTTTGGGAGACTTGAGGACCAATAGATGCATTAACTGTGGTGACAGGAATGGTTGCGATTTGTTGTGAGGATATGGGCAAAAGAAGCGGGTTCAAAGTGGTGGGCGGATTGCTTGGATTAGCAAAATTTTCAATGGTTAAAGGTGGAAGATCTATTCCAGGAGGTGATGCAGATGTGAAAGGAAGCAGGGGAAGGAATGACGCACCACTTTGGAAAGAGAAAGGATTGATAGCTTCTGTCGTTCCAAGCAAACTAACTTCCTCATGCAGTGGGGGAGTTGGTATATTCAATTGATAAGCTGGTGTGGTGTGAAATGAGGATGAACCAGCGGGATTATGAAATGTGAGTGGGATGTAAGGGTGAAATGAATTTTTCGGAATAAATGTAGGGGTGATGATTGCTTCTTCGTTAGCCACAAGGCGGTGTTCTTGTAATTCTTGGAACATGGCACTCCCCTTGTTCACAATCGGGGAGGTTGGTGTGATGATTGAGGTGATGCAAGGTACTTCTTTATTGATGTTTGACAACGGGGATGCAACTGCACTAGTGCTTGTGTTAAGGTTGGGAGGGGGCATGTCCCCTCCTCTTTCTATTGAATTTATGCATTTGAACATCGCACTAACAATTTTATGGTTCTTAGGATTTTGAATCATTTCCATGATTTCCTCTGGTGTCATCCCTATGTCTTCATTTATGTCGTCCTCTTGATGACTCTCCTCTTGAAGATTTTGTGATGATACGGGAGAGTTGCTTGGGGGATTGCTTGATCCTGCTAGGTTCACTTCGATATTTAGATGACTCATGTCCATAGAAGTTGATATGTCTCTGATATTCTCCATGTCCTTCTTGTGTTGAGATCTTGTTTGGACCATAAAAATAGGGATTTGTTCGATCCTAATCCTTTAAGTCCAAAAAGAGAAGAACTAGGGTAGCTAAAAGATCAAAGATGGTGATGATGATGATGGGTTAAAACGGATGAGATGAGTGAATGAAACCTTTGGAAAACTTTTTGAATATATGTGCTAAACTTTGAAAGGGCTTTTGATTTGATTTGAATGTGATAATTTGACTAGATGCGTTAAGTCAAACAAGATTGGTTGTGAAGTTGTTTTCCCTAGGAAGTTGTGTTATCCTAAGGGAACTTGCACAAAAATGGATGAATTGACAAAGTGTGTTATGCCAATGTTTTGGAGAACTAATAGACTTTAAGAAGTTGTGTTATCTCAAAGAAAATTTGTTCAATGATTTGAGACTATGTTGGCTAAGTGTGTTAAGCCAAGATATGATGATGTTGATTTAGCCCTCTAAGTTTAGTGTGATGTTTGATTCTAGAGTTCTCAAAAAGGTTTGATGATGAAATGAGACTTTGATTTGATGGATGAATGAATGGGAATGACAACTTTGATCTTGAACCTTAACCTAGATGTGACTCTATTTCTACAAAACCTCAGTGTTGAAGAACATGCTTGACTTCCTATGGGAGAAATGCAAACCTTTGAAACAATTCGGGATTTTGTTGACAATAAAATGCATATAATGTTGGATTGTTCCTTGAGGCTTTTCTATAAAAGTTATAAACCAATCTTTCCCTGAATTCGAAAAGTCTCTCAAGACGCTCCTCACGAGCTTTTAGACTAAGCTTCTTGAACTTTGGTTTTGGGATTTTGATCTTGCGGGAAATCATGTTAGACAACACATGTGTAATCCAATTTGTCTCTTTATCTTGGTTAAATGAGGTTCTTTTTATCCAAGACACTTGCTTGCTTAGGTTTTCAAACTATATGTCTAGTGTCCCATTCTCTTTCTCATCCCACAATGTCCTTTGTGTGGAAATCGAGGAAAATAGGGCAAAAGTTCCTTATGTTTATCCTTATTGGAAACAAATGATGATAGAATTTGCACACTTAGAAACCTCTAGGAATGTGATTCCTAGGGAAAGCAAGAGTGGGCAAGTTCGTCAATAGGTATTTGTTCCCCACAAGGTGTTTGAAATTTCAAGGTTTTTGTGTATGTTTGTTTTCCAAATGTTTTCAAGATCAAGCAATGTGTTTTTTCCAAGCACTTTCACACTCCTAGGTTGATGAGACAATACCTTGTTGGGTTCCCACTTGGATAAATCTAGCTGCGCATATCTTGTGCGAATGGCTAAATGCTTGACCACACTA
Organism: Sequoiadendron giganteum; assembly: GCA_007115665.2. Classification (NCBI taxonomy): domain Eukaryota; kingdom Viridiplantae; phylum Streptophyta; class Pinopsida; order Cupressales; family Cupressaceae; genus Sequoiadendron; species Sequoiadendron giganteum. Next base: position 205,924,585 of record CM021104.1, on the reverse strand, counting down.
GCTCCCCTCCACGACACTCACTTATTCGGGTCAGCCAAACATTAGTACCCATGAATCTCCCATGGCATACTTTTCATTTCCACAACAAGACCGCATGTTATGTGGGGTGGCTTCAGAGGACATGACCTCTTGCACCAACAAGATAGATAAGGTTTTGGCCAATTTCTAAACAAGGGTTCTATATCGGGCATTCCGTTCGTGGGGGATTATCCAACATCGGCGAGAGTCCATTGCTGTCTATCTCGTCGGAATAATCCTCGTGATATTGGCCTTTGTTCCAATATCCACACTTATATCCCGGGTGGAAGTCACTTGGCTTTAGCGTGTTCCCGGTTGGGTCGTTCCCTTGGGTGATTACTTTTTCCCACAAGGCAGGCCCTCTAAGTTAAACAATAGTGAGCTAACATATCCCGTCATTCACACAACCTTCGTTGAAAAACAAAGGGGAGAACCTCTGCAATATATCGTGCTCACACTCGCATGTTTTGTTCAATTTTAAAATGCCCAAATTGAAGTGTGGAGGCAATCTTTTATGCAACTTAGGGTCACCAAAAAGACTTTTGATTCTCAAGATCGCCGTGAAGTGTGAGAGAAGCGCATACGCCTTTTTAAATGACACTACTTTGCAAAAAAGTTTACAAAACACAAAGTACACATGTTCAATTTTAAATTCCTCAAAGCAATTATGAGTTTGTTTTAAAAGCACCAATTGAAATGTGAAGTTGCCTTGTTCAATTTTAATCCCAAATTGAAATCTAGTAAGTGTCTAAGGTTCAATTTTAACCAACTTTGAAAAGATCAAGCTATTGATTGATTTTAAGCCCAAACTGAAAGGTGAGTTAGCTAAAAACAGAAAAAAAGGGTAGTAAATGGAAGCTCTAAGATTGTCAAATCAAGCATTAAAAAATGCTATTTTCCAAGTTTTTAATTCCACTCTTTTCACCTTCGTTTTTGCTTCAACCTTCAATTCCAATCTCCAATGTCAACCTTGATGTCCACACCTTTAGTTTCAACCTTGATGTCAACCTATTCCACAATACAATTTGAACTTTTAGAGATGAGATTTAGCAAAAGATTAACCAAACACTCCATATTATCACAAGAAATTACACTTGTCATGTAAAGCTTCCAAAGACAAAATAATGATAAGTCCAACACTTTAAAATTTAATCAACACATGCTGAAAATTATAAAGTAATGGTTTTAAATGAAAATTTCATGTCAAATTAGTCAACACATTGAGCAAATACCAAAATCTCCTTGTAGATTGTCAGATTCTAAGATTGTACTTATTGGCTACGGGAATGTTTAATGCGTTTATCCTAAAATCAGAACATAAAGTATTTCCACCGTATTTGTTGATCTTGAGCTAATAAATAAATTATGACATTCCAAGGTTGTTATTACAGTAAGCTCTTGGTCAAGCATTTCTATGCACCTTTGTATATAAATAGATCCCAAATTCTTTGTGGTCTACTCCGTAGCATAGAACTATCAAACTAGCATTATCCCCGATGTAATTGGAAACAATTCACAATAAAAATTGCACTTCCTTTAATGCTCTAAATATCCTTACTCCAACCAGATCTTTGTTTTGAATGGACTATTACTGCACCTAGAGTTTAACTACCAACCCGTCTCAACATCACAAGCAAATAGCTTCCCTTGAAACAATTCTAAATGGATTTATACTCAGGTTGTTAAGATAAGCAACCTTTTTTTTTTATGGAATGTAAATGTGTGTGTACACTGTAAAGACAACAGATTCAATGTACCTATGTAATAGCGTTTGGCCCTGATAACAACACAAGTCACCACAATTAATGCCTCAGCGGATTTTTGAATAAAGTCTTCCCCTAATGAAACACCCACGCTTAAGAATTTATCGCTGATTAGACTGGGTGGCTGGACCCATCTGATGCGACTGGTATGGCGCAAAAGGAAGCATTAGATAGAAATTTAAACATAAAAATCAGTTGCTCGAAAAAAAGAAAAAACAGAACCATGTTTGGTATAACGAAGGGACATCTATCAATGCATATGAATAACGGACTTCATTGTTCTTTCTATTTTTTTTAAGCACAGCAATATAGAGAAAGCATGTGAACACCTGCATGAAGACTGAAGCTTTGTGATAAGATACACACTTCATCGAATGTGGCAGTTAACTCCTCTCTGGTGAAGCATGTACAATTACCAAATGACCAAGCTCTGCAAAACTGACTATCAGCGCATAATCCTCTCTAGCTAAGACTTGATAGGCATCAATCATAATAATTAGAATTTTATGCAGAGAATCTCACCATATCTAGTGGACACCACATGTCAAGTCTCCATCGTTGGAAAATCTCTGAGAGATATCATGTTTATCACAATGGAATGGCCCAAGGGGATGAAGAGGCATGATAAATGTTACACGCCCCTCTATGACAGATGTATATTCAGCTAGAGGGCCGTGATAGGCTGGGAAGGAGCCTCGACAGGGGAGAATGTCTTACCAATAGGCTGAAAACCCCCACATATTACCTTCCATTGCGCTTGGCCAGTTGATGATAGTTGAGCATAGCAATCTAGCTGGGTACCATGATGTTCAAACTCTTTGGGTTGAGTGCAAGAGAAGAGACAATGAAGTGTGGATGAGAAGGGTTTGGAATGTAAACAAAAGAGTATGACAAAGCAGCTAATGGTCAGGTAAACACAGTTGGAAGTGAAAGGAACCTCTGCACCTTAGAAATGTACCCTCATTGTCTCTATCATGCTGGATAACTGGACATAGCCGACCCCCTTTTTTTTTGACTTTGATGTGATGTAGGCACTTATTTGGTATATGCAATAATGTTCATTATTCACTTTAACCTGAAATGGAAATACTATATAAATGGCTCACCCACTTAACACACTGACATCACATGGACTGTTTTACGTGACACTTAAAGCAAATGCAGTATTTGCATGGTATGTTCAAAATGAAGTTAAATACTGAAATCTATAAAAAAAAACACAAATAGCAAATGCAAATATCAGACTGTGCATTATGAATGTAAGTGTAAGCAAGTGATGATAAGGGTGAAAACTAGATTCAAGACGTCTCTGAACTTAGATATTTAAAGATTATCCTGCAAGAATATTTCGACCTGCAAAAGAGATGTTTAAAACAACAAAAACCCATAGAGGAGCCCTCCTTCTAGCGCCATTTGTAGGATGGTGAAATCTTGCACATTGTTTGTGTAGATTCAGCCATCCTCATAGAATAACATGGTTCATTTCTCCAAATAAAATGCTAAAACTAGATCAAACATGCATGGAGAAAAGGAAATACAACCTATTCTATTCTATGATGGATTGGTGCCCTCCATGAAGATGTGGGAGAGCCCTTTCCCAATCCCTTTCTAAGCCAAATGAGATAGACAATGAGTTGCTATGAGCTCAAGTTGCCTATAGTTTAGATGCCTTCAAATTGTGTTCTAAAATGAGAGAAGATGCATTGCTTTTATAGAAGAAGTTGAGAGAAGAGAGGCCAAGATTAGGCAATGTGGGACTAAATCCCATCCAATAGGATAGAGACATTTGTCATAATAGGATTGGTCAAAGCTTGTGCAAGTTTTGGCCAATGTGCCCATTCAAATTTGAAAAATTTCAATAAATGCATGTTGTTGAGGGTTTTGGGGGGAATAATCTTTGTTCAAAAAAAGTCAAAGATGAGAGTTATTGAGGGAAAATTACTCTTTTTAATAAATCAATAAATTGATTTATTGATGCAAGTGGGTGGGTTAGTTAGGAGTTTAGATTTGACTCTAGCTGAGTCAAAAGCTAGAGAATGGTAATTGTGATTAAAAGTTAATTAAATTTAGATTAATTAACTTAGGGGATTTTAGGGATTTGATATTTGATTTTAAATCAGTTTGATTTATTAAATCAAATAAGAAGAACCTTAGGAACTTAATTAAATAATTTGATTTATTTAATTAAGCTTGATGAACCTTAGGATTAAATCAATAAATTGCTTTAATTGATTAGTAGAAGAAATGAATGCATGATGTTAGTTACAGTGGAATGCATAATGTTATTTTTGGATGTCTACATTAGCCATTTAATTAAATACATTTGATTTAACTAAATGGAGACTTTAGGAGGTTAATTAAATAATTTGGTTTAATTAATTAAGAAGAAAATGATCAAATATGATGTTAATCAATAATGTTAATTTTGCATGTCTACATTTTGCCCCTCTTTGAAGCAATTTACTTGTTGGATTGGCTCAAAGAATGATGCCGCTGACATCAAAATTAAAAAAATTATGGTTTTTTCAGATGCCCCAACAGAAATAAGTACGTTAGTACATTGCCCCCTCGAGAGATCGAGCGAAAAGATTCGATTTGAGGTTGATCTCATGACAAAGAGGTTCAAAATGGATGTATGGATGGTTAGACTATATGATCTATATGATAATGATGATGTAAATGAGATGTTTTTAAGATGCTTAGAATAAAAAATCTATATTATCCTAAACAACTTAGATGATGATGGAAATGAGATGTTTGGAAGATGTTTAAAATAAAAAAATCTATATTATTTTAAACATTTTATATGATTATGCAATGCATGTGAGATGGATGATTTTTTCCTATGATGATATGACACAATTATGCAAGATGAGAGTGCGGATGCAGGATGGATGCATTGTTAGCGTGAAAGAGGATAAAACAATGAGAGGGATCAACCCCTAAATCCAAGAAGATAAAGAAGTCCAACAAGTCCCCTAGTTGTTGAGAATTTATTGGATACAATGATGAATGATGATGATGTATTGCTTATCCAAGGTATAAAGAACCAAGATGGCAATGCGCCTAGTGTGATGGACTTTGAATTGTGAAACAGATAGGAGTACTCTTTTTCACACTTGACAAGTAAAACCTTATTCGGAATGCAATTCAGATATTCTAAAAATCTCAGGCCAAAACATAAAAAGGCGAGCCTTATTATGTGGTCAACAAGACACCTAAAACATCCTCCCTACAAAAAAAACAAAGCACGCATAACGAAGTTATTTTACAAGAACATCCAACAAGCACAATAGATAAAAAGATAATGATCACTGCCCCATTCCATTCTCTCTAAACCTGTTTTGTTTAGGCATCATCGAGAGGTCCTTGGAATGAGTGCAAAATAAGATAATTTTAAAAGACCAAGATAATGTTCTTCATATCACTAGCCAAAGACTAAATTACGATGATACCTGATGCTAATGTCCATCACCAGAAGGTCACATTCCTAGGACATGTTGTGATCAGGGTTTTGATGAGATTGATTGGATGATAAGCTATTGATACTCTGAGTTGACCAACCTGTTGGCTCACTGATCTACACTTGAGACTTTGTCGATTAGGTGTTCACTTTTGAACCTGGTAGACTTGCTTTCGACTGACTCACCAAAGGATGAAGGCGAAAGATTGATTTATTATGAGTGGTGATTATTGCAAGTGAAACCGATATGAGATAGGTGCACCATTTTGGGTCTTTTCAAATATTTGGATGTTTTTGGTCTTTTGAAATGTTTTGAGGCTTTTTTTTTAATTTTTGGATTTTTCGATGTTTTTGTGTTTTTCATGAGATTTTGTGAATGTTTTTGGATTTTGGGTCTCAGGGGCCAATCAAGGATTAGCCTTGCCTATGTTTAATCTTAGAGACGATGTGGTTTGGATGAAAAAAGACTTGATTACTGATAAGATAGATGGGAAAATATATTTCCATTGCGATAGACACCTAAAGGACTGACCTAAAATGTGAAATAGATGGGAAAAAGGATTGCCATTGCGATGGATGCCTAAAGGACTGACCTAAAATGTGAAATAGATGGGAAAACGGATTGCCATTGTGATGGATGCCTAAAGGACTGACATAAAATGTGAAATAGATGGACAAACGGATTGCCATTGCGATGGACTCCTAAAGGACTGACCTAAAATGTGAAATAGATGGGGAAACTAATTTTCATTGCGACGGACACCTAAAGGACTAACCTAAAATGTCTAGGGAGATGATCAAAGATCAACCTTGCCTATGTTCAAGCTCACAGATGGCATAGTTTGGTTGACATTTTTTGACTTTTTTTGACTTTTTTACCTTTTTGGATTTTTGATGGATATTTGAATTTTTTTGGATTTTTGCATGATTTTGATGATTTGGATATGGATATGTGATGATATCAATGCTCTATTTTGGGATTTTGTTAAAAAAACAAGCTAGGGTTGATTGACTAGATTGATGGATTGATCACGATAACATTGTTGAGGATACACAACAATGCAAGGATAGTGTTCAAAAACACGATGATTGGGAACAATATCCCGAGATGGATTGGTTGGATTTTGATTGATCATGATTTGATGAAGCTTGATTTGGAAAAAAAATGTTTTGATGATTTGATTTGATACTGATGTGCACATTACATATGACTAATATTAATTGTTCGGATTGATGTTTGATGAAAGATAAAGCTTGATGAGGAATGTCGTCTCATCAAAATATGCCATGGGCTAGTGATTTGGATTTTTTCTCACAAATTCTTTGACTAGTTTGATTTTACTTTTGGAAATGTTCAGATCACCACATAAGTTGGAGGATATATATCAAGATTTATTCCTGAAGCAATATGTAAATATCTACCCCTAGTGTCTTGCAATGTTTGAATGACCATGGGTGGATATGGATTATCTTGTGATAAGATAAGGGTGTACAAAATAGAGGATTCTCATTTGGATAATGCTTTAAGGCTCATATAACGTTGGGTAGGATGGAATCAATGAAAATGACCTATGTCAAGATGTTTACCATAAACAAGTATAAAGTGTGCACCAAACCTTCATCAAGATCAAGATAAGGTAGATAGATGTTAATGGGTTGGATAAATGGTTCATGGATGAACGAATGATATGGTTCAAATGCTAGCTTTATTATGGATGTCATAGGATGCCTTCACCTAAACTAGTGCACATAGATTCTTGATTTTACGCATGACATCTTTTTTCTAGGTTTTCATCATGGTACTTTCCCAAAGCACAACTGAAGTGGTTTTCACTAGAGGATGATTTTTTCTTTACTTTTTTCAATCATTTTTCTAATTTTTTTGGATTTTTATACTTTGATATTTTTATATGTTTTATATTTTTCGCTGAAAGATTCTAAGTTGATGTTGAATCACCTAGTACTACTGACATTCATGCTTCTGTCATAATGTGCCATCGATATCCTTCTTGAAGAATCTACTTTGCCAAGATACATTCACTTGAAAGAAAAAATTGAGAAATATGTTCTACTTTTTTTATACCAAAGTTAACTTCATCTTTGTACACACATTGCAATAGAATGCCTTCTGAATCCTTATGATGAAGGGTCGTTGCCAACACATGGTTAATGTGAGAATTGGATATCATGCATGGAGGTGTGGATGGAGTGTGTTTAGGAATAGGAGATGGATTAGTTGATAGTTTGGAACCTTTGACTCTCCAAACTTGGGAAGATGAGAAATGATGGGTAGATACAGAAGTGTGTATGGAATTAGGACCAACAACTTGATATACTTTGTATGTCGCTTGAGAAGCTTGCTTTTTCCTTTGTGGACATCTTTGATGGATACTTTTCCCTTTTTTATTTTTCCCCATAGTTTCTTTAACTGAAGGAGTTTGATAGGGATAATATTTCTTTGTTCTTTTTGGTATCCACTTGTATTTGATTTGTCCGTTATGCTTCTCCGCTTCTTTTTCCTTGATAATTTTCTTCATTCTTTGATTCAAATCTTCCTTTTGATGTTGGTCCCAATTTGTGGATGGGGTGATGGGTGGATGAAGATTCATGACGTGACTGGTTGTAGTATTGGCATTGGTTTCATCATAAGGATTCTTTGTGCTCTCTATGTTGATGTTTGCTTGAGATGAAGTTGCCCCCAATTTTATAGAGGTATCACTAATATGTTTATATCCCTTGATTTTTGAATAACCAAGGCCTTGATGCTTAGGATTGCCAACAATTTGCACTGGTTCCAGGATACCCTATTCATCCAGACTTAATCCTCTACCTTGATAATTCATCTGTTGAAAAAAATTATTTGGAATAGGATATGATTTACCTTGGAAACAAGGTGCTAATCCTTCTCTGCTCTTTCATGGATCTTCAAAGGTGACAACTTATTTATTAATGAGATATATTTCTCTAAGAAAGGTAAGTGATCCCAGTTTATCAGTGATAGGATCCTCCATATGTGAGATGAATGTCTAATTGATATCTTTAGCTTGATCTTGAGAAATATCAGATTTTAATGCTTCTTCAAGCAATGTTAAAGATTCACTGTAAAATTCCTCCTCATGATTCATTCTTGATATTCTTTCATATGATGTTTTTGATTCACAACTTTTGTAGAAGCCTTCTTCATGATTTGATTCTTCTACGTCTCTAAATTTTTCAACATCTTGGTCTTGTGTACAAATTTTAAGAGTAGGAGACTCTTGTTCCTTGGTAATGATGTCAAGAGTATGAGACTCTTGTTTTGAATGAAGATCATCTATGTGTCCATCCAAAGAAATCATCTTATGGGTAGATGGAGGAATATGTGCTATATGGATATGATCATCATTTGCAACATCTTGTATAGATAGAAGAGTGCCCATTAGATCATTGTAGTATCCTGGAGATATAAATTCTTGATCTTGACTAATTCTAGAATTACTTTCGACATGTTTTGGATCAAGTTCTTGACATGGGTCAATTTCAAAGGATGGATTGCTTATAGTGGTTCTTGGACATCGTCCTTAGGCATGGGTAGTGGCTCAATATCCTTTTGATCTTTGAGGATTCCTTCACTATTCGTAATCATGAGGTCGTGGGATGTCAGTATGTCTTGGGAAAGACCATTGCTAGACCTTGGTGATAGAAGTTGATCATGCTTTGGAACAAATTCTTGAGATATGTCCTCTAGCTCATTAGGTGATGTAGAGACATTATCAACATGATCATTGGTGGATGGATCTTGGATTATATCAATAGGATCAAATAACATCAACACTCCTTGAAATAGGTCTTTGTAGGAGGGGTCTTGATCATGACTAAAAAATGGCTCTTGATGTATGTTGATTTGATCATCAGATCGGGTAGAAACATCCTCAATATGCTCATTAATGGAGAGATCTTGAACATTGTTTTCAATAATTGAGATAGAGATATTGTCAATGTCTTCAACCATAGGGTCAATTGATGTTGATATTTTCTTGAATTGGATCATTGTTGGGTGGATTTTGATCATGATTGAAAAGTGACTCTTGATATATCTTGATTTGATCTTTGGATGAGATAGAAATATCTTCAATATGCTCATTGATGGATATATCTTGATCATTGCTTTCAACAATTATGGTGGAGAGGTTTTTAATGCTATCACTAGTGGTTGAACTCTGATCATTGTCCCCAATAGCTATTAGCTTTTGATCAATCAGATCTTGGATGAGATTTTTCAGTCGAATATAATTTGATCTTGTGTGTCCCTTTGTTTGTGAAAATCAAAAAGATGCTTCTCATCATACCCTTGTGGTTTCATCATGGGCTCTTGATAATTCACATAAATGGGGATTTTAATGAGATTTTCTTGTATCAACCGTTGCATGACTGATTCAATTGGTTCCCCAAGTGGTGTGTATTTTTGTTTGTTACCTTGTGGGATTCGTACTTCAAATTGACCTTTTGGTGATTCATTTTGGAGATGTGGTGATTGATCTTTGAGATGCGGTGATTGAATTTGTTGTTGATGTTGTTGATCTTGATATCCAACTTCTTGACATTTGAAATTTTGTTCTTGATGCAGTTGTGGAGACAACTCAATGCTTTGATGGCATGGTTCAACCAATGGAAGAGTGTATTGATCTTAGGGTGGAGATGTCTCTTGGTGATATGAATTGATGAGTTTTTTGAGTGTAGCAATTTTTCTTCATAGGATTTGACCTTGAAATTCTTGATATGGCTGATTTGGTTGTTTAGCAAGTAGATTTGGAATGCATCCTTGTGGTGTTTTCCTAGGATCATGGACAAGTTGGTTCTAGATAATGCTTTGATCTGGTGTGATGTTTTGATTTGGCACTATTGATTGATATTTAACATTGTTGTGATTGGGAAACACATTGCTTGGATTTAGGTAACTTTGATTTTACACGAGATCACCTTGACTTGGATCAATACATGGAGTTGTCAACATATTGCCTGGATTTTGAACAACATGGATGTGATTTGCAAACATGTCTATCCCAAAGTTTACCAAGTGTGGATTTGAAATGGTCATGTTTGATAAAGTTGTACTTGGTATATTCCCATTTGGCATGTATGGATTCAGTGGGATAATGTTATTTTCTTGACGATTCATGGATTGATTGTTTAGTTGATAGATTTGTAGGTTTGGACTTGGATTTAAATCTACCATCGGGAAAGGTGTTCCAAACTTTAGGTTGGGAAAAATCACATTTGTATTGTTGAGGCTTGGAGGAGATAATGATGCCATGTATGGATTGCATAAATGTGACTTTCAATAATCAATTGGCCTTGCGACACTTGGATTATTTGGTTGACTTGGATTACTCATGATGTATGAGTCGATTTCAAAATCCATTTTTTTCTTGTGTTTTGACCTTGTTGACCTCTGAGGGGTTTAGGATCAATGATGAGATGAAGGATTAAAGGGCTGAATGATATGGGTGTTTAAACATTTAGGAACTTTGGATCAAAGCTAGACTTTAGGACTTTATTTGATTTGATTTGAGGATAGTTTGACTAAGTGTGTTTAGTCAAACACAATGACTATGCACTTGTAAACTCTAGGAAGTTGTGTTATCCTAGAGTAAACTCATACACAAGAGGGTAGTTTGTCTAAGTGGCTTAAGTCAAACAAGGTGATTATGGATTGGATAATTTGACTAAGTGTGTTAAGTCAAATAAGATGATTTTTATTTTCCAAAAAGTCTAGCATAAGTGGTGTTTTCAAAGTTTCCAAGAGTTTGTTAATGAGATGATGTTTGATTGATGTTTGGATGGATGAAGTGTTTGACTTGATCCTAGATGAACCTACGATGACTTTCTTACAAAACCAAGGTAATGAAGAACATGCTTTTCCCTAAAAGTGGTTCAAACCAAAAGACTATTGTTTGCATGAAAACCAAATGACTCGAAAGGGACCAAGCACATGTGTGGTTCAATTATCTGTTATCATTCTTAGATTTGGTTCTTTTTACCACAAACACTTTCTTGATTGTGTTTCAAATTGAATGTCTAACGTCCTATTTTCTTTTCATCCCACAAGGTCCATTATGTGGAAATCAAGGAAATTAAGGCAAAAATTTCTTAATGTTGACTTTGGGAGAAACAAATTGAGATATTTGAATGTTTAGAAGCCTTCTAGAGATAAGCAACCCTAGGGAAAAGCAGTAGCATGTGGAAACCTCCAAGGTATTTGTTCTTCCAAAGGGTTTGAAATTCTGATGATTCGTTGACTGTTTGTTTTCCACTATTTTTCGATCCAAGAAAAGTGTTTTTGATTCCAATAACATGCACAATTCTAGGATGAAGAGACAATATTTTTTGGGATCCCACATGGATAAATCCAGCTACGAATATTGAGTGCGTATGATTAGATGCTTGACCACACAGGCTCCCCCTTAAAAAGTACTCGCTTCTCAGGCCAACCAAGCATCAGTACCCATGAATCTCCCATGGAATACTTTTCATCTCTACAACATAATCACATGTATATGTGGGGCGACTTCAAAGGACATGACCTTTTGTACCAACAAATAAATAGGATTTTGGCCTTTGCTAAACAAGGGGTTTTAATTCAGACTTTTCATTCGTAGGAGTTGACCCATGTGGTGAGAAACCATTGTTGCCCTTTTGTAGAGCCAACCACGTGATACTGAATTTTTTTCTAGTACCCACTTTTATATCTCGGCTGGAAATACTCTTGGCTTTAGAGTGTTAATGGTTGGGTTGTTCCTTTGGGTGAGTACTTTTTCCCACAAGGAAGGCCCACTAAAGGTGCGCAATAGCAAGTAAGTACATTTATAGTTCAATCATCTTTGTTTGTGTGAACAAAGGGAGAACACTAGCAATGCCTATTTCTCACACTAGATAAGTTTGTTCAATTTTAAACCCAAATCGAAATGTGGAGGTAATCTTTTTAACAACTTAATATCATAAAAAGACTTTTGATTCTCAAGATCATCATGAGGCATGAGAGAAATGCATACGTATTTTTGATGATATTACTTTGTGAAAAATATTACAAAACACAAAAGCACATGTTCATTCTAATCTTCAAAGGAAAAATTGAGTAACCCTGAAATGAAAATGTGAGAGTTGATTGTCAAATTTTTAGAACCCAAACCAAAATCTAGTAAGTTTCTAAGGTTCAATTTTAACCAATTTGAAAATGAAATGAAATCAATGATTAGTATCAAACCCCAAAAAGAAATGAGTTGCCTTAAAATAGAAAATGAGAGCATAAAACGAAAGCCCTAGATTATTACACCAAGCATTAAAAAATGCTTTTTCAAATTCAATGCCCACTTTTTTTGACTAAGATCTTCTTGTTGTTTGATTCTCATGTGAGAGAAAATCATCTTTGTTTCTTGAGGTCAACCTGCAAACATTACAAAAGTTTCTGAAATAAGATTTATTTCAAAGAATTAATAATGCAAAAAAAAAAAATCCCTGTCATGCAAATTCTCTGTAAAAACAACGAATGGTTAGAACACAATATTTTTTATATCAAATCAAGAAGATGTAATGAACAAACAATTCAATTTTTTAAGCCACTCTTTCAATTGATGCATTAAATCGATTTCAAACAAAAACAAAGGATAACAAAGGTTTGCATTTAATCTAATGTGATGCTGATCTTTCCTATCAAAGATTTGACATTTTATTGACCATTGATGGTTGAGCTAGATGCGAAAGAAGTTACATTCCTTAGAACAACAATGAAGACTGTATAAACAAAGCCTGTACATTGCAATCTACACATTAGTTGATATTAGAAAGCACACCTCCAAAAAGATTTTATTGCAACCTGCAAAGATTATCAGCTTTCAGATGTAATCATGAAGACACGTTCACACTCTCCTCTATTATTATAAACAAAAAAAAAAACACTGCAAAAGCTCAATCTCCAAAACAATAATAGCCTATATGATGTTGAAGCTTTAAGAACCTATATCATTGCCACCTTTATTGAAGTGTTAGGTTGGTATTTATTTCAACTAACAGCTATAAGATTTATCCAAACCTCTAGACAAGACAGGGCATGCAATGCTTTTAGAGACAAGGACTTCACTATCCTTGGCAATACAGTGATCGATATTTAATAAGGGTGTTGCACTATCCTTAAACAAAATGACAATCAGAGATAAATAATTTCATGCCTGAGAATGAATCGTGTGTGATGACAAATCTCACGTATTTATATCCTCCACTGAGATAAAGAGTTGACCATTTAACAATCCAACCAAAAGAACATCGTGTGAATTCTAACCGGTGTAATTTAGTATACTACCTTCGAAATATTGAAGAGCACATCTACTCAGGAAAAATTGTAGAGAAATGTTACCAAATTTGTTGAAGCCAGCGATGTAAAGAAAAGTTGTTGTCAATCTGCTAAAAATAGTGAAGGCCAAACCCCAGTGAATTATCTTCATTCCTCACCCAGTCCTGAGGTGACTATTATTGATTGCTCATAATGACTGCCGAATGATTTCTGCTTCAATTTTTTTATATTTTTTTCTGCTTCTTTTAATTTGTTTTCACTGATAGAATGATTTAAAAAATCACGCGCGGGTCAAGTAGAGGAGCCTGAGTGTCTTGCATATAAATGAATCGACTTCTGATAAGAAATACCTCTCTGGAATGCAGTCATTGATTTCTATGTTTAATAATGCCACTCCTTATTAATGGCTCCAAGATTGACATACTGCTCGTACACTCCCATTGAAGGAAAATACAGTGACTTATTCCTCAGGGTGTTGAATGTTTTAAAGACGACCTTGGAATGCGTTAGGAAAAGAGACACGAAAATTTGTAGAGATATTGGACCCTTGAGATGATCTTGTGGTTGATACCACACATCGCCAATTGGTGGGAAGTTGAGCTCCTGTCTGCGCCCACCCGACAAAAAAGCCACTTGGATCTGATATCCTCGTTACGAGAAGAAGGCTTGGAAATTGTTGTTGAAGATATCTCCTATCTAGACTCAAACCCCTGGTCATTCATGCTGGTCATGAAGCGATCGCATGAAATCCGACCCACAATGACATTAATGACTTTGCGTGAGGAAATGGGGAATTCAGGAGGTAGAGAAAAATGATTTTGGTGCAGTTAATTTTTTTTGTCAACTTTCAGATATAAATCAGACACATTCACAGAACCAAAGCGCATATCTTAAAGATCAGGTCCACCAAAAAGAAAATCCTGAGGTTTCCCTTTTGTCAAGTTTCCTATGTGAGACACCAGACAAAAAAAAAGAACAACCTCAATGCATTAAATCGATTCTACACAAGAACCGGTAGTGCTCAACAACAACCAATAAAGCTTTATTTCCTGACATTCAAATCTGTATATTATGAATGCATTCTAATAAATAAAAGCCATCCCATGTGACTCAAAACTTAATGCAGCAGCAAAGACAGGCGATTTTGACGTGTTTAATAAATGATCATGTTGAATATTTAAACACCAGAAGCTTTAATATGTAAAGCAAACAATGATATATACTGTGCAACAATAGAAGCATGCACTCTACAGCGACAAGAAAGATAAATGTTAAGCATGATGAAAGTAGTCTTCAAATGTTGAAAACCAAAAATAGCATTTGGCCAATGCTCAAACCAAGAGGACGTCTAAGCTGGATAAACATTTGAGCAATAAGTAAAAAATAAACTGATCCAGAACTCTATTTTTTCTTAGCCGTCCTCCTTTAGCTAACCACACATAGACAGTGTATGAGCATTTGTCAAAGCATAAACAAACTTATTTTTATCACATGCAGATTTAAGTGCTAAACTTGAAAGAAAATACAAATGCACGCCTTTGTTTAAATAGGACTTAGATAAATGCAAAGCAATACCGCTTTGAGAACTGCATGATAAAAGACAAGCCTGCAAATGATACAAATATTAATAACCACTTACCTTCCCTCCTTCTAGTGCCACATATAATACCACAAAATCTGCAAACTTAAACCATTAACCCATATTAGCATAATGAGAGTTTGAAATAAGCAAATATAATGGGATTCTTATGAAATATAGAAACATAGTTAATAATTCTTAACAAAATGACAACCAAAACAACTAAATGAAAGCATTAGAAAAACACATGAATCATACCTATTCCATATTGGATTGGTGCACTTTGAGTATGTGAAGGAGGCCTTTCCCAATCCTTGCCAAGCCTTGAGATAATGATAGACAAAGAGATGCAAGATGAACTCAAGTTGCCTATAGTTAGAATGCTCCAAAATGTAGATGAAAATGAAGGAGAAAACCCCTTGAATTTATAGGTGAGATTGAAGAGAGAAGAGGAAAAGTTGAGGAATGTGGGGCTAATCCTCAACCAATAGGAAAGAGCCACTTGTCACTATGTGAATGGGCCATGATTGTGCACATTTTGGCCAATGTGCCCATTTGAAATTTGAAAATAGCATTAAATGCATATGGTTGAAGGATTTGGGAGGAAATTTGTTTGGACAAAAAAGTCAAACAAAGGGAATTAATAAGGGCATATTCCTTGGGAATATGCTTTGTGAGGAAAATAGATTTTTTAATAAATAAAAATAAATGATTTATTGTGCAAGTGGGAAAAGTTAGAGGATAGGACATGGGTTAGGCTTAGCATTAATCAGGGATTTGATTAATTAAGCTAATGATTAGTTGATTGTGATATTTTGACTTAGACTTGTGGGTTAGAATAAATCAAAATGAGAGGATAATGATTATTAGCAATTTAATTAAATACATTTGATTTAACTAAATGAAGAGACTTTAGGAGGTTAATTAATTAAGAAGAAAATGATCAAATATGATGTTAATCAATAATGTTAATTTTGCATGTCTACACTACTAATGGCTTACAATGTAACTCTAGTTAACAATCCATTTGTAATGAAATCATTCTCACCATTTTCATAAAAGCATTTTTACTATTTCTCAAATAGATAGAAATTAATGAAAATAATTCATAGTAGAAAATATGTATGGAGAACCCTATAATCCTTAATTCTATTAGAAAATAACACATTACAAAATGGAGAGAGTTACTATTGAATCATATATTCATATAAGTTTCATTCAAAACATAACAATACATTCATGAGGGATTTGCATACATAGAACCTTGTTTCCCAAAATAAACCTTTGAACCTATACACACCACCCTTTATGTATTTTCTCAAAATCCTTGAACCCTCTATAAATGAAAGAGATATTACAATATAAAGAATGAGAAAAAATTATATTCACTAGGTACTTGGCACCTGCTACAATGTGATTCCTACAACTAACTAGCATAGAATATGCATTACAATATTTGTATTTCTCCACTTTGCCTCTTATCTATATGTGTAGTTTGTTTTGCCCCACTCTATTAAAAAAATACTTTGCAAATTTTTCAGCTACAAGTAAAAGGTAGTTAATTTTATATTTTATCTCTATAGCTGATTTTTTTTACTCCCAATCATTTTACCCATTCATTGGTAGTAAGTAAAATGCTTTTAACTAAGAAATTTGACCTTTTGGAGTCTTTATTTCCTCTGAAGTCCATAGTATATTTTATCTTGTTATTGCTTGCATTTTATCAAATAACTACTTGGCAACTATTTTCTTGTCAAGATAAATCATGCCTAAAAAATTCATTGGTGTGCAATGTAATTCCTAATATGCAAGAGTATTTAGCGAGAATTTTAATCAACTACAATGGTGTTTAAATTATCTAAATATCATGAGAGAAAGAGTTGGGTTATTTTCACAATTGCACAAGTCATTTCAGCTTGGTCACACTAAAAAACCATTCACAACACTAACCAAATCAATACGGAGGAGCTTCAATATATCTTCCATAAATTTTGCAATAGAACTGATAAGTCACTTTTATTAGTACTATTGCATTAGAAACATGTGTAAGCCTTGAGAAACGACTGTTGGGTATTTTCAAGCTTATTGACACTAGAAAATCATTCAAAACAACAATAAAAATAATCCTTGATCCATTATCATTTTTACCATAATTAGTAAGAGATACATTTAATTAGTCAATTTAACCCTTAATAATTTCATTTTCAACTTCCAATTTTACTTTATAGCATCAAAAAATTTATTTCCAGCACATTAATTCTTCAACTATGGAAAAGTGCATCCTTTGTGTGCATATGCTGCACTTCTTTATATGGCTTTTCCTATGAGCCAACCCCAATTTGAAAGAAAAAAATTACATGTGTTGAAAATGACATGGATAATACCCATTCATCAGGCTTATCATCAAAAATCTCTTCCTGAAACAATGGCTCAACTACCATATATGTGAGGGCAACAGATAATGCTCAAATAACAATGAAAATAGATTAAACTATATTATAAATCATTGAGTTTCAATGGGAATAATTACTACCTTGGAAATTTCATTAAAAACTTTACATTAAAATCTACCTTCGTGGACTAATGAGATGGAGCACTCAACTTAGACATTGATAATACCCATTTCATCACACTTTTTGTTTTTTTTTAATTGAAAGAAGAATTTATTAAAAAAAACCAATAAGATTACAAGCAAAGGAAACAACAGAGCAACAACACAAATGTTGTTATAATCATCAAGAAATAGTCATATAAGACCAATGGCTAGGCTATTCTAGAAACAACAATTTACAGTAGCTGATGAAAGAATATAGCCAATTACAAAGGTCTGCAATAGCAGATTGAACCTTGATAAATAACCATCGAAAAATCCACAATACAGCCCTCCACAATGCTACTAAAAATCTGCTCCGAACTCGATGAATCTAGTATGGAATAGTCAACAGCATACCCTGAAGAAACATATAAGCAATGTGTATTTGAGCTCGCATAGCACAATCCATTTTCCTCCAAACTTGCCTGTCCACAAGAAAATTAGACAACTTCCTCCATTATCACTGGAGATTAAAAGATACACACGTTCTTCCCAGCATTCCACATCAGCTAGTGATGGTCACAAAAAGCCAACTTTGACTATAGACAACTATTGCACCAAGACAGGTAGGCTTAGTTTTTTCTTGGATCTGGGTCAAGAGATGCTTTACTTGGAGCAAGAGGTCGGTAGAAGGACTGCCCTTCTTTCCCAAGAAAGCTTCTATGCTCAAAATGAGAGTATGTAAGTTGGAGTAAATGGAAAAAATTACAATCTTAGGATGACAGAAGGCACGAGCCAAGGCAGCTTGGCATCAAAATCTCCATATATGCTTTATTATGATAAGGCAACTTGAGCTAGTTAACAAATTGTTCTTGGAAGAGAGCCCGAGAAGAGCTAATTTCCATGACCATGGGAAATGAAACAGTGCTGGCAAGGAATTGAAGAGGGCAGTCCATAGTTTTTTAACTTGAGGACAGAACTAGAAACAATGTTTAAAAGTTTCAATCATGCCACAAAATGGACAAGAGGGAGGTGGACGGAGGAATTTGAGGCGGGATCCAACCATGAGTTTGGCATGAAGAAGCTTCCAAGTGGTGAATTGGGATTGTGCATCAGCTTTTGATTGCCAAATTTGCAGGCTGAGCTTGTTCCACTTTGGTCTGTTGAGGCGACAGCACCAAATAGAGATAAGTCTACTTGATAGGGACATGGTAGGGATAAGCTGTTTATAAATGACCTTAAGAGGAAAGGTTATGAAGCAGATACCATCCGGCCACCTCCAATATTTGAAAAAGCTTGAATGACAGCTAGTGGACATGAGGATGGCAAGGTTAGGGGGCACCATATTTTGAATTTCCAACACTGTGGCTTTATCTTTAGCATTTAAATTAAAGCAACTTCTAAGTTGGTGCCAGGATTTCCAAGTGAAGTTGGTAGGATCCCATAAGTCGCTGAACACCTGGATGCCTCTTTTGAATAAATGTTTAGCTTTCAGTCTAGGAATCATGGAAAGAGGCAGTCTATTAACTTGAATCAGGCAGTTCCACCAAATTGATGAAGAAGCAAGACTGAGCCCATGATTGAAAGACTATTTTCCATGCTTTCCAAATGCAATTTAGGGGGGCTGATCCATGAAGTTTGAAGTAGTGGGCTAAGAGGATCTTGTCATTCCATTGAACAGAGCTCAAAGCTTTACCTGAGGTAGCTGTTTGAATACGATATCTAATCAGAGACTTCCAAGGAGCATTACCATGCAAAGCTCTACCTATCCATTTGGCTAACAAACAAATTCCTTGAATATATGGGTCAATGATGCCCAACCCGCCCTTATCCTTAGGGAGAATACAATGAGACCACGAGGTAAAAGGGAAGCCTTTTGTATTTCCCCATTTGGACCAAATAAAATTTTGAATTAGCTAAGTGAATTGGTTGTAGCAGGCTTTGGAGGGCAGCCAACAAGAGGAGGTATAAACATGACTAGCCAACAAGATTTAATTAGCCACCTGAATATGCCCAGCCATTGAAAGAAATCGGTTGGTCCAAACCAACAATTTGAATTTGAATTTATTGAGAAACCATCTCCACATGTCCTTCAAGGAAACTCCTAGCCCAAAAGGAATGCCAAGATATCGAGATAAGGTACCATGCTTAATTTCTTTCCATTCTTTAGGAATCCATGGGGGATGGGGATTGGGCTTTGTCATCCAAAATTCATTTTTATGCATGGCTAGCTTAGAACCAGAGGCACTACAATAAAAATCAAGGATATCTAGCAGATTATTAATGTCTTCAGTAGAATTTTGAATGAATAACATGGTGTCATCAACAAAATGGGAATTAAGCGCCATTCCTTTATCAAGGAGAGAGATTCCATGGATGAGAGAGTTAGATTGAGCATGCTGGAGGAGGTAACGGAGAGCATCAACAATGAGTACATAGAGAAAAGGGGCTAAAGGGCAACCTTGATGAATTGATCTTTGAAGGGGGAATTGAGGGGAGAGGGTACCATTAATGCCCAGTCTTGCATTAGGATCCATGAACAACATTCAAACATGAGCATAAAAGTTGGGGCCAAATCCTAGCAAACGAAGCATGTTGAGGATGAAAGGCCATCTTATATGATCATAAGCTTTGTCAAAATCAAGTTTAAGGATCAGTACATCTTGAGCAGTTTGTTGGGCCCATTCAGAAGATTCCAAAGCCAAGATTAAGTTATCAAGTATAAATCAGCCCCCTAAAAAACTAGTTTGTTCAGGTCTAACAATTTCTTAGGTGATGGTTTTGATTCTTTTCACCAGGGATTTGGCTATAATATTATATGAGGTGTTAAGTAATGTGATGGGGTGCCAACCATTCACCAAATCTTCTTGTTTCCCTTTAGAAATGACTTTAATAGAACCTTGATTAATACTTGCACCAAGAGAACCAGTTTCAATACCTTCCAAATAAACATTGTAGAAATCTTCTCTAATATGAGGCCAAAGGGCATGATAAAACTCCATCGGAAGGCCATCGAAACTAGGACTCTTCTCTAAGGAAAGATTGTACATGGTATCATCAATCTCAGCCAAGGAGAGGTTGTGATGAAGACATTTACTATAATCTTGCTGGAATTTTTTTGGAATATAATTAGCTAGAGCATTTTCCAAGATGGGGAGTAAAGGGTCTTTAATGGAGTCATCAGTAAATAATTGTTTATAATGTTCCAAGAAGACATTCATAATCTTATCTTGGCTAGTCTGCAGCTCACTATCCTCAGTTTTGATGACATAAATGTGCTCTCTTCTGTGTTTATATTGCAGAAATTGAAAGAAGAATTTGGTGCTCTTATCCCCATCTTTGAGCCATTGTAACCTAGCCCTCAACTGAGCACATTTTCCCTTATAAGCATCAAATTTTCAAAGAAGATCTTCAAAATTAGCAACTGAATGTTGCAAGGGGATGCTGAGAGGATTGTTCTCTAGGCGTTTTCTATCTTGAACCAACTAACCTTTAATAGATTTTTCAATTCTTCGACGCTTAGCCGCCTCTCTCCTACCAAAGTCCCGAAGAAATTGGGTACATAGGGCAATAGTTCTTTCCCACCAGCTTATCCAGCTATCATCTTGGTGTTTAGGCTCAACCTTCCAAATAGCAAGAAGACTAGCAATACAGTCTTGATTTTGCAGATGAGAAGTGTTTAATTTGTAAGGAAGGTCCTTAGGGAGGGAAGCCCCCCATTTAAGGATAAGGTGGTGAAAATGGGGAGGTGATCCGAGAGTGTAGCTGTTAAGTCAAGATGGACTGTAAAGCCTAAATTGGATTGAAGAATCAACAGATTGGGTGAGATGTAGAATCTGTCCAAACGACACATTTTTCGAAGGCATCCTTCTCGACCAATGAAACACACATGCAAAAATAAGTTTTCCAAGACTAAGTCAGCAAAAATTTTGACCAATGAGATACCATCAATGCTTTATAGTTAAGTGTAGTTTTGGTTCATTCTTTATCTGGCAATATTTATGATGACCTTAAGTTATGCAGTGGGATGTAAGGTGAGAAGTAAATTCACTGCAAATATTACAAATACTGCAATTTAACATTTACATTTTTCATGCTAAATTGTGTTGGGAAAAAATTATGCACTGGCTTCACTAAATTTGACTTATAATTTTCATTAAACCGCGTAAAAGATAGAGGGCTATTATTAATTAAATTTATATCATTGTGCAATTATAAAAAATTGCATAGGAAATAGAACTTTTATATCTCTATAAGTTGGGCCTTTCAAGAGGGCACTTCAAATTTTTTTGTTAAAAACATAGATATAGGCTATTGATGAAAAATTAACAATTGGATCATTTCTAGAATTGATCCATTTAAAAAAAATTATGAGACCTTCATGACCAACTCCTAAATGTTGACATATTAAAATTTTCCTCAAAACTCATCCAAATTGTATGAACTCAATTTGCACACTCATGACGAATAATAAAAACTTTCTACCAACTAGATTTTCATGATGAGCTCTGGATTGAAAATTTTTAATCCATGAAGTTTTAAACTATCTTGTCACAATGGGGCTCAAAAATGACCTTCTGATGCTAATCTAAAAAATTCTAAGCACTAGAAATGAAATAAATTTCTAGGTGCTAACACTCTCAATTACTGATTATGTTACTACCATTTTTAAATATTTCACTCACACCAATAAGAAAAATGGTGATCTTTACTATGAAAGGAAGTGTTTGTAATATTAGTGAGATTCAACAAAACCAAATTCAAAAATCTATAGTGGTAATCATTATCCATTTTTTAGCACTTGGCTCAATAAGCCTTACTATCCCATCATGTTTAGAAAAATTAAAAATAAAAACAACAAAAAAGTTGTTTCCAAAGCAAACTTATCCTTGTTGTCTTGGTAAGAACTTAACTACCTTGTAGCTCTTTTAATGCTTGTACCTTTTCTTGAATCTTTGTAATACTAACATCTACTTAACTTTCAACATGTAGGGTTATTGTGGAACTCTTAATGATATATGCATGGACGAAAATATATAGTAAATTTACATAATTACTAATATGAATAATTTTAATGATGAATACATACAATATAAATAATTCTGATTAGTGTAAGGTTCATTTTTTTTTAATGTGATAAGTATTACATGTAGCTTATTCACCTAGTTGATAACAATATGTAGGGTAATGATGTTAATAAACACTTATCACTATTAAAACAATGTTAGATGAACATGATGACACAACATAAATCAATTTTTTTTAAAAATAATACATCTTTTGTATTTTTTTATTATAAGGGTGTGTTATATGACATTATTTTTTTTTATATGTACACATTGAAAAGATTAGACATGGGATATAATAAATTACAATTCATTAAAATGAAGTCTTAGACTTGGGGAAATTTTAATTATTGAAAATGAGGGTTACATCAACACCATTAATATGATCAAAATAATTTCTATGGACATAAGTTTGATCCCACAAGGAAAATCTATATTATGAAAGTTAGGGAATGCCTAAAGAGAGGTTCAATTTTTTTTTTGAGGCTCAACTAGAAATTAGGGTCAAATAAAACACCAAATACATTGAAATCATGTGCTTGGAACCTATTTATTTGTTGTCTCTCCAATTAAAATACAACTACTAATATAATTTATTTTCAAATAAACCTTGACTATGACTTATCTTAGCTAGTCAAAGAAAAAGATCTTAATAAAACAAAATACATATTAATCAATCTTTTGGTAGTCTAATTTTTAAGTGTCTATTAGAAATATAATTCCTAAATTTAATTTGTTTCCAAATAAACCTTGAATTTGAAATATTTCGCCTACTCAAAAACCCCTAATAAATCCAATCTATTAAACAAATTGGATATTAATGATTTCTTGGTAGTTTAATTTCTCTATAAAAATTCCAATTATTAAAATTATATTTATTTGAAATACATGTCATTGAGTTCAAGACCAATAATTCTCAAGTGAATTCAATACGATTTATCTCTTAAGTGAATGAATTATTTTTATTGAAAGAGGTTGTATCAAAAATAGACTATAATTCACTACTTTTAAGAATAGTTGTGTTTGAGTAAAGTTTGTGTTTTATTTTACCACTCAATAAAATATTTCCCCATCCCAGTGAAAGTTACACTACATTATCAAAAATATTCTTGGAATAATCATTTCAAAGAGCATGAAACACATTTTGCAGGAAATTTGAGTCATACTTAGGCAATTCTGTGATCAAATGGATATGAAAAAATGAGTTGGAAATAGCAAGAAAAGACAACAGTCATGCACATTCATTGGGCATACATTTCCCTTGATATGATGTACAAGTTGAAAATTAGCTTCCAAAATGTGAAGGTGAGGGCTAATATGATAAATGTAATATTAGAATATTATTTTAATAATTTCTAAATCTATGAGTTTATTTTATTTACACATTTAAAGTTTTAAAGAGAACATTAAGTAAGATGCTTCTCTAGGATGTGATTTTTTATAACATTTATTAATTTTAAAAATATGTTAAAGATAAATATTTTTTATTTAAATTGTATTATTTACTAGCATATATTTATTATTTATTGATAATATATATAAAAATGTCAAGAAATATCATTTTGGAGGTGTCTATTGTACTTTTATGTGACTAATTGATTAAAAATAGATGCCTTGAGAATGATATCTCTTAGAATTTATATATATATATATATTGTTAATAAATAATATATATATGCTAGTAGCATTCACAACACAACATGCAAGACAAAATTATTAGGGCTACGATTATAGTTAGGGTTAGGTTTAGGATTAGGGTTAGGATTAGGGTTAACATTAGGGTTAGGGTTAGGGTTATGACAAGGGTTATAGTTAGGGTTAATATTAGGGTTAGGATTAAAATTAGGGTTAAGGTTAGGGTTAGGGTTAGGGTTAGGGTTAGGGTTAAGATTAGGTTTAGGATTAAGATTAAGGTTAGGGTTAAGATTAGGGTTAGGGTTAAGATTATGGTTATGGTTAGGGTTAGGGTTACAATTATGATTATAGGTATATTTAAACTTTGGGTTAGGGTTAGATCATTATAATTAGGCATAGAGTTACAATTAAAGATAAAATTAGGATCAAGGGTACGGGTAAGGTTAGGGTTAGGATTAGAGATAGAATTAGGGTTAAGGTTGGGGTTAACATTATTATTGGGATTAAGGTTAGGCTTTTAGATTAGGGTTAGGGTTAGAATTATTATTAGGAATAGTGTTAGGATTAGGTCCAAGGTTAGAACTGAGGGTTATAGTTAGGGTCAAGATTAGAAATAAATTAAGGTTAATTTCAAGATTAATTTGATTAGTGGGAATTGGGTTAGGGTAAGGTTCAGAGATATAATTCGTATTAGGGTTGGAGTTAGAGTTATGGTTAAGATTAGGGTTATGTTTAGTATTATCTTTAGGGTTACAATTGAAAATGTGATTAGAGATAGAATTAGAATTTGGGCTGGGGTTATCATCAAAATTAGGCTTAAGTTTAGGATTAGTATTGAAATTATCATTATGCTTAGGCTTAGGGTTATAGATGAGGTGTAGGGTTAGGGTTGGGGTTGACATATAGAAAGAGGGCGAGGTTTATAAATAGGGTGAGGGTAAGGATTAGGGTTAGATTTAGGGCTAGATATTAGGGTTGGGGTTAAAATTAAGGATAGGGTTAGGAATAGAGATAAAATTAGGATCAAGGGTAGGCTTAGTGTTATGGTTAAGGTTAGAGATATAATTGGTATTAGGGTTAGGGTTAGTGTTAGGGTTAGGATTATGGTTATAGATTAGGGTTTTAATAAGACATAGAATTAGAATTTGGGGTGGTTTTATCCCAAAAAGTAGGGTTAGGGTTAGGATTATAGAAATAATTAGGAGCATGAGTAGGGTTAAGGTTAGAGATAAAATTTACGTTAAGTTTGGGATTAATTTTAGTATTGGGATTAGGGTTAGGGTAAGGTTTACTAATAGAATTAGTATTAGGATTTGAGTTAAGATTAGGGTTACATTTAGGGTTACTGGTAGAATTAGAATTAGATAAGTGGGTTAGATATAAAGCTAGAATCGGGTCTATGGCTATGGTAAGAGATATAATTAGGATCAGAGTTATGGTTAGGGCTATAGATAAACTTTGAATTTTGGTTGGGGTTATTATCACAATTATGATTAGGGTTAGGTTTACAGATAGAATCAGTTTTATACTTTGGATTAAAATTGGGGTGATTATTAGGATTTGAATTACAATTAAGATTACAGTTCAATTTAGAGTTAAGTACATAAATACAAATAGTTTTAGGGTTACATTATTGTTTATGATAGAATGCTATATAAATTAGTAAACATATAGATATATGTTATAAATTAATTCCTTATCTCAATTATTTTTAAATTTTGAATAGAAAAATATAATATTTAAGTAATGATAATTTCAACTTGAATATAAATTATAAATATTTATAACAGGAAAAAAATAAACATGTTCATCCATTGTATTTGGATTGAAGAAGACATTGCTTAATGAAACATGAGTATATAGAAATTTTAATTTAAATAAATAAAATAATTCATACTGATCGTAGTGTAGAAAAATGCATAACCTTGTATTTTCACACTTGTTTGGGCCCACCTTGAGCTTTATTAATCCTCATTTATGGCTTAATTGGTCCCATTTTGCATCCACAAGCCCTATGAATTACATGTTTTTTTGGCTAATCCTGAAATTCTCCAATGCATAAATGATAGTCTAATATCTCATTTGTGTGTCCTTAATTTTTCGGTCAGGACTAAAGACCCACCTAGGGTGTCTTTGTCCTCCAAATATCTCGGGACCTTGATTTTGAGGCACCTTAATTGGGCCCATTTTTGGTGTCAATGCCCTAAGTTTCATGGCTTGGGACTAAGACACCACCTAGGGCATATTAGTCCTCCTTGAGTCATTTTTAGGATTTAATTTCAAAATTTGGTGGGATTTAGACTCTTGTATTTAATGAATTCATATGTCGGCTTGGTGTGATGTAATTTCGGGATATTAAGCATAAATAAGTATAAATACAAGTTTCATTCATTCATTTCAATCCAAGTATTTTGTGAGAGCATTCATAATATCAAATTGAGTTCACAAGAGCATTCAAGAGAAATTCATCAATCATTTGGAGTCATCATCAAGATTCAAGCATCATGGGTGTTGTTGTGCTAACATTTGTGATGTAAGGTTTGTGATTTAAGAAAGTGTTTCAATCAAGATCAATATCATTCAAGCAAGATTCAAGAACCACATCCTTTGCATTCATTTCACACAAGTTTGTAGAATTTACAAGGGTTTGGTGAGTTGTAGCATTGCATGTTGTTCATTCACCATTTCCCTTCATTACTTTATTTCATTTCATGGTTTAATTACCAACAAGGGGTTTGACCAAGGAAAACCCCCATTCAATAACAAAAAAAAGTTTTTCCCATCTTTCATATTTGTGATTGCAGGTTGAGGTTGAATTCTTGAAGATCATTTGGAGTGCAAAGTTGTAAAAGTTGCAAAGTTGCATTACAAAGTTGTCATCTTCACAAAAAATCACCTACAAATCAGATTCGAAAGTTTCAGGACCTCAAATTTGGGGAGAAGAAAATATTGACCCTAGAGCTCAGGAGCACATATAGAGATTTCATAAACCTAGAATGGGACTAATATGCCACATAGGGCATCTTAGTCCTCCACAGGGTATTTTTCAAAGATTCTTTAGGATTCTGTTCTAGCATCTGAAGACTCTGCATCTTCCTCAAAAAATAGCAGTGGGACTAATACACCACCCAAGGCATATTAGTCCTCCATAGCACATTTCGGAAACTTCTTTGCATTTCCAAAATTCTCACAACATCTCCAAATTTCCTAGGTACGCATATCTTATCTCCATGCTTCATAATTTCATTGTTTGCATCTCTCATTTAGCTTCAATAACTAGGTTTTGTAGATTGAATGTTCATTTGTCTTTTCCAAGAATTTGCTTGGTGGTGATCATTTTTAGTATTTGTATGCTTCATTTAGCTCATTTTAGGTGTTTTCTATATCATAGTGTGTTTTTAAACATTGTATTTTCCAAGCATTTTCTTCATGGGGAACCCCCTAAATCCAAAAGAACACCCCTTCCTAAGTTCTCCTAATTGTGTATTGGCTCACCTTGAGAGGTTGATTGTCAATCCTATTAGGGTTCTTAAGACAATCCTTGAATGATTTAGTTGGAGAAAGAGTGGTGTTCTATTTAGAAATCTCCTTATTTTTCGTATTAATCAAGCCCCCTATGTTCCAATACTCTGAAAGTTGCTCAATTACTCCAAAAGTTGCTCACTTGCTCCAGAAATGCTTGCAAAATATGAAAGTTGTGTTAGAGCTTGGGACCTATAATCTCTACATATTCCACATCAAAAAATATATAGCCTATTCTCATAAGGAATTAAAATAGTTTGCAACATCATAGGCATAAAGGAGGAGCATAGGATTATCATCAATTTCCATCATATTCTGAGTTTCACTATTTTTATCTAACATGTGTAGTCACTATGTAGATATAGGTGAAATTATCACTCCTAAATTAAGTTTATTTGATATTATAAAATGTGTAGTAAAATGGGCTCCCACAAGTGTTGAGCCCAACATGCTACCCTCTTGTATTTCTAAGAGGGACAAGAGTGTAATTCTTCTCACTTTCCATCAATTGAGCAAGAACACAAGATCAATCAATGCCTTGAATATGAAGACTTGCTATCATATAAAGACTATTCAAAAGGAAAAATGTAATGGAAGGATACACTTAAACAATCTTACTTCATGAGGCAATACATAGTGCATGCCATCGCATGACAGAGGTAGACACTACTTGCATCAAAGGACAAAAAATAGTTAAAGAAAAACAATTATCTTTGACTGTCAAGTCATTAGTCAAAAGATGATAGTCATGGTGGAAAAATTATTCATCATTGGATGTCTTTTTAAGGGCATGACACGTTTTAAGAAGCATCTATTTGTATACTGTCACAAAACAAAACATGGTGCAGATTTGGACAAAAGTAATGCAAGTGTATAGGTTGTTGATCTAGCAAGTCCATGAGACTTCATCATCATTACAGTCATGTTGCAACCAAAGGCCCTATAGCTACAAGCAATCATAGCAATGAGCAACAAGAGTCCCAAGTTTCTTCACAATGATTTGATGTCGTGGAGTCACATGGCCGAGTAAAGCAAAGATAGAGTACCATGAAAGTGATGATAATGAGCTTCAACAATATCCCTTATAGAGACTTTGCACATAACCAGTCATAAGTCCTTAAGCTATCATGGAAGTTTAAGGAAGCTATGCAAGAATACACTATGGTAGGGTAGTTAACTTGCTCATTGGAGGTAAAGGATAATATAGAGAATGATGCACTTATTGAAACTAATTTTGGTTATGATGTACATTTTATGCATGAAGGTTTCTTCTGCTAAGTCATCATATAACACATGTATCTAAAGAAACCATCATATCTCACAAATTATGATATGGGTTCTTGAGAGGTTTGGGAAAATATTATGAAACAAGAAGGTGAGAAAACCCAATAAATTTCTAACCAACCCAGTTTGTATTTTTTGATATGTTTTATGAGTTAGCATGGTCGAATTGAGGAGTCTTTATTTTCTACAACAAAGTTAGAATGTAAAACTTTATTTAAATGATGATTTATAAATCACTTTAAATAATGTTATAAATGTAAAATAGATAAAGATGTGTTTGCCTTCAAGTATGAGTCAAGGGGGAATAGTTGAAGATCAATGAGTTGCACCTAGCATATAGGGGAAGTTAGAGGAGGTTATCTAACAAGTGCCAAGAATATAGGAATGGTTAGACTTAGTTTTGAAGGCCTTGGAGAGTATTTTGGAGCATTTTTAGGTGCCTTTATGATAGGTGAGGTCAAGGCTTGAATTTTTCTTCATCTTTGAGCCTTTTTGGAGTGGATTTAGGGGCTAGATTTTAGGATTTTTTATTATACACAACCAAGGAAGTTTCTAGCTCCTAATTTTATGCAAACTTTTGGGAAAAAATAAGTGACTTCAAACTTCAATTGTTGATGGGAGGTTTTTTCTTCTTTCAGCATGTATTGTATCTTATTTTGAAGCTCTTTCAACCAAAGGCAGCATTGTAACTCAATCTCACACATGTACATCAGTATGTAACACCTTTTCATCAATAAAATTTAATGTTTTTACCTTCTTTGAAGCTATCTCATTGTGTGTAGTATGATGATGGATGAACATTCTTATGAATTTTGATATTTCCTTTAAATCTTGTCTCATTTTGGCACCTTTAGGTAGAAGAAACATATATTTTTGCAGGTTGTAAGTTGTGTAGTAGTTCAAATAGATATTTTAGTTGTGAAAGAGCTCCTTTCCTTCAAAACTGTTAAGAGAACCAACCCTCCTTGAAAAACATTTATGTATTAATATATGAACACATCTATTGAGAAAATTGTGTGTTAAAACAACTTTATAGGTTTTAGATAACATTTAGGTGCATCATCATAGGAGTTTAACTTCATTTAATGTTTCCTGGTTACTCTTTCCTTTGCAAAGCATTAGAGTACTTAATTAGGTGAGTACCTTAAAGAGACAACTTTCTCTGGGGGTCCCTTTCAATTTTAGGCAACCCATAGGCCTAGGAATTTTCACATGTTTCTCCAGAATGCTAGGTTTTGCAACTTAGCAAGGGTGTGTTTTCATAGCTAACAATAGCATAGGAAAAAAACCACTTGGCGTGATAACATTTCCTATCATATTTGGAAAGTCCACATGAAAAAATCCTATCCATGTCATGCCCAATAATATTTCATATAATATTCTCTTGGGTAGACCTTGGATTCATGTAATGAATGGGGTACCTTCAACTCTTCATCTTATAATGAAGTATGTCTATGAAAAAAAGGTTTATATAATCAATGTTGACCTTGAACCAAAAATTTATTTGCACACTAAGAAAGACAAGGAAAGTCCTTCAAAAACATTGACACCAAATACACAAGTGAAACCCATGGAAGAGAAAGAAAAAGAGAAGCATATTGAAAACGTCACAAACCTATTGGATGATGATTGGGGCTCCTTAGATTTTAGACCTACATTCATGGGAGAATATAGATCATAACAAAAGAATCTAAAAATTGAAAAGAACCAATGGTAATGTAAACACAAAATTTAGAAGCACCTTTGAAAGCATCCACTTCAACCAATTTTGGAGAAGAAATGAATAACACAACAAAATTTGATGAAGTTGATTATGAACAACCATTGAAACCAAAAGAAATGAAAAATCTTTATGGAAAGGGTTGAAATTTTTTGAAACAACTTGGTTATAGTGGAAAAGGACATGGTATTAGAGAACAAGGCACTCATGTCCCTATAGAACCTAACACACAAGAAATCACTTGTCATCTTGGTTATTGTCCTTCAAAAGAAACAAAAGCATAAAAAAACCCTTTGCTCAATACAAACACTATTACAAAATATTCTTCTAAGACAAATTTAACCTTGGTGCACCCTAAATTGATAGAAAAAACTAATGGTCTTGGTTATTGTCCCTTGAAATAAATGAAAGAATCAAATAAATCTTTCCTTAATATCAATTTTATCATACAAAAAATTCCATGTACTAACCAAGAGATATATTTGTCACAAAATAAAGTAAAAACTTCTACTATAGATCAAAAGAGTATTTGATTGAGACTTCTCCAAGATCATTTGGCATCTCTCCCTGCAAGAACACGAAACAAATTTTACAATAAAAGTTCATTTTGTGCATATCATAGAGTTCATGGTTATTCAACTAATGAATGTAAGGCTTTGGGTGATAAAATTCAACATCTTAAGGATTATGGTTCTCTTCTTCATGTTGAAGAACTTATATCCTCTAATTGACACTAATTTTAATCGTGTCTTGTTTCTCATTACCATGTGGCATTAGGAGCTTTATGTTTCTTGCTTATTTCCATTCATGGTGGTACAATATCTGGTGCAACTAGATCTATCTTGGAAGCAAGATGATAGCTCTTGGTGGTTGTCTTTGTCTCTATGATTTGGGAGCAAGGATAACTAGTCTTTGGGAGGTGTGAATTCTTTCCAAGGATCCTCTCTTCCTCTCTTTCTACTTAAAATGCCAACATAGCAAGTATGCTGGAATTTTAAGTGGGGGGCATATGGTCACTTGTTCATTGTCTATATGTTCCCTTCTTAGTGATGATATTATATACCTCCTAAAAGGTGGGAAATTTTTATTCAAGGTGTGGTCTTCTCTATTCATGTGATGTGTCTTATTCTTGGTGGTGTCATTGGGTTTTATGTCCTCCAAGAGTGTGACCTTTCTTGGAATACAAATTTCCTCTTAGTGGTGATGCTATGTATTGCATTCCCTAAGCTGCTAATCTTTTATCCTAGAATTTTCCTCTCTTGGAGACATTAGACAGGATGTTCCCTAAGAGGAGATATTACATGAAATAGGCAAAACATGTTTGAACATGTCTTATCCTATTTGTATTTTGTTCATAAGTGTTTAGCATAGTGCAACATGCTAGGCTTTATGAAGCTTGAAGTTCATATTGAGTGGCACCTGATTAAATTTATCAAAGGTATAACTTTGGTATGGTCAGTAGAATGGGAGCCTTTAGAGCTGGCATGGCTTTCTCATTGTATAGTGAGAGCCTATAGGCTTCGTGTGACTTTCTCACTTAGCGACTTTTGGGGGCTCACCTAGTGGACATCAAATTTCACCAACCTATGTGAGTGCATTTTTTTTTCTATAGTGGATAGTGAATTCCACTTGTAAATATTTATTTTGGACAATCAGTCAAGGCTTGATCCTTCCCTTTTATTATTTTCTTCTTTTTTTTCTTTCTTTTAGTCTTTGACATTGTATGTTTGTGTATCTTGTCTTGCTATTGCATATCATACATCTTATGTGTGTTGCTTTGTGCTTATGTTGGTTTCACATGGGATCTTGGATCTTGGGGGCTTGGCCACATCCTTGATCTTTTTCATCCCATCCCATAAACATTGGTGTATTTGGACCCTCTCTTGATGCATATTTGTCAACTATAGTGTGAGTTTGACACAAGGTCCTCCTCTCACTAAAGTGGGGGATAAATGTAGTGTATAAAAATGTATTCATTCAAATTTTCACACTTATTTGGGACCTATTAATTAAATTGGACTTAATTATTCCTTAATAAGCCCTTTTATCCATTTACAAGCCTAATAAATTACATTTTCTGAAGGGGAAACCCGACAATAATTAATACCAATACAAAACACCTTGCATTGAGAAATATGTGTTCCAGGAATAGGTACTTGGGACCCATTAGCCCATGGGAAAATGGGTCCTCCCTATGCCTTTGAACCTAAATTTAAAATATGTTTTTTACAATATTTTAAGGTCCCCATATATCAATGTCAGCTTGTAATATACAAATATCGAGAAATTAAGGATGCATACCTAAAAATGCAAAGTTATTTCACTAAGTTTCACCTAGAGTTTTTATTCAAGGATTCCTAGAGAAAATTTTCTGATCAAGAGCATTCAAGAGTAGATATAGCAAAGATTTATTGTAGAAATCAAGATCTACCCATCATGTCAAATTATTCTTGCATCATGCATGCTTTTGGAGCTAACATTATGATGTAGGTTTCAAGATCAATTCAAGCATTCAAAGCATTATTCAAGTGTCAAGATCCACATCCAATTTAACCATTTCATGCAAGTTGTATACCTTTCTAAGATCTCTACTATCAAATTTTCATTGAAGGGTTTGCTGAGTGGTAACATAGCTCTATTCATTCTTCATTCCCTCTTTCATGTTCATTTCAATTCAAGGTTTGATTACCAAAATGGGGTTTGACCAAGGTAAACCCCCATTCAACAAAGAATTTTTTTTTTTTGCCCTCTTGTGTTTGTGATTGCAGATTTAGGTTGAAGAAGGATTGAAGACCTTTTGAAGAGAAATATTTATAAAATTGTATAAGTTGGAAAAATTGTCAAAGTTGCAAGGAAATTTGTCATTTCATAGAAACTCAGATCCTAAACTCATTTTCCATCATTTTCACATGAAACCAATGGGAAATTGCATCTTAGATCTATCTTCAAAGGCTCTCAAAAATTTAGCTCAAAAAGTTATCTCAGGACCCATTCACCATTTTTTGGACAAGGTGTGTCGTGGACACTTCATAACTATTCCTGAACACTCTGTAATAGATTTTGATGTAAGTTGTAACTATCTTCCACTCATCCAATTTTCCTAAAGTTGACTATTTTTGTTAGAGTTATGCTACATCTACATGAATCAGGTTTTAGGTTACAGATTTGAGTTCATTTTCCATCTTATTTCCATCTCCCAAAACTCTTGGCTAGTCATTTTTATCACTGTTTCTATTAGAAGGACACTCTGTAATATTTTTGATGACATGTTTATAGTGACTTAGAATTCACAAATCTGAGAGGAATTTGTGGATTCTCTTAGTTTTATAATTTAAATTGAAGATTCAAGTTTCACAATGCATGATTGGGATCATTAGGTAATTTTTATTTTTCTCTCGAAAGTGTTGTTCAGTCATATTTACCTCATCCACACACACAAAGGAAATTTATAGATCTTCCATAGAATTGAATCACCTAAGGGCTGAAAGTTAATTCTATCTTGGAGGATCCCATTTCTTGAATGAAATAGAAAATAGGTAGGTTCATTACACCCTATCTTCCCCTTTCTATTTGAAATGAAGAAAAAGTGGTATGGTGCTATCATATGGTTTTAGGACATAGAGCACACCCACCTCTCAAATTTCATTCAAGGATAACCCTTGACATCTCAATACAAAGGACAAAGATATCTTGCAAGGGGTTATCCTAGGGGCTGATTACAAACTTATAAGGGGTTCACCACTAATTTTACACTTGGAAAAGACAATGAAATGTAAGATACAACACTAAACCCTAATTCAATGCAATGACCTACAAAATGATTTAGAAATGTAGATGAAACGGCACATAAAACTATAGAAGGGAATATGTGCACCTAGGAATCTAGAAATAACTTGAAAGAGATCTAAAACATTGGATTTTTTCCCTTTAATGCTAAGTGGGACTCATTCGCCAAGCAGGGTGAATCAGGGAAAAATCTAGATTTTTGTGCGGGAACAAGAATTTGCCAAATGGGTATCTGAATCTACAAAAATCTAAGTTTTGAATAAAACTGGGACTCATTCACCAGAAGTGGAGAGTCATTCCAGTTAGGGTTTTCTAATGCTTCAAATTTTGAATCTACTCTACTCAGTCTTCTTAATCTTCTTCTAAAATTTTATGTATCTGAATCTTTTTAAATTGACTTGTAGGTGTCCTCCAGTGTCTCCAAGGCTTAATGACAACTTTGAAAACTTTGAATGACTTAAAAACTTTTCTCCAATCTTGGTCCTTATCAACTCGACAACCTAGACTTGCAAATCACACTCAAAGGAGAGGGAAAAATGTTGTTTTGTTAGTGGATAGGGGTTTTCCTTGGCCAAACCCTATTTTTGTAATCAAACATTGAAATAGAATGAAATAAGAATGGAGGATGATCAATGAACAAAATATAATGTTGCAACTCACCAAAATCTAGCAATGAAGTGCTACAAACATGTATGAGATGGCTCCAATGGATGTAGATCTTGAATTGAACACTTGTTGAATCACAAAATCCCACATCACAATTATTAGCTCAAAAACAAACATGATGCATGAAGCCTTTGACATGACAATTGATGCTTGAATGCTACTCTAAAAATATTGCTATTTTTCTTTTGAAGACACTTGAATGCTCTTGTGAACTCTAACTTTCTATTAAGATGAATACTTTAAATGCTTGGGATGTTCAGCTAAAAATGAGTGAAAGAAACTTGTATTTATACTTAATTATGCAAGAATTCCTAAAATTACAATACTACAAGCTAACATAGAATCTAGGAGGATAAAATCCCACAAAAAAATTGAATTAATTTTGATTTTAGGCCATAGGAGACTCATTCGCCCAAAGTGGAAAATGAGTCCTAGTTCACTAAATCTAGGCCACACAAGCTAAAAACACATGAATTATGATTGGGTAATGATTTTTGTCAGGATTATCCTAAAAAAATGTATTAAATAGGGCTTGTGGATAAAAAATAAGGTCAATTAAAGCATAAAGAAGCCTAATTATTAAATAAAAACATAGAAAAGTGTGAAAGTGTAATACATCACTTTACAAAACTCCAAAGAAGGCACCGATAAAATCATTTAGTTCAGAAGGGCCCAAGACCTAATATGAATATGTTAGACATATTACAACACTAAATCGAGGCCAAGTTAGGGGGACCTTTTTTCTGTCATTACATCTAGCCCCCACTTTAGCGGGAGGAGGAACTTGATTCCAACTCACACTAAATTAGACCAAATGTGGCAACGCTCAAGATGGGTTGAAATGCACCAATACTTGTAAGATAGGACAACTATGATAAAGAGGGTTGCTCAAGCCCCCAAGACCAAGGTCCTATGGAAAACCAACATAAGAAAAAAAGAACACACATGAGAATGATATAAAGAACAATGACAAGGTACAAGTATGCATTGTCAAAGACATAAAGAAAATGAAACAACATGAAAAGGAAAAGAGGTGGACTAGGATTCGACCATTTTTCCCATGCAATGGGGGTGAAATCTAGGTTGTTTGTCTAAAAAATGTATACTCACTCTAAGGAAATTTTAAACTCTAGGCTATCTATTGGGTAAGAAGTCCAAGAAGTTGAGATACATACACTCATGGCTGGTATGCACTCACACACACACGCAAGTAGCTAAGGGAAAGTCATGCCCTTGTTTGGCTTCCTATCAAACCATACCAAAGTTATACCTCCTGATAACTTTACTAAGGTTCCACACAACAAATTTTTTTTGAGCTTCATGAGAGAAGCAAAGTCTTGTATGATTAGAACTCGTGAATAAACAAGATGGCTACGTAGGCATGCAAGTTGTATTATGCAAGGTGGCCATATAAATGAAAAATACAAAATGCAAAGAACATTTAAAATGGTCTTGCTTAGTTCATGCGAGATCTTTATCTTAGGGAATAAATTATCTAATGTTTCCAAGAGAAGACTAATCAAAGAATAGAAGATTCACAACTTAGGGGATGCAGTGTTTAATATCAAGCCACTAAGAGGAACATAATATGCTAAGAGGGATCACACTCTTGAAAGAAATCACACCCAATGCCATCCACAATGCAAAAAAAACATCGTATAAAGTGAGAAGACTTCATTATGAACCTTGAAAAATAGAAATGAAAAATAATAATGCCAATGCATGCCCCCACTTAAAAGAAATTTCTAAACACCATGTTGTGAGAAATTTACTTTAAAGTAGCAAATGAAAAATGTAAACAATAATAAAGAAGACATGATAGCCAATCTTGGAAATCCCTATGCCAAGTCATATGTTTCCAAGTAAAGCTATGTCATGAAAAGGACAAGGGGTTGCCCCCAAAATGAAAAAACCAAACACATAAGGGATCTATGGATTTGGGGTCAGTATTTTCTTTGCTACAATGATTTTATAGAGCTTGGAACTGTCATCATTGCCCCAAAACTCATAGAGCTGGAAGAATGACACAAAGAGAGAGAAAACAAAGAAAAACCTTTCGAGTCAACATGGAAGAGATATAAATGTCTCGATGCCTTGTGTCATCCCTAGAAGGAAAACACAGGAAAAATGAAAAAGAAAAATCCTTTTGGGTCAACATGGAAGAGACATGAATGTCTCGACACCTTGTGTCATCCCCAAAAGGAAAACACAAGAAAAATGAAAAAGGTAAAATATGAAAAGATAAAAGGTTTACGACATAGAGAAGAATGAAGGTAAAAATAGAGGAATGCCAAAAAGAGAGAGAGAGAGATACATCAAACATAATGTCACGGGGGATCATAGTACACACATGTAATATCTAAAAAGAAAATGAAAAATAAATAATGTAAAGGACTAGTAAAGCAAATGCGAGTCAACCTAAAGCAGGTCATTTGCATCCCAATCATGTTCATTATATACCGAAGGTGTGAAACTAGCCAAAGGGACAATAGCAAGTGTTGAAAAAGGACCAGCACTAGGTTCAACAGTCTTCTTAGGAGAATTGTAATTTAAGCTCATGGAAGAGGAAAAAAATGTATTCAAGTTATTATGCACCTCTTCATCAATTTTATCAACCTCATCATCATCATCTAAGTTAATCACATCAGGAGGTCGAATGATAATATCTAAAGAAGTGTTCAAATATTGTTGTGATTGCATTATGAGATCTTTTTGTTTCAGTGAAGGGGGGGTCTTGTCATGCATTGCTTCAATCAAGTTTGGATTTTGATTTTATTTTTTTAATTCTTCATGTAACCTATAAGCAACGGCATGACGTCTACACCTATGCTCTCTAGCACCTCTATTTATTTTATTCTTATTTTCAAGTTGTGCTTGTGTAGGAGTGGGTTGATCAACCATTGGTTTCTTTTGTTCCCTAAAGGGAGGAACAAAAGGAACCACGGGAGTTTTTCAACCACTTTCTCTTTGACTTTGTAAACTTGTTTTATTCTAGGAGGTGTGACGTGATTATTTTCGTTATCTCTTGGTTGTTTTTAGGAGGTAGGTGAAGGTTTTTTCTTAGGTTGGTCATGGGTTTTTGGACTTTATTTAGGCTCAATCATGGTTTTGTCTAGGATGGTAGGCTCAATTGTCGACAAGGACATGTTTCAGAGGCATAATTCTGCTATTTTCTTTGCCTTGAACTTTTGATAGGACAAGAAAATAATTATTCTCATGTTTTTATGGGTTCATTAGGCTTGGGCTAAAATAAATCTAAGGAAAAGTTACCTTTGAAGGACAACAAGTTAAAGCATCTATGATGGACGGTAAATATTTCATCATAGATGGGAAACTTTAAGCATTTATGCACAATTGAAGGGATGAAATTCATGGAGCAAAGCCATGGGTAGCCTAGCTTCACATGAAATTGGTCCAACTTGGAGAATGAGATATCTAATGTTTTTGGTCCTACTTGTAAAGGAAGGGTGATCAATCCCATCATAGGGAAAACATAACCATTATGCATCTTGATTCATGCTTTCAATTTATCATATGTATCTTGATAGAGCTCATTCAAAATTAAGAATTCCTTGGTGATCACATTCTCTCCACAAGAAATATCTATTAGTATCCCATTGGTGGGCTTGTCATATATTTTTTGGTCCATGTAAAGTGGACCATTGGGTGCATGTTTAAGTATATCCTTAGAGGAGAAAAAAATATCAAGAGGATTTTTAGTTTGACCCTTATGAGGAATGACATCTATCACTCTGACCATGTCATCCATAGGGTCATTGTCTATAGAATCATGTTGAATAGTATTTTTATTATCATCATCCATATCAACATTCATCACATCATTATTTGTAGTTTCACTAGCTTTGACAAATGAAATTTTATGATTAGGCATAGGTTTGGTTAAAAAAAAAAAAATTGGTTAGGAGGGGCAATGAGCTTATTTCCTTGATCACTAATACCTCTAACAAAAAGATGACTGGAATCAATGAGGTCATGCAAAATATCTTTAAGATGCTTACAATGTTTTGTGTCATGTCCATTTTTCTAGTGCTAATGGTATTAAGAGTTTTGTCTATAGCTTGCAGGTAATGGTTTACTAGGATCGGGTGTTTTAATGAGGTGTAGGGTAATCATCTTTTGTTCTATGAGTTGTGACATTGTGTTATGAAGGGTATCAAGTAAGGGAGTGAATTGTCTTTTTGAGTCCCCATAGCTAAAGGGTATCGTGGCTTTAACAACAACTAATTGGTTATTGATATTCTGAGTTGTTTGTTGAGGGGGATTGAATTGAAGGACCCCTTTATTTTGTTTCCTAAAAGGTTCATAATTATTTTAGTTTGCAGACTCAGAATTCTCAGTTTGGTTAGAAGTGGACTTTGTATCTTGACTACTAATTGAATTTTGATAATCATGGAGGGTAGTACACAAGTGCATAAAGGATGGGAATTTGATCATGGTAAGCTTGTCTTGGATCTTACTTTGCAAATATTCTATGAACATCTTTTGAAGGTGAGGATCAGGAACCTTGACGCCAATTTTGGATTAAAGTGATTGATAGCATGAGATAAAGTAAGTTATATTTTCTTCTTCTTCTTTTTTGTATCTCACCAAATCGGCCAAGGTCATATTAGGGGTTATATGCACTTGGAAATGGTTAAAAAATGCCTCAACAAATTCATTGAATGAGCAAAGTAAGTTGTTCGGTAAAGAAGAAAACCACTCCAAGGAAGTATCCTTCAAGGACCTAGGGAAAATCTTAGCGAGGAGTTTATCATCAAGGAAAAAATCACTACATAAGGTGGTATAGGCATTAACATGGTTAAAAGGATCTCCCTTCCCTCCATATTTCTCAAATCTAGGAACCTCTAAACCCTATGGCATCAGTGTTCACAATATCTCCAAGGACAATGGGCTCCTTTTGACATAATATGTAGGTGGGCCATTTTGATTTTGGTTAAAGGTGGGATTTTTTTTTTAAGGTATGAAACGGTTTGGAAGAGTTGGTTTATGAGAGGGTCATTGCTTGCATTATGAGATGGAGGTTAAAAAGGTGAAGGGGTGTAGGTGTTCAAAGGACAAGTAAATGGAATGCTTATAGGTGGTAAGGTGGTAGGAGATATGACATGTGATGCCATAAAGGAGCTAGGGATGCTAGTAGAAATACCCAAGGAAGGAATCACATTACTAGTTGGTTGCATTGTTGTTGTGACTTGAGGATTGGTATACATAGGTATTGACACAATTGTTGTGGGAGGAGAAATTTGAGTTCCTCCTTAGCTTCTGAAATTTCTTGTAGGTAAAAAACAACTAGTGGTTGAGGTGAGCTTTTTTCCAAAGATTTGAAGTATTTTTTGCATAAGGTTAAGTCCATATTCACTTTCAAGCATGCGATGAATGTTATCTATAGTAGGGATGGAAGTAGTTGAAATATTATCATTTTACACTTGATGTTGGAGGTTTGCTAGATCTTCATGAATGTGAATTATGTTTTCCTATAGAATACTATCAGTCTTTGTTTCAAC
Organism: Sequoiadendron giganteum; assembly: GCA_007115665.2. Taxonomy (NCBI): domain Eukaryota; kingdom Viridiplantae; phylum Streptophyta; class Pinopsida; order Cupressales; family Cupressaceae; genus Sequoiadendron; species Sequoiadendron giganteum. Next base: position 205,883,702 of record CM021104.1, on the reverse strand, counting down.
ATGGATCACACTACTTGAAGGTAAAGAGTTGATAAGGGTATGATCCATACCCATTGCACTAGTGTCAATACTAGAAGTGAAAGAGCTAGATAACCCAAGATCCACAATGATTGTGTTATTGTGGGATGACATGACTCTCAAACTTTGTCTCACTACAATATTAGAAATAGGACACCAAATACTCATACAAGGGCTAGCACTAAATGTGAGATGGATGCAAATGCAATATAAGCTAAGAACAATGAAGTGACTATATTTATTTTTTTGTAAACTTAAATAGAAATCTATAAAAAACAAACAACAACTCAGAAATAGAACTTTAAATGCCAGAAAATGCAATTTAGAATGTGCACAGGGAATAATTTTCCCAAGGTTGTGAATGAGTCCAAGTACGGGTTTTTACAAAATCTTCAAAAAAGATCAATTTATTTTTATAATTTTTATGTTGTATGGTCTATATACTAAGTGAAAATGCAGATTTTGTTTGATTTTCAATGAAATGAGATACAAAAATGCAAACTATATGAAATTTCACTAATGCAATTTTAGAAACCCTAAAATTTCAATTAACTAATGCAAATCCTAATGCAATGTCAATTCAAGCAAGATCTAGGATGACAATGCACTTTGAATCATAATTATGATGTTCTAAATGTAGGTTCACCAAAACGAAATGAATAAAAAAGTGGTAGGGTGCTATCATGTGGTTTTAGGACATAGAGCACACCCACTACTGCATTTTCATTTAAGGATAACCCTTGAGATCTCTATGCAAAGGAGAAAGATATCTTGTAAGAGGGTTGTCCTAATGGTTGATTACAAACTAATAAGGGGTTCACCACCAATTTTAGACTTGGAAAATATAATGAAATGTAAGATGAAACACAACCCTAATTCAATGAAATGACCTAAAAAATGATCTAGAAATGTAGATGAAACAACATAGAAAACTTGTACTAAAAGGAATATGTGCACCTGAGAATCTAGAAATTATTGCAAGGAGGTCTAAACCACTAGAAATTTAGTCGTCAATGTTGAGTGGAACTAATTCACCAAGTTGGGAGTATCCATCTAGAATCTGGATTTTTGTGCGGGAACATGAATCTACGAAATGGGTATCCAAATATGTAAAAATTAGAATTTTGACCAAAATTGGGACTCATTTGCCACAAGTGGTGAATTAGTCTAGTTAGGGTTTTTTGAAGCTTCAAAGTTTTAATCTTCTCTCCTTAGTCTACTTAATCTTCTTCTACAAGTTTCCAGATCTGAATCTCTGTAAATTGACCTGTAGGTGTCCTCCAATGTTCTCCAAGGCTTAATGACAACTTTGACAATTTTGAATGACTTCACAAATTTTCTCCAATCATGCTCCTTAGAAAATATGCAACCTAGACCTACAAATCACACTCAAAAGAGAGGGAAAATTGTTGTTTTGTTAGTGGATAGAGGTTTGGCCTAGTCAAACATTGTTTTGGTAATCATAACTAGAAATAGAATGAAATAATAATGGAGGATGATGAAGGAACAAAATATGATGTTGTAACTCACCAAAATATAGCAATGAAGTTTTGAAAACATGTATGAGATGGCTCTAATGGATGCATACCTTGACTCTTTATTGGATAGAATAGATCTCGAATTGAACACTTGCTTGAATCACAAAATCCTACATCATAATTGTTAGCTCAAAAACAATCATGATGATTGATGGTTGAATGTTTCTCTTAAAATCTTGATAATCTACTTTGAATGCTCTTGTGAACTCCAGCTTACTATTAGGATGAATACTTTGAATGCTTGGGATTTTAGGCTAAAAATTAGTGAAAGAAACTTGTATTTATACTTAATTATGTAAGAATTACCGAAATTACAACACTACAAGCCAACATCATATCTAGGAGGATAAAATCCTACCAAAAATTTCAATTAATTTTAATTTTGGGCCACATGGGACTCATTCACCCAAGGTGGTGAATGAGTCCCATTAGGCATAATTTTTGGGATTATTTTTAAAAATACTTAGAAAGGTGTCAAACTAGGTTCGGGACCCAAAAATCTAGGTGGGACTCATTCGCCCAAGGTGGTGAAAGAGTCCTAGATCACTTAATTTGGGCCACACAAGCTGAAAACACCTAAATTATGATTGGGTAATGATTTGTGTTAAGATTATCCACAAAAAGATACATTATATAGGGATTATGGATGCAAAATTAGGCCAATTAAAGCTTAAAGAAGCCTAATTATTGAATAAAACCCTAGGAAAGTGTGAAAGTGTGTTACAACACTTTACAACACTCAAAACAAGGCACCAATAAGCTCATTTAGTTCACTAGGGCCCAAAACCTAATGTGAATATGTTATACATATTACAACACTAAATAAATGCCAAGTTAGGGGTGTCTTTTTCTATTTTTAATATAGTATATACAAGACCAAATGAAAGATGTAATGTAAAACCCTAGCTGAATGCAAACTAACACTAAATGACTTAAAAATGCATATAAAACAAAATAACAAGTTGTGAAATGAAATGTGTGCACCTAGAAATCTAAAGATGACTGGAAGAAGCTTTGAAATGCTAGAGATTCTATCTTTTTAACCTAGTGGGTCTCATTCGCCGTTCTAGGTGAATGAGTCCTAGTTCTAGATTTTTTCATAGGAGCAAGTTTTGAACAAAAGGGTATTTGAATCTCCGAATGAGTCTAGTTTGGATTTTCTAGAACTTCAAGGTCTGAATCTACTCTTCTTAGTTTGTTCAATCTGCTTTGCCATGTTTCTGGATCCAAAACTCAAATTTCGGGGTTGTAGATGACCTTTTAGTGAAGATTATGACCTTGCCAATGAGGAGACAACTCCAACAAGATTGTAACCTAATCTTCAATGATCCTTCAAGTCTTTAAAGCTCCTAGATCTATAATCTCATAAAGAGAGAGAGAGAGAGAGAGAGAGAGAGAGAGAGAGAGAGAGAGAGAGTTGATTGTTAGGGAATAGGGTTTGCCTTGGTCAAACCCATTTTAGGTAATTAAACAAAATGATGGAATAATGAAATGGAGGCATGAAACATGGAACAAATAACATGAATCATGGACAATGATACCTTGAATGGTGCCTTGTGAATAATGTCTTGTAATTCTACAACTCAACATGAAATGGCCATGAAGGATGTAGATCTTGATCTTTGACAATAGGTGTGGAACAATGCTTTATCTTGGATCTTCAATGCTACATCAAAACACTAGATCAATAATATGCTTTATGCTTGATAATATTTGACATGATGATAGACCTTGAATTATTGCAACAATTGATGAAGAATCTTGCCTTTCAATGCCTTAGAAATGCTCTTGAATGTTATCTTGATGATCTTGTATAGTCTTGGAATGCTTAACTCTTTATTTTTTGACTTGACAACATGTATGCTTATGTGAAATAATGATTTGAAAGCTTTTTTATGTAGGAAATGCACTCAAATGACTATTTATTTGATCATAAAGGCCAACATAGGAGAAATTGGAACTTAAGACCTAATTTTTTCCATGCAAACCTTAAAAATAGGCCAAATGGGACTCAATCACCAATCTGGATGAATGAGTCTCACCTAGATGGGAATCATCTTCCCAAAGTGGTGAATGGATCCCATAGGGGATATTTTTCTTGATAAAGTGTCAGGGAGTGAAGAAATTGAGTTTATATGTTGATATTGTTGGGTTTTTGATTAAAATATGCCTTGGAATGCACACTATTGGGTCATAGGGGCTTATTAATGATGATATTAAAGTTATAAGTGCAATAGGGCCCAAAATTGCATGTGAAGGTGTAGATAAATACACTTTACAAAACTAAATTAAGGCAAAAATAGGTCTTCTTAGCTTAAAAGGGTCCTAAATCAAATGTGAATGTGTACACCACATTACAACACTAGATTAGGTGCACCTTATTTTACAAGCTTCCTAAATTTAATGTGAAGGTGTAAATAAATACACTTTACAACACTAAATTAGGAAAAAGTTATGTTTATTTAGCTTAGAAGGGCCCAAAACCTAGCGTGGATGTGTAGAAGTCATCACAACACTAGATAAAAGCAATATCGAGTCCAATTTGTCATTAATTATTCCCAAATTAAGTAAGGGATGCTTTTTTTGTGACTCCAATCACTTTTACAAAAGGTTTACAAAATATGTATGCAGGTGGGAGGAAAAAATAAAACACAATGTCCTGAATGCCAAAAGAGTAGATAAGAGTAGGTCAAAACAAAGCGTAAGCCTCTAGCGAAAGAGAGTGAGGAAACTAGAGAGAGGATATTTTTAAATAGGGGTAGGTTGAGACTACTCATATCACAAGAGGGATGGCATGGAAATCCACAATCCATTGGAGATCTAACATGGGCTCCAAAATATTTACCTTTTAGAAAGTAGCTAGCTATACTCACTAGTGCTTGATGATGAGCTAATGACATTGTGCAAATTTTTTTGAGGAATGATAGCCATTCCAGAACAACACCGTCCTCTCACATACACTATATGTCCCATGACCTTAGAATGGAAAAACCCAAGCATGCTACTTCTATAGTATCCTTAAGCCCACCTAGATTGTATTTTTTTAATAAGTTTTATGCTAGAGTCCCCACATACTCCTTTGGTTCTCCTAGGTCTTGGAGGGAAGCCACAAATCATGACATGATATTTGAGTTCACCCTATAACACTTTGCTTGATTTTATTCTAGTTTTGAAACTTAATAAATTTAAATTTAATAAATAACATGATAAATGAAATGAATAAAATAAAAATAACACAATACCATTATAAATCAATATTTATATAAAATCTTCATTTAAAGTTTAAGAATTATATTTAATAAGATAATAAAAATCTAAATTTTATAATTAAATTCTATATATAATATAATAGTAAATATACTATTCAAAATTTATCAAAAAAATTGATATATTTATGTAAAGATTATTATCTAAATAGTTTTTCTTCATTCACAATATTTATAAATTAAATATTAAAAAACAAATTAAAACTAAGCTAATTGTTATATTGTATTCTACTTTTAGAATACAAATGAATAAAATCTAAATAACACAATCCCATTATAACTCAATATACATAAATAGTATTCACTTAAAATTTAACAATTATATTTAAAAAGATATTAAAAATGTAAATCTTATAACTGAATTCTATATATAATATAATAGAAAATATATTTATTCAAAATTTATCAAAAAATAATTGATATATTTATGTAAAGATCATTAGCTTACTTTTTTTTCATTTATAACATTTATAAATTAAATATTAAAAAAAATAATTATAAAATTAAGCTAATTATTAGATTGTATTCCACTTTTAGAATACAAATGAATAAACTCTAAATAACACAATACCATTATAACTCGATATATAAAAAATATTCATTTAAAGTCTAAGAATTATATTTAATAATATATTAAAAATATAAACCTTATAACTAAACTATATATATAATATAATATTAAAAATACTTATTGAAAAAAATTTAACAAAATGTTTTAATTTTAGATTAAACATTATAATCACACCGACGATTATACTAATCATCCAAACTTCAGTCCCAAAGTAGTTGAAAACAGGGGAAACCAGAACCTTAGAAGTGAAGAAAAATGTTTAAAAAATATAATGTATGGTAGTTATATCTTTTAAAGCAATCCATGACCATAATCAAGAAGGTTGCCTTATTTCCATGCAAAAAAACATCATCAGCCATAGAGGGATGAAAGAGAAGCACACTGACAAAACTCTTAATGATAATCTACATTAATTATCTGCAAATTATAAGTCTTATCTCCTTGCTTATGTCTCGCTTACTATATTATCATATCTGTAGTTTTTCTTTCTTCACAGCTCAAAGTAATGTTTTTCTTTATAGAAGTTATTTGTAATTAACTGCTTCTCTCCCAAAGGCAGAGGCATGAACAAGGCTTATGCATTAAATTCAAATACAAATAAACTTTAAAACTCCATTTTGAAATTTTAAATAATTAACAGAGTCTGAATGTTTAATGATGCTAGTTTGAAATTTAATAGAAACTTACAAAATGTTGACAAATAATAAAGTTTGAAAAATGCAATCTAAAATTTTAATACATCTGAAGCTTCAATGTTTAATAGAATAGGAGAATAAATTTCAAAAATCCAGTTTTAAATTTAATGTTAGTTCAATACAAACAAATATCACCAGCTGGAAAGTTTAATAATAGACAAAAGAAAACAATAAACTGAAACCATACAAAACAAAAATTTAATAGAAACCAAAAGTAATTAAAAACATAGAAAATTATGAAATTGTATTTAAAGTTTCATAGAAATCATACATTGTGTTGAGTGAATGCAAAGTCCAAAAATTCACTTAAAATCTAGTAAATTAAATCTTCACAAGGTAGATAGCAGTAATGTCCTCTAAACGAAAATGTAGAAAACAATGTAATGTTCTCATGTTTCAAATATATAAGAACAAAATGGGAAAGACATATTTGAACGGTTCGATCCGAACATTATATAGGAAAACTCTGAAGTAATAGAATTGGAAACTATTTTTATAATAGTATAGAAATTGGCATTAATCTTAACTGTATTAAAAAATCTTTATATTGTATGTCATAGGGTCATAGGCTAATTTACAAGAAAGCTTAGAAGTTACTATTATTATCTGTAATAGTTTTGCAAATATAGTTTGAGTTTATATAAATATTGCATACATCACAATAGCGACAATCAACCTCAAAGTCAAGCAGCCGCATAGATAAATTAGCTAACAATACTAAATCAGGAAAGAAGCAGACGGTGACATTTACATAATCAATCAGGAGGAGAATCCTACAGAAGAGTCAAACAATCACGAAGCCTTCAAGTAACTCAAATTTTTATTAGAAAAATGGAGGATCAGATGGAAACACCAAGGTATCTCAACCAGTTGTAGCTGAGAGGAAACTTGGATGCATTTATAAGTAGTCATTCATTTCCATAAAGAATGGCTAGCTTTTTTTTGGAAATCTGACGAATCAACAAACTTTAATTTAAAAAAGCTTTATAAACAACCAGCCTATTCATGAAAGATGATTTCCTCCTTCAAAAGTCAATTTCATAGTTTTGATTCAATGTTACTTTTGTATACCAATAATATTCTAATTTAGCACGTCCATTATATCAGAGTATCAGTTACTACGATATGTTAAACTATGCTCAACAAAAATCCTGTGTCTAGTAAATTATGGCTAGACAATGCCAAATAGGAAGCGATGACCATACAATCTTCTCAACATTGATGTAACTTTTCCTTATCTTAACAAAATTTAGCTAGAATGTATGGTTTTTGAATATATATATATATATATGTGTGTGTGTGTGTGTTTTGGTTAGTAGAAAAAGGTTTTCATTCATATTTTTTTTGAGAAGGGGTGGTGATTTGTGTGCAGTCCAACCGAATTGAGAAGTTCACGTAGAGCAACCAGTCTCTAAGCTACACTGTTCACATAGATCAGGAAGAGACTGAGTTCATGGCCAGTTGAAAGGTGTCAAAAATTTAAATGCACAGAATAACAGAGAGCTGCTGCTCTGTTTCCCAATAAGCTGGAGTACAAAAATTCAAAATGCAGAAGCACAAGGAGACATGCAACTTTCTTTTTCTATTCATCATAACTGGAAATGACAATACAGAAGCGAAAACCATAAAACTCAGAAAACTAAACTTAATCTACAGATTACAACTTTGCTGGAAGCTTTCAGAAGCTTCTAAGAGCCCGCAGTGAGGAGCTACGTAGAGCTCTTTCAGGAGCAATCATTGCTCACATACAAAGTAACATTTGAGAAATATTCTACTCCAGCAAACGAATCCTTTTTCGTTTTGATTGCTGCCTGGGGTTCCAACAGGCTGAACATCTGCTGCTCTTGCTTGTGCGTACTTTCATGATCACTATTTCCTACCATCCTCTAGTAGACATGCAAGTACAATCGTAGACAAGAAAGAGTACTGGCAAACATGCATGAAAAATGTTCAAGCATATTAGAATTATTTGATTTCTACTGTATCCATCGTATTAATATGCAATGTCTGGCTCAAGAAAAATTCAATGGTAATTATCAATAACAATGACTAATCAAAACATAACAAATCTTCTGCGCAACTTTTATTACACATTCTGTTTCATGCAAGATTTTTCATTTTGCAATCATGATACATTCTATTTCATGCAATATTTATGATTGTGAAATGATACATGCAATCAAAACGTAATTACAGATCGACAACATATCTAATGCAATCCTTGCTACTGCTGCTGAGAATTGTTCCGCTCTCCGCTATTCTTCTCGTTTGTTGGAAGCTACTTGAAAGAGTATTCAACCCTTCACAAATAAACAAATATTGAATCATTCTGATGGAAAACATTAGGCAAAACAAATCTTAGAAATCTAATCCATAACTCCTCCAATGTAAAAAACGAAGCAATGCTTTAAATCTATTAAATTCCACTCCCATTGTTTGTAGATATCGATATAACCACTCGCATAAACAAAGTTTACACCAACCTAAAATGGTAATAAATAGTTTATGCGAGAAAACACAAGAGAACGCCATAGATCATACCACTTATGGAGAAATAAGTGATGCAACCAATGCTACAATACATAAAATGGAAAAAATTAAATGTTGTAACATCTTACCGAAATAATACTATCACTGCTGATATTACAAATGGAGAAAAACGACGAATACATTTCAATTTAAAAAGAGTGCGAGTAGTGAGTTACAAGTAAACGTTACGAAAATACCACTACCATCCAAAACCTGACCTCCTAACTTCTAATGTTTCATTGTCACCCTTATTGCCAGCCATGACATTAAATTAATTCTAGTGGAGTTTTTTCTTGACAAAGGATTTTGCTACCATTGTATAATGCCTCGCCTCTCCACCTAAATATATTTTAAAAGTAATTATATGTAAAAGTATTATATTTCTTCACAATGTTTTTAATTATAATATTAGTTTATAAATAGTAAAGATATTATTATTAATAAAGAAGTTAATATTTACTATTATGTAGTAACAACATTTAATGCTTCATTTTTTTTTTTGTTATATTTATTAATTTTAAATAGATTGATTTATAATTATTATATTCTTCTAGAAAATGTCATACCAAGATATTATAATTTTTTAACTAGAAAATTTTAAGGTACACATTATAACCTTTACTCTAAAATGCAACTTATAAATGTTTCAATTTTTCTAAAATACATTGATTACATATTTGTTAAATAAATTGATTAGATATGAGCTTTATTCTAAAAATTTGGATGTTTAAGATTTTTTTAAATGCACATGTAAATTTTCTTTGACAAATTAAATCTTAGGAATTTCTAATGTTTAAAACATGATATGTTTTGGCATTTCTATCCCAAAAATTATATATTTTAATTTATTTTAAGCAAATCAAAAGAAATTATGGGAGACTTTAATGTTTAAAACATAGAAGGTTTGGTCTTTCTCTCTCAAAAATAATTCTTGAGATCAAGAAAAGTTGAAAGAAAAATATTCTATAATTTTAAAAGATGTTGCTAAAACAAAATAGATTTAATTATAATTTGAGTTTATTGAACCATCAACCTATTACACTAACAATAAAAATACAAACTTTGATAACAATTACTCTTGAAATATATATAAAATACGAAATCCTTTTGCACAAAACAATAGAAGGGAGAACATTATTCATTGGCTTTGAATGCATTGTGAAAATTGGTTAAATCTGATCATACATGATGTATTTATGATTTTATTTGTAAAAAGTGAAGCACAATTTAATATTGTTAATAAATAGTCTCAAAAATTAATTATATTTTTTTAAGAGAATTTTTTTTTTTTTTTTGTAATATATGATTCTTTAATCTAATATAATACATGTTTATAGTTGTGAATATTTTCTTATTTTAAAACTTGCAATAATGTATATATTTTTTCTTGATAAACATTAAATGAAAAACTAAATCAATAAAAAATAAATTTCTCTTAACCATGGGTGATGAGTTGTCCTAGCATTTGAAGGCAATATTTAATAGTAACCATCATGAAAATTTAGTAAAATTTTATATAAGAGTTAATATCAACTATGAAATTTATTTGATTTTATCTACCTACATTTATTTTGATTAAAATTCTACAAATCAAATGTATGTTTTAAGTTCTCTTCCAATCTCAATTCATCAAATACCTTAAATTTATCTAAATAGATTTATTTATTTATTCAAGAGAAAATAAATCTCATTATATGCAATTCATGTTTCATTGTATAAGAATACATTTATTTGATTTGATTTTATCTACCTACATGAATAATTTTATATAATAGTTAATATCAACTATGAAATTTGATTTGATTTTATGCAAATAAAATCTTGTTCTATAGCATGTTTTAATCCATAAATCAATCTCCTATAATAAGTTTTAAACTTATTATTCATAATTATAATACCATTGTATTTCACTTCACAACATCTTGTATCATTCATCATACACTCCTTGATGAAAATCATCAAGCATTACTAAATCCTACTTTTCTTCATCAATACATAAAGGTGCAACATGTCGGATCTCTATCTCACTTTAACACTATAATAAATCCCCCTCTTTGAAAATATTAGGATTTTGACAATCTTCGTACTTGGTTATTTTATCCTTGAATATATCTTCTTAGTCCATTTTCTCTTTCAATTTGATGTAGTATTGGCATCAAAGTAGGATCATAAATCTTTTAATATAGAAATGACCATATATTCATTTGATAATAGAAAGTCACCTTATTTTAGATAATACCAATTTTTCTTCATGTCAACATGATCCCATTAGTTAACCTCCAACATTGGAGAAGACTAGAATATTCTATTTTTTACCTACTCCTATTACCAAATGACACTGAGTTTTACATTTTAAAATGTTTTGATTATATTAAAACTACAAGGGCTAGTACCCATTACAAACCAACCATAGAGGAAAACCAGAGACTCACGAGTAGTGGGAAGACCAAAAAAGTAAACAAAAACTAGAACTTAAACCATTTGACCAGTAGGAAAAAAATAAAAAGAAACCATAGGACAAGGACCAACACAAAAAAAATGACATCTGCAGGTCTCCTAAAAGCATGAGACAAGTGATCACATTCCACTCCTGGGACAAGAACTTGAGCTTCTTCTTGAAAGTCATAGGTCCCTGAAGACTGGCCTAGGTATCCTTGGTAGCATCATGAGCTGAGGTGTCCACCTTCTTACCCTTCTTCTTCTGCACATTACCATCTTCCTCCACATCTGCAAGTTGTTTCCCCTAGCTCTTTCTTATCTCATCTTGAATCACTTGAAGAGTGAGGGTCATATTTTTCATATTTTATTTTTTGTAGTTGGTGATAACCCTCAAACACTACATGGTCTTCTCCTGGGTCTGGTGAAGGGCATCAATTTTAGCTATTAAGCTTTGTTTATCTTCTTCCAATGAAACAATGGCCCAAAGATTGTCCAGCTCTTTCTCCCACCTTTCCTACCTCTCAAAGGACTTGGACAAGGAGGTAATCATGTCCCAAAGTGATTTTTTCTCCACCTCCCTAGGCCATGCAATCTATTGTTCCAACACCTTTCCTTCCAAGATTTGAATCCTCTCCTTAGCAATAACTAGCTGCCCCAAGAGCCATTTCATAATATCCTTATGAAAATTGATAATATCAACAATTTCATACAACTTTATTCTTATGGTGTCGGTGTAGAACCCTAGACCTTAGAAATATGTCATCTTTAGGTCAATGATCTCATTCTCAGATATGCATACCTCAAGAGAGGAAGAGTGAGGTAAGGGTAGAGAGAGAGGTAGGGAGAGAAATTGTGGGAGAGAGAGGGAGAGATAGATAGAGATATATCTAGAGAAATGAATTGATGAAGAGATGAAGAGAAATAGAGGTAGATTTAGGGATAGATAAAGGGGGAGAGAGAGAAAGTGAAAGATACATATACAAGGAAGATAAACATATATTGAAGAAAAAATGAAGAGAGGGAGAATGAGGAGAGATTTAAGGGAGGGAGATAGAGGGAAAGAGAGTAGGATAGATAGATAGAGAGGATAAATATATTTAGAGAGAGATAACAAGATTTAGGGAGAGAGAAGAATTGATGAAGATATGAAGAGTGGGAAAGAGTTGGGAAGTAAGAGTAGGGAAATAATCAGAGATAGGAAGTTAGGAATAGCGGATGAGATATAATTGATAGATACATAGGAAGGATGGAAATAGAAATAGGGGAAATGAGGAAGAGAGGAAGAGATTTCACATTTAAATTGAGTAAGTGAAAGTGAGATAGAGAGAAATAGGGAGAAGGAGAAGAGAGAAAGAGGGGAGGGATAAATAGTAAAAGAGAGAGGAAGATAGAGATTCAACACATCTAGGTGGGTAGGTTATTGCTACGTAAGGGTCTTTTCCATACCCATACATTTTAATATTACTTCTATGTTACATTATACTAACAAAGTATCTTAAGAGCCCTAAAAAAAAAAGCTTCAAAGTTTGGCATGCCTATTTTCTCAAATTATGGAATCTAGTAATTTATCATATAATCCTAAAATTGGATATTAGCTAGACATACGAAGACCTATCTCAATTTTTTTCAACTCAAAACCATTTTCTCATAATGGAAAACCATGCAATGTTGTAAAATGTTCCAATTTTATTTAATGAAAGGATTATGGGAGTAATATTTTTGATCTCTCACCTCCTACCATTAAACTAATAGTGCCAAAACATTCATAGGGAAAAGTTACTACTATTACAATTCTAGTTTTTGTGTTGAACCATCCTACTCCTTTTGAGTTATTATTGGACTAATAAAGTCTCTTAAGATCTTTAAAACAAAAAAGTTGTTGTAGTGTGGAAAAATGTATCCCTCTATATTTTCACACTTTTTTGGGACATCCTTGCTAAAATTTGGCTTCTTTATGCCTTATTTGGTCCTATTTTGCATCCACAAGCATTATTTAATGAAACTTTCTAAGGATAATCCTGACACATCAAATGACCAGTCATAATTTAATGATTTTGGTTTGTATTTCCCAAATTTAGTGATCTACCTGACTCGTATACCACCTTGCGAACATAGGTCTCACCTAAATTTCAGCGCCTAAAACATAATTTGGCATGAAACATAACATTTCTTGAAATTTATGTCCCAATATTAGCCCACTAGGACTCATACACCTCAAATGACTTATGAGTCTCACTTAGCTTGGACCTATTTTGAATTTAATGCTTGACAAGATTTTCTTCTACTAGATTTGATGTCGGCTTTTAGTGTTGTAATTTTGGGAAATTTTTCATAAACAAGTATAAATACAAAGTTATTTTACATATTTTCTCCTAGAAATTTTCCTGAGCAAGTGTGATCTAAGCATTCAAGCATTCTAGAAATTTTCATGAGAAAGTGTGATCTAGGAATTCAAACATTCTAGCGATATTAGTGAGAAAATATGATCTAAGCATTCAAGCATTCTAGAAATTCAAAAGTGATTATCAAGCATTTCAGAGCATCATTCAAGAATCAAACATCATTTCAAAGTCATCATGCATCACGCTTGTTTTTGCGTGAACATTTGTGATGTAGGTTCTTATGATTCAAGCAAGTATTAAAGTCAAGATCCATAACATACAATCAAGAATCAAGATATACATTCATGCTATCAATTACTTACAAGATTGCAACCTTTATTCTAAGGGTTTGGGGAGTTGCAACATAGCTTATTTGTTCATTCATCATTCCTTCATTCTATTTCTATTCATTTCAAGGTTTGATTATCAAAATGGGGTTTGACCAAGGAAAACCCCTATCCACTAACAAAAAAAAAAATTCCCTCTCTTTGATGTGTTATTTTTAGATCTAGGTTGAAGATATATTAAAGAGAAATACTAGACAAAAGTTGTGAAATTATCAAAGTTGTCATCTACATTGCAAGATCACAAAAAGTCACCTATAGGTTGCAATTTAGTGTTTTAGACTCATGGATTTGATAGGAGAGAATCTATAAGATAACATAAAAGGATATTAGAGTTTCAAATCAACCTTGATATTGGGACTAAATCACCACATGTGGCGTATGAGTCTCGTTATACCTGATTTCAGGCATTTTCTATAAATCCTAGTTTAGCAGTTCTAGATTTTGGTTCCAGCCCAGAACCATAAATTGGGAATAAATCACCCCTACTGGCATATGAGTCCTAGTATACATAAAAAAATTAGATTTTTGAGAGTGCAGACCTTGTTCTAAGCTTTTTCATTTTTTGAGGTGCCCCTCTGTCCTTTCTTGGTCCATTATTCTAATTTTCAGTTTCTTATCTTGATTTTCATAGTTAGGTTTACATATAATTGAATTTATTTCTTTCCAAGCCTTTTCTTAGTGGTGAACCCTCTTTTGTATTTAATCACACCCCTAGGATACCCTATTATAGATCCCTTTTCCTAATTCCATCCTTAGATTGAGGTCTCTAGGGTTTCCCTGAATGAAACTTGAAGGAAATTAGTGGAGGAACCCTAATCCCCCTTTAGTTATATCTCCCAAAAAATAGAGAACCAATTTTCTACAACTCATTTTGGTGAGCCTAGCCTTTAGAACACCTTAATTTCTGATTTGGAGTGTATCATTTTCCTAGATCTATCTTTCATTAAGTTTGTATTAGTTTTTGCATTAGTTAATTTGCATCTAGGGTTTCTAAATCTTGCATTAGTGAAAGTGCATATGGATTGAATTTTTGACTCTTACATCATTGAATTTCATTTGAAATCTGTAATTACACATTGTCTAGACATCATTCAAACTAGAAAACCTAACATTCATTCAATTTTTTTTGAAATTGGTTCAAAAACCCTAATATGGGACTCATACGCTCCTCTTGGAAATTTAGTCCCAATACAAGTGGTTTTACCTCATTTCTAGGTATTTTGTGTCGACTTTTTCCTAGTACTTGAACCCTTGAAAAACCATGATTGGGACTCATACGCCCCTCTAGGAAATTCAGTCTTGTGCCAAAATTGAAACTACATTTTACAACATTAAAAATCCTTTTTCTATGCTTTTGTTTGTTTTTGTTAGATTTCTATTTTAGATTACTTAGTTCCCATTTCATTGCATCTAGCTTAATTTGGTTCATTTTATGCATTTTTTAACTTCAAAATTGCATTTATAAATTTCATTCTAGGTTATTACATTACATTTCATTATGGATATGTTCTTTGGTAAGCTTTGGATGTCCTTGAATTAATGTGGATATATCAAGTTGTGCCTTTGGAAATGACCCTAATGAAATTGAACTCACTCATGGTCAATCAAATCTTAATGCATTTCCTGCTCGTGATGTTGAAATCATTGGAGAAGATGATGATAGCATGAACAACTTCATAAATGATTTCCTTAACAACCTTGAGACTAATGCATCCTTTTATCCTTTTGTGAAATGACCAATAACTCTGAAGATGTTTGGTCTTTTGCATCCTGAAATTGAAACACAAGCTTCAAGCCTAAGTTCCCTACAATAGGTGATCCTTTCACCTCTAATCCAACAAATGTTCAACCATCTTATGTTAATAAAGTAACAAACACATCAATCAACCTAGAAGAGACATGTGGAAAAGGATTCACAATCTTAACTAAACAAGGATGTGATACAACAAGCAAACATAAAATTCATCATCTCCTAGAGAAAATACCAATTGAAGATACTAAAGGGTTAGAATATCAAGATCCTCCAACTGATATAAATATCATCCTTCCTAAAGAGAAACCAATGCCTTGTAATGATGATAGGGATGATAGGATTATCTTAGGTCCTCCTCCTCAACATCTAACTCAAGAAATTAGTTAATCTAGCAAGCAACAAAGGCCTTACAAACTAAATGAACTACAATTCCCTTGCCTTCCATATGCAACTAAAAGAACTTTACATATACTTCTAGTCAAAGGAATTATTACATTACCACACATGCGGGAAAATCAATTTCCAAATCCTAAGAACACAAATACATCGCATTGTCGATATCATAGAATTTTTGGACATAATATTGATGGGCGTCATGTTTTAAAACAAATATTCAAAAAGTTTCATTTCATAGAAATAATCCCTTCAAGCATGTCCTTTCACTCCTTGCCATGTAATAGTTTTAGTATCATAATAATCGCACTATTACATGCTTTATATTCATTGCAAATCATTTCAAAATGTAAGGAGCTCTTTCTCATAACTGACCTCTACTCATTCTTTTCTTGCACATAGTGGGGGCAAAAATTAGATAGCCTTGTCCTAGTAACGCATTTGTTATTGTCCCTTTGACTAGTTGTCTACCTTTTGTATACAATGAACATGATTAGGATGCAGATGACCTACTAATAGGTTGAATTTCACATTCCTTACTAGTATTTTATATTATTTTATTTTTCATGTTGTGTGATTTCATGTGCATAATGTGATCACCCATACTGTTTTGCTTGATATATCTCTCTCTTTATGAAATTACTCTATTTGTACCTACATTCTTCTCTATGTTGTAAACATTTTATCTTTTTGGGTCTTGTGTTTTCCTTTTGTGGATGATGCAATTCATTGAGACATTCATGTCTCTTCCATGTTGACCCAAATCTGATCCTAAATATTTTTTTCTTGTGTTTTCCTTTTGGGGATAGCGGAAGGCGTAGAGAATTTAGGTCTCTTCCATGTTGACCTGGAAGATTTTCTTTGTTTTTGTTCTCTTTGTGTCATTCTTCCTATTCCATGAGTATATGGGGAATGATGATAGTTCTAAGCTCTCTAATAACAATATAGAAAAGACATACTAACCCCGAATCCATCAATCCCTTATGTGATCTCATTTTGGGGGAAACCCCTTTTCATGATGCAACTTTATTTGGGAATATATGACTGGCATAGGGCTTTCCAAATAATCTCCCATGTCCTCTTTATTGTTAGCATTTATCATTTTCTACTTTATATTAATTTCTCACAACAAGGTGTTTAGCAATTGAACTTTAAAGTGGGGCCTTACAAATTGGCATTATTCTTTTGCATCTCATGTTTCAATTTTTAGTCTTCTTACTTCATGTGATGCATCTTTTTCTTTGTGGTGACATTGGGCATAATGTCCTTCAAGAGCATGATCTTTCTTAGCATACTATATTCATCTTAGTGGATTGATGTGACACATTGCATCCCCTAAGTTGTGAATCTTCTATTCTTCGATTGGTCCTCTCTTGGAGACATTACGCACAATGTTCCCTAATTTAAGATCTTACATGAAGTAAGAAAAATTCCTTTGAATGCACCTTACACTTTTTTTCATTTACAATATCTGGTATATGGCCACCTTACATAACACAGTTTTCTTTCTTGTGAAGCCATCTTGTTTGTTCATGGGTGTCAGGCATACAAAGTTTTTCTTGCCTCATGAATTCCTACTACCATGTTGTGTGGTTCCTTATCAAAGTTATCAGGAGGTATAGTTTTGGTATGGTTACAGTATGTATGGTAGCCAAACTTAGGCATGAATTTCCCATAGCCAATTGTTTATCTATGTGAGCGCATACTGGCTATGTGTGTATGTGTCTTGTTGGGGGCTCACCTAGTGGATAGCTTGAGGTTCCACTAGCCCTTGTGAGCATACATTTATTTTGGATAGTGGAAATCATGTTCCACTTGTAAAATTTCTTAGACAAACAACTTAGATCTGATCCACAGGGTCCGGGACAAATGGTCGAAGCTTGATCCACCCCTTTTGTTTTTGTTTTTCTTTCTCTTTGTCTTTGATAGTGTATGCTTGTTCCTTGTTGTTTCTCCTTATGTCATTCACATGTGTGTTCTTTTGTGCCTATGTTGGTTTTGCATAGGATCTTGATCTTGAGGGCTTGATCATCCCTCGTGATTGTTGCCATCCTATCTCACTAGCATTGGCACACTTAGACCCCTCTTGATGTGAGTGTGTCTATTTTAGTGTGAGTTTGAAGAAATTTCCTCCTTTCACTAGAGTGGGGGCTAAATGTAGTGTAGAAAAATGTATCCCTCTATAGTTTCACACTTGTTTGGTCCCTCCCTGCTAAAATTGGGCTTCTTTGTGCCTTATTTAGTATTATTTTTCATCCAAAAGCATAATTTAATGTATCTTTTTGAGGATAATCCCGACACATATCAAATGACCACTTATAATTTAATTATTTTGGTTTGTATGGCCTAGATTTAGTGATTTGTGACTCATATGCCACCTTGGACATATGGTTCCCACCTAAGTTTCAGGGCCTAACACCTGAATTTGGCATTAAACATAACATTTCCTTAAATTTATGTCCCAAGCTTACCCTATTTGGACTCATATGCCCCAACTGACATATGAGTCTCTTAGCTTGGACATATTGTGAATTCAATTCTTGGAAATATTTTATTCTTATAGATCTAATGTTAGCTTGTAGTGTTGTAATTTTGATAAATTTGGCATAAACAAGTATAAATAAAAATTTATTTCAGATATTTTCTCCTAGCAATTTTCATGAGCAAGTGTGATCTAAGCATTTAAGCATTCTAGAAATTTTAATGAGCAAGTGTTTTCTAAGCATTCAAGCATTCTAGATATTTTTATGATCAAGCATGATTTACGCATTCAAGCATTCAAGCAATCTAGCAATTCAAGAGCATTCAAGAGCATTAAAAAATGATTATCAAGAATTTTGGAGCATCATTCAAGAATCAGGCATCATGTCAAAGTCATCATGCATCATCTTTGTTTTTGAGCTAACATTTGTGATGTAGGTTCTTATGATTCAAGCAAGTATTCAAGTCAAGATCCATACTATACAATCAAGAATCAAGATCTACATTCATCTTAGCCATTACTTTCAAGACTGTAGCCTTTATTCCAAGGGTTTGGTGAGTTGCAACATAGCTTATTTGTCCATTCATAATTCCTTCATTCTATTTCTATTTATTTCAAGGTTTTATTACCAAAATGGGGTTTGACCAAGGAAAACCCCTATCCACTAACAAAACAACATTTTTACCTCTCTTTGATGTGTGATTTGCAGATCTAGGTTGAAGATCCATTAAAGAGTAATATTGGAGAAAAGTTGTCAAGTTGTCATCTACATTGCAAGATCACAAAAAGTCACCTACAAGTTGCAATTCAATGTTCCAGACTCAGAGATTTGATAATAGAGAAGCTATAGGAGAACATCCGAGGATATAAGAGTTTCAGATCAACCTTAATACTAGTACTAAATTACCACTTGTGGTGTATGAGTCCCAGTATACCAAATTTCAGGCATTTTCTATAGATCTTGATTTAGCAGTTCCAAATTTCGGTTCTAGTCCAAAACCCTAAATTGGGACTAAATCACCCATACTAGTGTGAGTCCCATTGTCGATTAAAAGTTATATTTTTGGGAGTATAGACCTTCTTTTGGGATTCTTCAATTTTCAAGGTGCCCTTCTATCCTTTCTCAGTCCATTATTTTGATTTTTAGTTTCTTATCTTGAGTTTCATAGTTAGGTTTACATATCATTGCATTTCTTTCTTTCCAATCCTTTGCTTGGTGGTGAACCCCCTTCTGTCTTTAATCACACCCCTAGGATACCTTATTGGTGATCCCTTTCGTAATTCCATCCTTAGATTGAGGTCTCAATGACTTCCTTGAATGAAACTTGAAGGAAATCGGTGGAGGAACCCTAATCCCCCTTTAGTTTTATCTCCCAAAACATAGAGCACCAATTTTCTACATTTCAGGTGTCAAGTTTTGCAATGACAATTCTCTCCAAATAGGGTAATTTTAATGTATTTTCTAAACCTATATGTGGATTTTAATTCACTCACAAACAATTATCTCATTTTTAAAATTGAGTTCATATTTTTTTACGCAAAAGGCTTATATCCTATATATATATATTATTTTTATAATAAAGTGATTACATTTCGAAACCTGGTTCCTCCATGATCAGTATGTCTATGTTTTTCCATGTGCTGAGGCACAACCAACTGCATTTATTTCTACAAAATGACACATTTTAAATAGAGGCCTTCTACAATTACATTAATGGATTGATGATGAAGCCATTTCTACTACAATTGGTAAGGATAATCATTAGCTATACCCGCCATGCTGAAATGAATACAAACAAAAATCCCCCATCGACATGCTACATACACTACTACAATTCCTCCATTTGATCAATGCCAATAGTATTTTCCCCCCATTCCTCATTATCATTTACTTCACACTGTAAACTTGCAATGAAATTGATATCTGGAATTTGTATTCTGGGTGGTGACGGATCCCTTGGCGCTGCATTTTGAAAAAAGAACTTGCACAAGGAGAAACGATATGTAATAAAAAAAATATTTACAACTCTCAGCCAATTTTGTTCCAATTTCAAGACTATTTCTAGAAAGTTCTCTATTTAGAAAAGAAGGTGTGTTGAGCTCAAAGGATTATTTTATTGCCTCATACATTGCTCAAAAAGCCATTTTATGCAACAAAAAATGATGTGGGAAGAGCCCACCAACTTACCCTTCTCCAAGCCACAAATCGTACCCCTGAATGCTTGACAATAATGCATTATTCTGAAGAAAAGCATTATTGACCACCTTAGATGCAATTGTTTCTTTCTCTAAATCTTGAAGTGAATTAATGAGGCTTGACAAAAAAAATTGAGATAAGGTTAGATGGAAAAATTAGCCTTCGTGATTGTGGCTACTAAATGTCTAGACCAATAATGCATGTAATGCATTTATACACACTGGGACATTGAACCTTGAATATCTCCTAAAGTTTCTCACACACTAAGCTTCTTGAGAATGGCCGCTCCCAATGCTGCACAAGAAACAACACCCTATAGTTTCTAGGATAATACATTTTTTCTCTGTTGCCGACTTGAAATTCCTACCAGATACACTACAAATGCAATTTACGAGAACTGTAAAAATTGTGCAAACTACTACAACACCTCCTTAATTGTTAGCAACAGACAAAACTAACACCCCTATAGGTAGCTTAAGCCCCATAAACTAGATGCAATGTGTGATTAATTACCTGTGGTAGCCACTTTTAAACTTTTTCATACACATCTGCAAGTGAATATTTTATCAAGATAATAATTATAAGAATCTCCTTTGTCATTTCCCCTTTGCCTCATTTATTAAGGCAC
The DNA here is from genome assembly GCA_007115665.2 of Sequoiadendron giganteum. Classification (NCBI taxonomy): domain Eukaryota; kingdom Viridiplantae; phylum Streptophyta; class Pinopsida; order Cupressales; family Cupressaceae; genus Sequoiadendron; species Sequoiadendron giganteum. The sequence goes on along the minus strand of CM021104.1, from coordinate 205,862,465 downwards.
GTATTTGGCTGAGCTCACAGTAGACGCAAGTAACAGGAATATTGTTTTAATGATTTTAACATTGCACTGCGGTACCTACAACCATCCCACAAAAATGTTAATCTTATTAAAAATTGACACTTTTACATCCTTCGCATGCTTTCACGACTATCACATGTACTTCAAAGTACCTACTTTGTTTTAAACCTTTCTGAAATTCTCCCTTATGATTCCTTGAGTTAAAGCACATGCTGATTTACGCATGCTTCAAATCTTTTAGGATATAGCCATACACAAACATTCTCTATTTGTATTCTTTATCGACTAACCTTTCATCATGCCTCATTTATGCTTTGCACTGATGTATCAACCTTAATTACTTGCGTGGAATTACACATAACTCCCTTATTATACCACCCAAATTCCATATCCTCATGCTTCAAACTAGTTTTATTTTCGATACAAACTACCCTTATTTGATAAGCATGAGTTGAACATTTCAGCACTTATAAAATTGTTATGGTAAAACATATTACCCAAACCTTCTTTTGTTACTTAATTCTTCACACTTTCATTTGATATTATTTTAGCCTTATTTGGATGAAGTTTACCTTTATTAACATCAGATGAGATCTCTTTTGCATATTGATCACAACCTATATTTGCTAGGAAATCTACTAGATAATTCCCTTTTCAGTAGGTATGAAGAAACTGATACCCATTCAACTTATCAAAAATTAACCAAATCTATTTAATTATATTTACCAGTTTCTAGATTACAATTTTATTCTCCCTACATGCATTTATTAGCAATAAAGAATCTCCTTCTATCTACACTTTTGGGAGATTAAGATAGATTGTTGACTTGAGACCCTATATTAATACTTGTGCTTTTGTTGTATTGTTGGAACCAATGTGTAGCTTTATTGACTTGGCACTTACCAAATTTCCATTACAATCTCTTATTCATAAACCCAGTCCTTAGAGGCCAATATTACCGCTAGCTGCAACATCAAAATTAATTTTATAAGAACCTTGTGGAGGAGCCTTCAATATTACCTTTGATCTATCTACTCTTTGGAGAGCCAATTGATGTAAACTTCCCATATAAGGTAAAGATAAAAGAGGCCAACTCTTTAACTGCTTTGAATCCCAATAAGAAAATAAAGTGTAGTGACAAAAAAAATTTCCCCTTTTCCTCACTTGATTTGGGAATAATTGTCATGGAATTAACCTAATTTTGGCATATGTTTAATGTTGTAATGTGTTGTAACACATTCACATTATTCTAGGGACCTTTTTAATCAAATGTACTTAATGTGTACCCTATTTATTGTGTTGTAAAGTGTTGTAACACACTTTCACACTTATCTAGGGTCATTTTAATTAATTATGGTTAATTAGAGTTAATTATCCCCTTTAATTCAAATTTAAGCCTTATTTGTGACACCTTCCAAGGATCTATCCTAACACCCATAATTCAAATTGCATAACATTTAATCGGGAAAATCAAGGTCCTAGAAACCGGTGCTAGGATCCATTCAACCTAGGTGGTGAATGGGTCATCCCTCTATATGACCCCCCTATCTTTGTATACTTCATATGGGTTTTTGATGTTATTTCACCCCTTGAAGGAATCTTCTTGGAAACTTGTGCCAACACCCATTCCCCATAGGTGGTGAATGGGTCATCCCTTAATAAGGACCCCATTTTTGAATTTGATTATCGCAGTATTTTAATGTTTGTTTCGAGATCTGGTGTTAACTTGAATTATTTGAATTTCAGGGTTAATCTCTTGATTTAGTATATATATGGGGTTAATTCACATTGCTTCTCCTAACCAGATATAGAAAGTTTACACGTCATCCTAGCAACTTTGAGATAAAATCCTAATACTTTACAAGAACATTTTCAAAGGCATTCCAAGCTAGATTATCAAGGTTTCATTGTAGTAATTCAAGATCATTTCATCATATCTAAGGGATAGTGCATTCCTACATGTTGATCTAAGATAGTGTATGTAGCATTGAAGATCTATTTGCAAGCATTGTTTCACATCTTATTCAAGGATCAAGATCTACATTCTTCATGACCACTACATGTTAGATTGCAGATTTATACTCCAAGACAACTTCCAAGGTGTCAACATTGCATAATTTCATGTTTCATGCTTAAATTTTGCTATTTCATCATTTGGTTTAATTACCTACAAGGGGTTTGACTTAGGCAAGCCCCTATTCACTAACAATCAACAATTTCTTATTCCCTTGAGTGTGTGTTTGTAGATTTATAGGTTGAAGATTAAGTGGAAAAGAAGTTTGAAGCAAAATTACAAAAGTTGGCAAGTTACAAGATTGACCTTCATAGTGCAAGAATAAAGAATTGAGGCTACATAATTTATTATAGATTTTCAGGAGCTAACAAATAAGGATCCGAGAGTGTAGAAATCAAGGAAAATAACCCAGATTTCAGTTTCAGAAACCTTAATAGGGACCTATTCGCCACTAAAGGCGAATGAGTCCTTTGTTCCCTAAAAATAGGCTTCTTGTAGCAAGTTACACACCATTTTAAGCTCTAAAGAATTCCCTCATAGTTGCTATAATAGTTAGGTTTAGTTTCTAATTGTTATTGGCATCTTATTGAACACACAAAATCACATAATATTAGGGTGAAAAGTATAGTGGTTTGTCATCTTGACCCATTCATTTTTGTAAACCCTACCATTTTTCCCCTAATCATTAATGGTGAACTCGACATATTGAGCATTTCATATTTTTTATTTTGAAGTCTTTCATTGCATCTATTAGAGTAATTGGTTATTTACTTGATTAATTAAACAGTATTTGTTTAATTAATTAAAGTCCCTTTTATCTCTTTTACACTTAGGCTAATATTAGGTGCATAATAATTAATTATTTTATTAATTATTAATGTGCAAGCCTAGGGTTTTCCTTTTTAGGGTTTTTGACCTATATGTGGTTAAAATCTTTTCTTTATATCATTAATTCTTTTTCCATTTTGGTGAATATAGAGCTCCACATATTTGAGCATTTTATTGTTTGCTTCTCTTTGCTTCTCCCTGTAATAGGTATTCTTATCTTGCAAAGATCACTAGGCTTCTATGAATTTGCATTTGCTCAACTTCCACATGGTATCAAAGCTTCATATCTGCAACTACCTGTTCTTGTTTTGAGCTTTTTGCATTGGAAGCAGATCTAGGGTTTTAGAAGTTTTCTTTTGTGGATTTGGGCAGGAATTTTATTTTTTGGTGCACTTTTGGCAAAAACCGACATCACGGTTGAGTCCAGAAGGCCCAAAAACCCCTATTTTCATATAAAGTTTGTCAGATTTGGCCACTGTCGACTAGGGAGGCAAACAAAAATTTACCTAGGAGTCGTATGGCCCTAGGGCACGTTTTTTGAGGTCAAAACAAAATAAAATCAAAAAAATAAAAATAAAAAAATGAAGTTTTTTTAATTTTTTTCATTGCGGCCAGTACAAATTCACAGCGCCACCGGTCCACCGCCCGACCATCGCCACCGGCGGCAACAGCCAATTTTGGCCAAGCAGCCACCATCGCGCCGCTAACTCGCGCCCCTCCAACGCACCACTCATGTGCCGCCCATGTGCCTCCCATGTGCGGCCTGTCTCCAGAGCGCCACCAAAGAGCCACCAGGGCCCTCAATCATTTGTTTTTTTCCCCCTTTCACTCAAACGAGCATAACGCGAGCGTTTTAGCTGAGTTTTTTGAATGAAAATAGGCGTTGGAAAGCTGATTCCTGCACTGATCTGATGGTATAGGATTTTTTTAACATTTTAATACTCTGGTTATTATTTTTCCACTCAAAGTGGGGTCTTGTTTCTGCACTTTCGGGGCCATAGAAGGTGCAAACGAACTCCGTTTTTCAGACACGAATAGGCGTTGGAAAGCTCTTAGCATGCTCTATTCAAATATGTGATATTTTTTCTCATAATTTTCATCTAATACATGATAATTTGTTTTGAAGTATTTTCTTCTTATGCATTACTTCCTCTTTCTTAGTTTGTACTAGGGTTTGGGTTTATCTCTTGTGGGGGGGTGTTTTCTTATTAGTTTCTGTCATTTGTATCAGAAAACCAGAACACCAAAACTCTCAAAAGAATCAAACCCTTGTGCATCTTTTGTCTATTCTAAAAGATCACATAATAATAAAAAACACAAGTAGGTACAGGTGTAGGGTTTCATGGCAGACTCCTCAGTTGAGTTACTCACATCACACAACTATCACACCTGGAAGTCTCGCATGATGAGGCTTCTTAGGTCACGAGGGTTGTGTTCTTGTTTAGATGAGGTTCAGCCTCAATTGCAACGTCCTTTTGAGATTATGCAGCACAATTCAGACAGTCTTTTATTTCACCTTGATGCTTTGGGGCCATTAATGAGTTCCAAGCATTACAGATTGAGGTAGAGTTGACTTCACTGCTACCTAAATCATTTCCCACTATTGAGGATTTTTTGAACAAGTTCAAAACTATCTGCACTATTTTACAAGGTTGTGGCAAGAATAAGTTAGACATAGAGTGCATTTACTTGATCCTTTCGAAGCTTCGTGGTCCATTTTAGATATTTGCTTCTTCCTTCTATTCCACCATGGATGGCCTGGGTATTCAGTTTACCATTCCTACATTTGATGTATTTTGTGAGTGTTTGTCCCATGAGCAGTCACACGTTTCTCAGAAGGATATGCTCTCAAGATCACCACACCAAGCATTGGTAGGACAATCATATCAGGGGAAGCAGAAGCAGAAGCATAAACAAAAACCATAGACCATAGAGCATTGGAAGGATCCTAGTTCACATAATACTTTTGATTCACCTTCTCCTAAGGGGGAAACATCGAAGAAAGACAAACCTAAGTGTGGTTATTGTACTAAGCCAGGACATGATGAGTCCAAGTGTTATGAGAAGAAGATAGATGGATATGCAAAACAAGTTTCAGATTTGACAGCTCTCCTTGAGAGGAACCATATTCATCACTCTTCTTCATCTACTTCAGGTAGGTCTTCTTCTTCATCATCATCATTCCAGATAGATGGACAGGCCCCACATAAGGGTCATGCATTATGTGCAACCACCAATTCACATTCATCTAGATGGCTACTTGATTCAGGTGCTTCACACCATATGGCATCTTCTCAAGATATGTTCTCATCTTTCGAGGCTACGTCCTCACCACACATATTGATGGGTAATAACACTTATATGAGTGTATGTGAGAAAGGTTCTATTGATATTGATGATGGTACATTCTGTAGACATAGAAAATTTACAAGCTCGTTTTGGCATACTTGATCCTGATTACTAATAACATTTCCTCTTAAATCATATTCTCAACATTTCATCATATTCTCTCTTAATTTAGTAAATCATTATTTATTAGGTTATGTCTTCTTCTATTAGTAATTAAATTAATCAATTTAATTTAATTAACCTTGCATCTCTATTTAATTAAATAAATATTTTTATTTGATTAAATTCCCTAAAGTCCTCTTATTAAATTAAATAAATTAAACCTTATTTGATTTAATCTAACATGTTCCCCCCTGATTAAATAAATTAAATCATTTATTTAATAAATCATTTCCTCTCAATTCTTGACTTAAAATCAATTTATAAATCTAAGTCTAAATTGTCACATCACCTAATTCCTCATTAATTTAATCAAAACCATGATTAAGTTAATCCCTTTCATTAAAATTCTCTACAGAATGCAACTTGCACAATAAATCAATTACTTTGATTTATTAATTCATCTATTTTCCCACACAAAGCATCAAAAAGGAATATTCCCTCATTTGAATTCAAAATGGCCAAGTGGGCTTGGTCCTTCCAACAAGGCATTCAATGCCTCTTACATGTCCTTGTGCATTGAGCCAAGTGACATTAACTCCATTTCTCTTTCCCTCTCACATGTCACATTCAAAATTCAAATTTGAATCCAATGGCATTTATCATGCACATTGACCAAAATGTGCTCATTCCCCAACCATTCACATCTTGAAAAATGACACTTGTCCATTGAATGTTGAATGATCCCACATTGCTCCAAATCCCTCATTCTTCCAATTTGAGAATCTATAAATGAGAGACTCTTCCTCTCATTCTATCATCCACAATTTGAGTAGACTTACTATACTCAAATCCATCATCATCCAAAATTCACATGCAAAGTTACTCTCTTCAATTGAGATCTAATTTTTCTCATTTCATCCAAGCATCCATCATTTTCATAAATTGTAACAAAGCTATGCTCAAATCTCTTTGGAGATTTGACCATTGATTCAATCAATTCACATTGCAACATAGGAATTGGGAAAGGGCCAATTGCAACATCTCATTGGCACCAATTCCCCCATAAGATCATCATTCTATTGGCTAGATTAGGATTTATTTTCATGTTATTTGAGTTTGTTCTTCATTTCCTAATATTAGTTTAAATAGGTGGATTTCATGGGGAATCCTTCATATTTGCATGCATTTTGATTTAACACTAACAATGTTTGTCGTCTTTGTACATTTGCAGGTTTAGGGGTTCACATTTTGGCACTAGAAGGAGGGCAACAACCATCTCATCACATTTTTTTTGTGGAAAATTCTGTCATTTTCACAGTTTTTGATCAGACACAGGAAATTGTGCTGCTGATAGTTCATGCGGTGCTATATTGCACCGCTTACAGAGGTGCGGCGCTATATTGCACCGCCTAAAACTCAAACTCCGCTGCACTCAAAGAACCATGCGATGCTATATAGCACCAGACCTATTCCAAACAGCACTGCATGGTGCTATATAGCACCGCATTTGTTCCAAACAGCGCCACAATTGCAAAGAACACCGCATATGATTTTTTGTTTTTTCACCCAATTTTAAAATGGCCGTATCTTGGTCATTTTTTAGTCTTTTTCGAAGATTTTTTTTTTGAAATGGGGTAGAATTGCATAAGCCATCCAATGATGTAGGTGTTTTCCAACTTTTATAGAGATAAAATTTTCAAAATTTCACCTAATGTCAAAACACCATGAAACTTGGTCTAAGTTTTAGGGTTTATATGCTTAATCTTTTATCTAACCCTCATATCTTCTTATTTCTTGATTTTATATAACATTTGAAGCTTGTATTGCAGGTTTTAAGGGATAATGGAGCATGAAAATTAAAGAATAAAAAATTATCACATCATTGTAACAAGTGTTTTTTAACACTTTGGGAGAAATTATAATCCCTTTCCAACGATTTGTTTAATTTCATGCTCTTAGGACATTAAAATTTCTTTTGGGATTTAAAAATAACAATACAAATGTTGCTTTCAAATTTTTCAAACAAAAGGCTTAAAAAAAACTTTAGACAAACATACTAGATTTTGTTTAAAAGGTTAAATATTGAACAAGGCAATCTCACATTTCGTTTTGGTGCTTAAAAAGAACTCATCATTGCTTTGAGGAATATAAAATTGAACAAGTGTATTTTGTGTTTTGTAAACGTTTTTGCAAAGTAGTGTCATTTAAAAGGGCGTATGCGCTTCTCTCGTGCTTTCCGGCGATCTTGAGAATCAAAAGTCCTTTTGATGACCCTAAGTTGTATAAAATATTGCCTCCACATTTCAATTTGGGTATCTTAAAATTGAACAAAACATGCGAGTGTGAGCACGATGTATTGCGGAGGTTCTCCCCTTTGTTTTTCAACAAAGGTTGTGTGAACAACGGGATATGTTAGCTCACTTTTGTTTATCTTAGAGGACCTGCCTTGTGGGAAATAGTACTCACCCAAGGGAATGACCCAACCGGGAACACGCTAAAGCCAAGCGACTTCCAAGCGGTATATAAGTGTGGATTCTTGAGGAAAGTTCAAGAATCATGAGGATTATTTTGATGAGATGGACAACAATGGACTCTCGCCAATGTTGGATAATCCCCCATGAATGGAATGCCCGCATTAGAACCCTTTGTTTACAAAAATGCCAAAAATTTGTCTATCTTGTTGGTGCAAAAGGTCATGTCCTTTGAAGCCACCCCACATTATATATGCGGTCTTGTTGTAGAAATGGATGGTATGCCATGGGAGATTCATGGGTACTAATGCTTGGCTAACCCGAATAAGCGAGTGTCGTGGAGGGGAGCCAGTGTGGTCAAGCATTTAGCCATTCGCACAAGATATGCGTAGATGGATTTATCCAAGTGGGAACCCAACAAGATATTTCCTCATCATCCTAGGATTGTAAAAGTGTTTGGAAAAGAATACATTGCTTGGTTCCAAAACAGTGGAAAACAAACATTCAACACTATCATCGAAATTTCAAACCCTTTAGGAAGCAAATACCTTTGGAAAATTTCAAGTTTTATTGCTTGCCCTAGGGATTCTATCCTTAGAGGCTTCTAAACATTTGAATTTATATCTCCATTTGCTCACTAAAGTCAACAATAGGTAACCTTTTCCTTGATTTCCTTGATTTCTACATAATACACTTTGTGGGATGAAAGAAAGTTAGGAAATTGGACATTTAGTTTGAAAAGCATAATCAAGAAAGTGTTTGTGGTAAAAAAGAACCGAATTTAAGCAAGATAACAGACTATTGAACCACACATGTGCTTGTTCCCTTTTGAGTCATTTGGTTTCCATGCGAACTTTGATCTTTTGGTTTGAACTACCTTTAGGGAAAAGCATGTTCTTCATTACCTTGGTCTTGTAAGTAAGTCTTCATAGGGTCATCTAGGATCAAAATCATCACTTCACCCATCTTTCAAACATCAATGAAATTCCATCTCACCAACAACTTTTGAGACTTTGGAAAACATCATTCATGCTAGATTTTTGAAAAATCAACATCACCTTGTTTGGCTTAACACACCTAGCCAAATTATCCTCTTGAGTGAATTTACCTCTAGGATAACACAACTTCCTAGGGTTTATAAGTTCATCATCAAAAATCTCATTGTTTGGCTTAACACACCTAGCCAAATTATCATCTTGTGTACACATTTTCCCTAGGATAACACAACTTCCTAGAGTTTAGAAGTGCATCATCATCTTGTTTGACTTAATGCACTTAGTCAAACTATCATCAATCAAAATCAAATCGAATCAATTCCAAAAAGTCTAGCATTGATCCAAAGTTCCTAAATGTTCAAGCACTCGTATCATTCACCCCTTTCATCTTTCATCTCATCATTGGTCCTAAACACCTTAGAGGTTCGCTTTCACAACAAGATCACAATGCAAGAGGGACATGGAATTTAAACTCAATTCCTCCATCATGAGTAGTCCAAATCAGTTGAACTATCCAAGTCTCACAATGACATTTGATTATTGAAACTCACATTTATACATGGCATCATTATCTCCTCCAAACCTAAAAAGTACAACGAATGTGAGTATGCCCAATCCAAAGTTTGGAACACCTTTCCCAATGGTAGATTTAAATCCAAGTCCACATTTGCAAATCTATCAACCAAACGCTCAATGCATGAATTTTCCAAACAACGTCATCCCACCAAATGCATACATGCCAAGTGTAACTTTACCAAACATGACCATTTCAAATCCACACTTGGTGAACTTTGGGATAAACATGTTTGCAAATCCCATCAATGTTGTTCAAAATCCAAGCAACATGTTGACAACTCTAGGTATTGATCTAAGTGAAGGTAACACCATGCCAAATCAAAGTTACCTAAGTCAAGGAAATATGATTCTCAACAATGTTCAAAGTCAACCTCTAATGCCAAATCAAAACATCATATCAAATCATCCCATTTTTCCATTGATATCACAACAACAGATGGCAACCATCCAAGCAGCCCCAACAATCAACACCACTCCCATTCCACCACCACCGCCACCACCATCGAAGTAGCCCCAACAATCAACACCACTCCCATTCCACCACCACCGCCACCACCATCGAAGCACAACATGGCCAATTCATTTTCCATCATGTTGCAAGCCTCTCAACAAGCTGCCCGCGAAAAGGCACTCCAAGCCGCACAAGTCGTGCAAGCGGCTCAAGCAGCCCATCAAGCACAACTCCAAGCACTATTGCAAGCAATCCATCAATGAGACCAACAACAAGCTTTGTTGGCACAACAACAACAAGACCAACAACAAGCATTGTTGGCACAACAAATGCAGACATATCAACAAACCTTACTCATGCAACAGAGCTTGCAATAGATTCCCACCATAATTGTTGAAAACAATGATCAAGATCTATCCATCGATGAACACCTTGAAGATGTTTCCACCTCATCCAATGATCAAATCAACATACATCAAGAGCCATTTTTTAGTTATGATCAAGACCCCTCCTAGAAAGATCTATTTCAAGGAGTGTTGATGTTATTTGATCCTATTGACATAATCCAAAATCATCATGTTGACAATGTCTCAACATCACCTAACGAGTTAGAAGACATATCACAAGAATGTATTGGGTATGTGCAGGATCATGATGGGCCAAAAAGTGGCGATATGTAAGCCAAATGATCACCCATGTGGCTGACGACTCTTTTTTTACCCAAAATTGATGAAATGAAAAGGGTTTTTAGAGGAGATTCTCAGCTTTCCACCAATATAAATTATGATTTACTTTGAATTTAATCAATAATTATTATTCATTTTCTATGTGAATTATGAATAAAGTCCTAATTAATAGGCTGATTGAAAAACATCTATAACTTTCAAACGGTATCACATATTTTGAATCTGAAACATACGTCACATTCTATGCTTTGCATACTATAGGATTACAAAATAATAATAATAATTTCATGAATTTTTTACCAAGTTAAGGTGGTTAGACAGATGAGCTTTTATATTTTTAAAAGTTGTAATAAAAAAATCATAATTAATTATTTACTTGGAAACAAATTGTAACAAAATATGCATCACATTGGGACATGAGTCCTTTACTTATATATAAAATCTTATAAAATAATATTATCATTTTATTTTGGTTAGGGTGGTCAGACAAACACCTACTTCTTATTTTACCCTGAAATTTAAATACTACTGCATTGAAATTTCAAATTTTCACCAAATAGATTTTTTTTTTTTAAATAAAGATCTAGTCGTTTAGAAACTACATTCAATTTTCTACAGATTCTTTTGTTACATTTTTTTGAAATAATATAGATAACTTATTCGAATTTTTACATCAAGTTGTCTAACTCTAATTTTTTGTTTTTTATTGCCACTTAAGGGCCTATTTTTTCCATGATGATCCTGCACATACCCTATTGCAAGGCATGATCAACATCTTTCACCAAGGTCTAGCAATGATAATTTTCAATACATATTGACATACTTTGACCTCATGGTTGTGAACAGTGAAAGAATCTTCAACTCACCATTTGATCCAAGTCCACTCAAAGATCAAGAGGATATTGAGCCACTTCCAATGCCTTATGATGATGTCCAAGAACCCTTTGAAGGCAATCCATCCTTTAAAATTGACCCATGTCAAGAACTTGATCCAAAGCATGTTGAAAGCAATTCCGACATTAATCAAGATGAAGAATTTTTATATGCAAAATACTACAATGAGGTGATGGCCACTCTCCTACAAGATGTCACAAATAATGATCATATCCATATAGCACATACCCCTCCATCTACCCATAAGATGTTTTATTTGGATGAACACGTAGATGATCTTCATTCAAAATAAGAGTCTCATACTCTTGACATCATTACTAAGGAACAAGAGTCTCCTACTCTTAACATTTGTACACATGATCAATCAGAAACATCCTGTGAAATGAATCATGAGGAAGAGATTTATGTGAACAGTGAAGCATAAACAGTTCTTGAAGAAGCATTACAATCTGATATCTCACAAGATCAAGCTAAAAATATCAATCAGGAAGTCATGTCACATATGGAGGATCCTATCACTTACAAAGTTGGATCACTTACCTTTCTTAGGGAAAGCTATCTCATCAATAAAGAAGCTGACACTTTTGAAGGTCCACAACAAAGAAAAGAAGGAGTAACACCTTGTTTCCAAGGTAAATCATATCCTTTTGCAAGTAAAATGTTTCAACAGATGAATTATCAAGGTAGAGGATTAGGCCTACATGAATAGGGTATCCTGGAACCAGTACAGATTGTTGGAAATCGTAAGCATCAAGGCCTTGGTTATTCAACAATCAAGGGATCTCAACATATTAGTAATACTTCCACAAAACTAGGGGCAACTTCATCTCAAGAAAATGTCAACATAGGGAGCACGAAGAATCCTTATGATGAAACCAATACCAATACTACAACCTGCAACGTCATGAATCTTCATCCACCCATCACCCCATCCACAAATTGGGACCAACATCAAAAGAAAGACTTGAATCAAAGCATGAAGAATGTTATCAAAGAAAAGGAAGCTAAGAGTCATATCGGACAAATCAAATACATATGGATACCAAAAAATACAAAGAAAGATTATCCCTATCAAACTCCATTAGTCAAAGAAACTATGGGGAAAAATAAAACAGGGAAAAGTATCCATCCAAGATGTCCACAAAGAAAAAAACAAGCTTCTCAAGCAACATACAAAGTGTATCAAGCAGTTGGTCCTAATTCCATGCACACTTCCATATCCACTCATTATTGCTCATCTTCCCAAGTTTGGAGAGTCAAAGGTTCCAAACTGTCAACCAATCCATATTTTATACCTAAACATACTTCATCCATGCCTCTATGCATGATATCCAATTATCACACTGACCATGTATTGGCAGCGACCCTTCATCATAAGGATTCAGAAGGCACTCTATCACGATGTGCGCACAAAGAAAAAGTTAACTCCAGTATCAACAAAGCAGATAAAGAATCTCAAAAGTTGCATTCAAGTGCACGTATCTTGGCAAGGCAACTTCTTCAATCAGGATACCGATGGCACATTATGATAGAAACATCTACATCAGCACCACCAGGTGGTCAGCATCACCTTAAAATCTCTTAGAAAATACAAAAAAATATAAAAATCCAAAAAAAATCTGAAAAAGGATTGAAAACATTAAAGAAAAAAATCATCCTCTAGCGAAAACCACTTCGGTGGCGCTTTGGACAAGTACCATGATGAAAACCTGGCAAACAGGCGTCATGTGTAGAATCGAGCATCTACGTGCGCCAGTTTAGGAGAAAGCATCTTATCACATCCATAATAAAGCCAACATTTTGGTCGTATCATCTGTTCATCCATGAACCGTTTATCCAACGCATTGCCATTTATCTACCTTATCTAGATCTTGATGAAGGTTTGGTGCACACTTTACACTTGTTTTTGGTAAACATCTTGACATGGGTCATTTTCATTGATCTTATCCTACCCAATGCTATCTGAACCTTGAACCACTATCCAAAGGTGCATCCGCTTTTTGAACACCTTATCCTATCGCAGGATAATCCATATCCAATCATCCATCCGTCTATCCAAAAATATACCCATGGTCATTCAAACATTGCTAAACACTGGGGGCAGATATTGGCATCTTGCTTTGAGAATAAATCTTGATCTATATCCTCCAACTTATGTTGTGATCCAAACATTGGAAAACATGAAAGCAAACTGATCAAAGCATTTGTGAGCCAAATATCCAAATCACTAGCCCATGACATATTTTGACAAGAAGACGTTCCTTATCAAGTTGTATCTTTCATCGAACATCAATCAAAACAATTCAATATCAGTTGCATCTAATGTGTACGTCAACGTCAAATCAAAATCATCAAAACACTTTTGTTCCAAATCAAGCTTCATCAATCTTGATCAATCGAATCCAATCAATTATCACCTTGTTTGACTTAACACACTTAGTTGAATTATCATCTTGTGAATGAGTTTACTCTAGGATAACACAACTTCCTTGGGTTTACAAGTTCATTATCATCTTTGTTTGGCTTAACACACTTAGCCAAATTATCAAATCCATAATCACCACGTTTGACTTAACACACTTAGTCGAACCTGTTAGAAACCCTATTAGAAACCCTAGATCAGACATGCAAACCTAAACACCTTCCACAGAAGAAAAAACATCAAAAAAGCAGAGCTTTGCATGTAATGTGCAAAAAATTATTATTCAGGAAATCAATGTTACAATGAGATGATTTGCTTTATAAAAGCAAAGTATGCAACCCTAATGTTGACCTAAAATTAGCTCAACCTAAGTAAAGTTATGCAAGTGTAATTAAATATTAATTACACTAACACCCCCCCATAAGTGCAACTTAGGGAGACTAAATAAGCATGCACCTAAAACTAAGATGAATGCAAGAAAGCATGAATGGGTCCCGGCAACAAGGCCTGATCAGGTACCCATGTACAAATGCAAAAATGAGGTAGAGAAGGAAAACCCAGTGGGACAACCCCCCCTACAATGAGATGACTGCTGCAAAGAAGCACTGGAAGAACACTGTGGAGTAACACTGGAACCGCAATCCGGCAAGCAAGGAAAGATACTTCTATCTACAAGAAACCATATCGGAATCATAATAATGTGACAGCAGACCCGATGCCACGGAACACTCGAAAACACCAAACTGGAACAACCCTGGAATCCATAGAGCAACAGTAGATGATATGATGATGACAGAATCTGGAAGCCGTGAATCTTGATGCCGATGCCAAACTAAGACTAAAACTCTTCCATGGGAAAAAGTACCATACAGACTCGAGAACAATAACCACAAATTTAGTGGCCCTCAAACTGAGATGGATCTGATGCAGATCACTAACCATAGGCTCTCAATCTAAAGTGTGAACCAAAATGAATCTGGTATGTGTCAAACTAAGACAAAATATGGCCAAAAAGAAACTAAGAAACCAGATTACAACCCATGCGAGTTGCCATCAAAACATGATGAAGATTATTATGCAAGAAACCCCCCCGAAGGAACTTTATATCAGTTCATTTATTACAATCCCCGATGACTGCAAAAAGAGAGAATGCCTAACATGCATAAACAAAAAATAAAAATAGACCTCAGATCTGTGTAGAGGACTGAACCAGCTTTCCAATGCCGCAAGAATGGTGAAAAAAGGATCACCGAGTCAAAATATATGCCCTCCGAAGTGAAAAACAGAACATCTGAGTTCAAGTACCTGCACAATAAGTCTGGAGCAAAATATGGAAAAACTAAAACATTGAATAGATCGGCGCTGGAATCAGCTTTCCAACGGTATCTTGTTTGCAAAAAACAGACACCGTACGCAAAAGTTACGCCCGATTTTATCAAAGGTGCTCCAGAATGGCCTATAAGACCTACAGGCAGCCCAGGGGGCTAAAAAAATCTCGGCCCCTGGTCCTGCATGCGACAAGGGGCTGGCGGACAGGGGCTGCGACGGAGCCCTTGGTTGTGCATATGACCACCAGAGGTGCTAAGGGCTGGCCGGGGGCTGGGCGCATAGCGCTCGGTCCCCCATATGACCAGCTGTCTGAGCATTGGAGCCCGCGGGGGCTGAAGAAGGCCGGCGGAGCTGAAGGGGCAGCCACCGGCGGCGGCGGCGGACGGGTGGCCGCCTGGTGGCCGCCCAGTGGCGCGGCTGCGGCGACCAGCTTAAAACTGCAGGTGCGAAAACCGATGGGCTTTTTCCATTTTTTTTCTAATTTTCGTGAAGAAAACTGCCTCGAAATGCGTGCTAGAGAGGCCGTACGGCTTCCCTGACAAACTTTTTTTGCCTTCCGGATCAACTTCATCAAAATCGATGAAACGAAAGGCGATTTTAGGGTTTTTGGCCACTACGAATGCAATGGTGACCTTCGTTTCTGCTCAAAATGCTTCAAAAAAACGGCTACCTCCAGAGCTTGCAAAAAAATACCAAAATTGAAACCCTCATAGATCTGGCAAATGATAACCAAAATCTGCAAAATAAAAGTCAAACCTGACTTTTTCCAGCGCTCCGAATCCAATGGTGAAGCCCGATCTGATCCAAAATGTTGCATAAATGAACTCAAGGCAAAAAATTCTCGAGGAACCCCGAACAAAATCTACAATGGTTTTCTCCAAAATTTGAGAAGGGGCTGCATGTCAAGGCTCTGATACCATGTTAGAAACCCTGTTAGAAACCCTAGATCAGACATGCAAACCTAAACACCTTCCACAGAAGAAAAAACATCAAAAAAGCAGAGCTTTGCATGTAATGTGCAAAAAATTATTATTCAGGAAATCAATGTTACAATGAGATGATTTGCTTGATAAAAGCAAAGTATGCAACCCTAATGTTGACCTAAAATTAGCTCAACCTAAGTAAAGTTATGCAAGTGTAATTAAATATTAATTACACTAACAGAACCATCCTCTTATATACGAGTTTACTCCAGGATAACACAACTTCCTAGAGTTTACAAGTGCAATATCACTTTTGTTTGACTTAACACACTTAGTCAAACTATCAATTCATCAATCTGATTGATCAACATTAAGCTTGGTTTTCAACAAAATCCCATACAAAGCACTGATATCATCATGTATCCATATCCAAATTGTCAAAATCATGCGAAAATACTCAAAAACATTAGAAATTTCATCAAAATCGAAAAACATCCAAATCATTCAAAAATCCAAAAACATGTCAAATATCCGAAAATCTTCAAAATCTTCATCATTGAGTCTTGTCAGTTTTTCACCTTGTCAAACTACGTCGTCTCTGAGCTTGAACGTAGGCAAGGTTGATCTTTGATCATCCCCTGAGACAGTTACGGTCAGTCCTTAGGCATCCGTCGCATTGGCAATCTATTTGCCCATCTAGTCTGCATCTTAAGACAATCTTTTAAGCAATAAAATGGCAACCCGTTTGTCCATCTTATCATCAAGTCAGTCCATCATCAGTCCGAACTACGTCGTCTTTGATCTAAACGTAGGCAAGGCTATCCTTGATCGGCCCTTGAGACACAAAATACCAAAAACATTGAAAAATGTGAAAATACCAAAAATAGCCTCAAAATATCTAAAAAACCCAAAATGGTGCATCCATTTCATCTTGCTTTCACCCGTGATCATCTCACCCATAATAAATTCAACCGTCACCTTCACCCTTTGGTGAGTCAGTTAGAAGCAAGTTTAGCAGGTTCCAAAGTGAACGCTTAAATCATCAAAGTCTTAATTCTAGATCAGTAAGCAAGCAAGTTGGTCAACTCAGAGTATCAATAGCTTACTACACAAATCAGTCCCATCAAAACCTTGATCACAACATGTTCTAGGATGAAGCTTTCTTGCAATGGACATAAGCATCAGGTACCCCACAATAGTTAGTCTTGGCTAGCAGTATGAAGAACATTAACTTGTTTATTTACTTTATCTTGGTCTTTTTTAGACTTATCTTATTTTGTGCTCATTTGAAGGACCTCTCAATGATGCCTAAACAAAACAGGTTTAGAAAGAAAGGAATGGGGCAACGATAATTATCTTTTTTATCTATTTGTGCTTGTTGGATACTCTTGTAAAATAACTTGGCGAATACTTGCTTTGTTGGGTTCATCCTAGCGAGGTTTTCGTATGTCAAGTGTGAATAAGAACACTCCTATCTGATTTTCAAATCAAAGTCCATCACACTAGGTACAACGCCATCTTGGTCCTTTATACCTTGATGCATCATACCTATGTGTGTTATCAAACATAAAGCAATTGGCCCTTTGAAAATCCCAATTCCTAGTAAGCAATACATCATCATCATTGGTAATAATGTGAACTTGTGTCGATCCTCCTTCCATCCATCTTATTCTTCTTATTCTTCTATCTTTACTAACATTTCTATCTGAAATTAGTGTGTTGTATCAAAATATACACGAGGCTGCCCATGGCCAATTACGCTCTATACATCATTAGAATTGTCTACATCAAAGAATTATCTTTCGTCTTCTGATCAATAGAACCACTCCTCTCGCATTTTATCACGACCTCGACTGGAAAATCGTATATTTCCGCTCGATCTCTCAAGGGGGCAGTATACTAGCATAATCCTTCCGCTGGGGCAACAGTAGGGCATCTGAAAAAATTGAGAAATTTTGAACTTTGATCACAACAATTTATTCTTTGAATCAATGCAACAAGTACATTGCTTCAAAGAGGGGCAAAATGTAGACATAGAAAATGTACAAGTTCGTTTTGGCATACTTGATCCTGATTACTAACAACATTTCGTCTTAAATCATATTCTCAGCATTTCATCATATTCTCTCTTAATTTAGTAAATCATTATTTATTAGGTTATGTCTTCTTATTTTAGTAATTAAATTAATCAGTTTAATTTAACTAACCTTGCATTTCTGTTTAATTAAATAAATATTTTTATTTGATTAAATTCCCTAAAGTCCTCTTATTAAATTAAATAAATTAAATTTTATTTGATTTAATCTAACATGTTCCCCCTTGATTAAATAAATTAAATCATTTATTTAATAAATAATTTCCTCTCAATTCTTGACTTAAAATCAATTCATAAATCTAAGTCTAAATTGTCACATCACCTAATTCTTCATTAATTTAATCAAAACCATGATTAAGTTAATCCCTTTCATTAAAATTCTCTACAGAATGCAACTTGCACAATAAATCAATTACTTTGATTTATTAATTCATCTATTTTCCCTCACAAAGCATCAAAAGGGAATCTTCCCTCATTTGAATTCAAAAAGGCCAAGTGGGCTTGGTCCTTCCAACAAGGCATTCAATGCCTCTTACATGTCCTTGTGCATTGAGCCAAGTGACATTAACTCCATTTCTCTTTCCCTCTCACATGTCACATTCAAAATTCAAATTTGAATCCAATGGCATTTATCATACACATTGACCAAAATGTGCTCATTCCCCAACCATTCACATCTTGAAAAATGACACTTGTCCATTGAATGTTGAATGATCCCACATTGCTCCAAATCCCTCATTCTTCCAATTTGAGAATCTATAAATGAGAGACTCTTCCTCTCATTCTATCATCCACAATTTGAGTAGACTTACTATACTCAAATCCATCATCATCCATAATTCACATGCAAAGTTACTCTCTTCAATTGAGAACTAATTTTGCTCATTTCATCCAAGCATCCACCATTTTCATAAATTGTAACAAGGTTATGCTCAAATCTCTTTGGAGATTTGATCACTGATTCAACCAATTCACATTGCAACATAGGAATTGGGAAAGGGCCAATTGCAACATCTCATTGGCACCAATTCCCCCATAAGATCATCATTCTATTGGCTAGATTAGGATTTATTTTCATGTTAGTTGAGTTTGTTCTTCATTTCCTAATATTAGTTTAAATAGGTGGATTTCATGGGGAATCCTTCATATTTGCATGCATTTTGATCTAACACTAACAATGTTTGTCGTCGTTGTGCATTTGCAGGTTTAGGGGCTCACACATTCAATGATGTACTATGTGTTCCATCTTTGTCCACTAACATTCTCTCCATCTATCAGATTGCTCATAGTGGGAAAGGGAGGACAGTTGAGTTCACACCTGATTTAGTGGACATCAGAGACATTCAGACTGACAACATTGATGCAATAGGGATAGTTGATCATTCTTCCCAATTGTATGCATTTACACACTTTGGTCCACCATCTCCCTCTCTTTCTAAAAGAGAGCATGTAGTATCTGAGGAGAAGTTCGGTCACTTGAACTTATGTGTTCTTCCATTTGTTCATAAGACTAGTGTTGATAATTCTACACCTCTTCCTCTTGTTGAGATCACATCTATTCAGCAGGATACCTCTTAAGTTGTGATTGACATTGTTGCTCCACTCATCAAGCCATCAAGTGCAGTTGTTGAGGCCATATCAGAGGATATTCCTTTCCTCATAGATGATAGATTTAGCACACCGATTATCCCTTCTTCACTGGAGATTCTATATCAGGATCATCTTGAGTTGTTTGATTCACCATTTTGTTATTCAGACACTCATGATGCAGTTCAGTTCTTCAGTGAGCATCATCCAGGACTTCCATTTTCACCTCACATCCAGGGATTTCCTCTTCATCGACCGTTGGATCTGTTTCTTCCTTCGAGGAGACACATTGGTTTGATCATTGGCACATGGGTTCTTTCATTCTGGGGGGGTTTTGGAGTCTCCACTCTCTCTCATGGGGGATATCTAATTTTTTATCTGCATATGTTCTTGAGAGAGTCTCTTGAGACATTCCATTTGTACTTTCTTTTTGCATCTCTTTTTGTAGAGTTTTTTTCCACTGGGTTTTCTCCTTTTCTCCATTTCATAGAGATTTCCTTGTATTTGGGTACCTGATCAGGCCTAGTTGTCAGGACCCATTGCTTTTGCTTTCAGTAGTTTTTCTAGGTTTTAGCTTCTCCCTAAGTCTAGCTTAAGGGGGGGTATTACAGTAATTGGTTATTTACTTGATTAATTAAACAATATTTGTTTAATTAATTAAAGTCCCTTTATCTCTTTTACACTTAAGCTAACCTTAGGTGCATAATAATTAATTATTTTATTAATTATTAATGTGCAAGCCTAGGGTTTTCCTTTTTAGGGTTTTTGACCTATATGTGGTTAAAATATTCTCTTTGTATCATTAATTCTTTTTACATTTTGGTGAATAAATAGCTCCACATCTTTGAGCATTTTATTGTTTGCTTCTCTTTGCTTCTCCCTGTAACAGGTATTCTTCACTTGGCTCCTATGAAGTTGTATTTGCTCAACTTCTACAGCATCCAAGGTTAGATCTTGCATTCATTTGTATTTAAATTTGCATTGAATTAGATCTCATTTAGAGTTTCTAACTTTGCATTCAAAATTGCATCACATCTAAGGTTTAGATTTGCATTCTTTTGCATCTCTCTAAATATAAAAATTATAAAAAAAAATCTGTCATTGTGCATATCATTTAGATCTCAGAAAATTGCATTTGAAAAAAAAAAAAAAATTCATTTCAAATTAGGTCTTTGTATTAAATATTTCATTGCATTTTGACATTGCATTTTAGAAAATTTGAAACTAAAACATACTACCTCAAACTTGGAATTGGAAGACATTATTGAAAGCTCAAAAATAATTCAAAAATAGTATAAAAATACCTAACTAGGACAGATTTTCCGATACTGGTGAATGAGTCCCTAATCCAGTCAAACCTGAAGCTTTTTTCATATGAAAAAGTATTAAAAATGACTTTGAAATCAACAGAAACATCTCAGAAATATCTAACTAGGACCCATTCGACCTTACTAGAAAATGAGTCCTTGTTAGTTACTGATCTGCATATTTTAGAAATTAAAATCTCAATTTTATAATTTTGTTTGTTGTTGTTACCTTCTAGTTTTGATTTCCTAATTTGTTGTTTCATCCAATTAATTGCATTTAGCTTAAATTGCTTCATTTCATTGCATTGTTAAAATTAAAAATTACATTCAAAAATTCCATTTTTAGTTTATGGCATTGTTTAATTAGTAAATTGCATTTCTTAGAATCTAAAAATTACATTTCATTATAGGTTGTTGCATTGCCCCTTTGCTACTTTAGGGTTTGCACACTAGGTTTGTAAAACTTGTATGAGCTTTACAACTTGGTGTCCTATTAGAAATACTATTGTAAGATGTAGTTTGAGGCTCATGGCATCTCACGATATCTCACTCAACGTGAATCTTGGGTTTCCTAACTCTCTTTTTGATAGTGTCGATAATCAATCCTCCATGGCTCATAGTTTACATACTTCATTTCCCATGAATTCATTATGTGTTCAAATTTTTCAAGAAGACATAAAGAAACTAGATGACACATTTGAAAACTTACAAGCCCTGATCCTTAGTGAATGCATAGACATTATCTTGGTTCCCATTATACAAAACCTAAGGAAAGTGCTTAAAATTGGAAATGGAATGCAAATTATCTATAGTCTTAGCCACTTCATTAATGAGTATTGGGATAAGGAAAAAAATAATGATGCCATAGTCAGTCTTTCTAGTGAAACTAAGAATATCAACACTGATTATGACAATATGGATATTGTTTCCACATCCCATAGATACTGTGGTAGAATTTATTGAAGCTAGACCTTGTAAGGGCTCAACTAAAAAGCCTCTTGATATTGTTTTTTCACAAAATGACATACTTAAGTGTGCACCTGATGGTCCTCTTTACATAGCTAGCCAAATCAATGATAAGCACACTAATGGGATATTGATTGATCCCATCTATGGAGAGAATGCGATCTTTGAAGAATTCTTATATGTGCATGAGCTATATCAAGATACATATGAAAAATCGAAAGCATGGATCAAGACACATAATGGGTTTTATTGCCCTATGATAGGCTTGATAGATCTCCCTTTAAAGGTTGGGCATAAAACACTAAATGTATCATTTTCCATGATTTTGTAATTGAACCAATTTTGTGTGAAGCTAGGATATCCGTGGCTTTACTCCATGAATTTCATCCCTTCGATTGTGCATTAATGTCTAAAGTTTGAATTTGGAAATGATATCTTTAATGTCCATCATAGTGGGTTTATTCCTACTTCTGCCTAAGGGAAATTTTCATTAGATTTCTTTTCATTCGAGCTTATGGAACCTATCATACCTCATGAGGATTTATTTTTCAAATCATATCAAAGTTAAAGGCAAAGAAAATAGTAGAATTATCCCTACAAAACATGCCTCAACCTATAACTGAAACACCTATCCTTGATGAAGCAATGATTGAACTGAAATCCATTTCGAGCGTACAAGAACCTATAGAAAAACCTCCTACAATTTCTTACAAGAGACCACTAGATAACATAAAAAATACTATTGTCCCTCCTAGAATCAATCAAGTTTACAAATTTAAAGAGAAAGCGGTTGAACAACCTACTATTTTTTCTTATATTCCTCCCAAGGAAGAGAAGGAACCTATGATTGACAAAACCACTCTTACACAAACACAAATCAATAGTAGATTGAAATTAAATCAAAGTGCTAGAGAGCATAGGCATAGATGATGTATTATTGCTCGTAGATTACAAACTCAAGAAGACAAGAACAATATAGAAAATAAAATTCCAAACTTACCTGAAGTAATGCACAATGATTCTATACCCTCGCCACAACATAAACAAGAAAAATCGATGGAAATTTTCATTTGAACTCCTATGTTGATAAACCTATATGATGGCATTGAAATTGCAAATATTGATGAACTACATGATGAGAAGAATGTACATTAATTTCTTCTTTTGTGAGCTTAAATGATAAATCTCCTAAAAAAAGTGTTGAACTTGGTGCTTCCCCTAGTTTGAAACTTTCT
Source organism: Sequoiadendron giganteum (assembly GCA_007115665.2). Classification (NCBI taxonomy): domain Eukaryota; kingdom Viridiplantae; phylum Streptophyta; class Pinopsida; order Cupressales; family Cupressaceae; genus Sequoiadendron; species Sequoiadendron giganteum. The sequence goes on along the minus strand of CM021104.1, from coordinate 205,839,217 downwards.
CTTGTCCCTTTGGCTAGTTGTCCACGTTTTGTTTATATATACTGAGGTTGGGATGTGGATGGCCTATTATAGGTTGACTCACATGTGCCTAACTAGTCTTTTTATTTTCATGTTTTCTTTATGTGATTGCATGTCCGTAATGTGATCCCCTGTGTTGTTTCATTTGATATATCTCTCTCTCTCTCTCTCTCTTTGTGCATGAACCTCTATTTGTACCTTCATTACTCTATATGTGGTAATCATTTCATTTTTCTTATGTTTTATTTTTGGGGATGGTGCATGGTATCAAGATAGCCATGTCTCTTCCATGTTGACCTAAATACTTTTCTTTATCTTTTTCATTTGTCTTATGTTTCCCTTTTTAGGATGATGCTAGGCATCGAGACAACCATGTCTCTTCCATGTTGACCCAAAATATTATCTTTATCTTTTTCATTTGTCTTGTGTTATCCTTTTGGGGATGATGCAAGGCATCAAGAAATTTAGGTCTCTTCCATGTTGACCCAAAATATTTTCTTTATATTTTTCATTTGTCTTGTGTTTCTTTGTTTGGGATGACATAAGGCATCAAGACATTCAGGTCTCTTCCATGTTGACGCGAAAGGGTTTTTGTTTTATTTTTCACTCTCTTTGTGTAATTCTTCTAGTTCTATGAGTATTTGGGGAATGATGATAGTTTTGTGATCTATGAAAACATTATAGAAAAGACATAATGATCCTGAATCCATAGATTACTTATGTATTTTTGGGGGAAACCCTTCCTTCCTATTTCCTGATGTAGCTTTATTTTGAAAACATATGACTTGGCATAGGGTTTCTTGAGGAAAGAACTCATATCTTAGGATAAAACATTGGCTAATTTAAATAAATTTCTCACAACAATGGTCTAGCAATTGATTTAAAGTGGGGCAAAACATCAATGACATCTTTAAAAAAAATTCATGGCATATTTTTTGTTTTTTCTTGTCACATATCCTTTTCTTGGTGGTGTCCTTGGGTTTGATGTCCTCTAAGAGTATATGATATCCCTTTGTGGCATGATGTGAATGAGGCATCCCATGAGTAATCATCAGAAATCTTTGACTTGTCCTCTCTTGGAGATATTAGGCATAATGCTCCCTAAGAAGAAGACCTCACATGAACAAAGAAAAATTCCCTTTAATAAAAACTTACAGACATGAAATTCAAAAAGCATTTAAAAAATAACTACATTGTGGTGCCTTATCAAATTTTTTGAGAGGATAACTTTAGTATGGTATGGGAGGCTAATATGATTCTCTCATTTTCCACCTCATTGGGATAACTCACCTAGAGGATAGACTTAGATTCCACTACCCCAGAGTGAGTAGAATATGTTATGAACAAAAAGACCCATTCCACATCACATTGGAATAGTTGTTCTTTCTCCTTTTGGGTTTGTGCAGGATCATGATGGTCCAAAAAGTGGCGATATGTAAGTGATATGATGGCCCATGTCGCTAATGACTTTTTTTTAACCGAAAATTGATGAAACTAAAAGGGTTTTCAAAATATATTCTCAACTTTCCACCAATATAAATTATTCTTTACTTTGAATTTAATAAATAATTATTATTCATTTTCTATTTGAAATACGACTAAAGTCCTGATTGATCGGTTGATTGAAAAACATCTATAGCCTTCAAACAGTATCACATTTTTTGAATCCAAAACATGCGTCACATTCTATGCTTCACAAACTATAGGATTAAAAAAATAAATTGAATTTCATTAAGTTTTGATCAAGTTAAGGTGGTCAGACATATGAGTTTTTATATTTTGAAAAGTTGTAATAAAAAATTCATAATTAATTATATAGTTGGAAACAAATTACAAAAAAATACGCATCACATTGGGACATGAGTCATATACTTACATCTAAAATCTTATAAAAAAATATTACCATTTTATTGTGGTTAGGGTGGTTAGACAGACACCTACTTCTTATTTTTTCCCTAAAATTTAAGTACTACTACATTGAAATTTCAATTTTTTACCAAATAGATTTTTATTTTTTCTAAATAAACCTAGTAGTTTAGAAACTATATTCAATTTTCTATAGTTTTTTATTCTTACATTTTTTTGAAATAATATAGATAACTTATTCAAATTCTTACGTCAAGTTGTTAACCCTGATTTTCTGAATTTTCATGACCACTTAAGGGCCTATTTTTTCCATGATGATCCTGCACATACACTTTTGTTTTTCTTTATTTTTCTTGGCCTTTGAAATGGCATGATCATGTATATTTTCTATTTTTGCATACTTAAGTGTCTTAAATGTCTACTTTAGTGTGAGTTTGACATGGGGTCATCCTCTCACTAAAGTGGGGGAAAAATGTAGTGATGGAAAAGGTATCCCTTTTTCCTCACTTGATTTGGGAATAGTTGTCATGAAATTAACATATTTTTTTCCTAGGTTTAATGTTGTAATGTGTTGTAACACATTCACATTATTTTAGTGCCCTTTTTAATAAAATATACTTAATGTGTACCTCATTTATGATGTTGTAAAGTGTTGTAACATACCTTCACACTTATTTAGGGTCCTCTTACTTAATTTTGGTTAATTAGAGTTAATGGCTCCTTAATTTAAACTTAAGAGAGTTATTTGTGACACATTCCAAGGATCTATCCTACTACCCATAATTCAAATTTCATAACATGTAATTGGGAAAAATCAAGGTCCTAGAAATTTGTGCTAGGACCCTTTCACCCTAGGTGGTGAGTGGGTGCTCCCTTTGTAGGACCCCCCTTTCTTTGCATATTTCACATGGGGTTTTGATCTAATTTCACCCCCAAAAGGCATGGTCCTCTAAACTTGTGCCAAGACCCATTCGCCCTAGGTGGAAAAGGGGCCTTCCCTTAATAATGAACCCCCTTTTGAATTTGATTTTGGTGGGATTTTAATAATATTTGTTTCCAAATATGGTTTCAGCTTGAATTGCTTGAATTTTAGTGTCAATCTCTTGATTTAGTATAAATATGGGGTTAATTCACATTATTTCTCCTAATAAGATCTAGCAAGTTCACAAGACATCCTAGCAGCTTTGAGATAGCATCCTAATACTTTACAAGAGCATTTTCAAAGGCATTCCAAGGTAGATTATCAAGGTTTCCTTGCAGCAGTTCAAGATCATTTCATCATGTTTAAGGCATCGTGCATTCCTACATGTTATTGAGGTAAGATAGTGGATGTAGCATTGAATATCTACTTGCAAGCATTGTTTCAGATCTTATTCAAGGATCAAGATCTACATTATTCATGACCACTACATGTTAGATTGTAGATTTATACTCCAAGTTAACTTACAAGGTATTAACATTGCATCATTTCATGTTTCGTGCTTCAATTTCATTATTTGATCATTTCGTGTAATTACCTACAAGGGGTTTGACTTAGGAAAGCCCCTATTCACTAAAAATTAACATTTTATTCTTCCCTTGATTGTGTGTTTGCATATTTACAGGTTGAAGATCAAGTGGAGAAGAAGCTCGAACCAAAATTACAAAAGTTGTCAAGTTAGAAGATTGATCTTCATAGTAAAAGAACAAAGAATTGAAGCTACATAATTTATTACAAGTTTTTGGGAGCTAAAAATCGAGGATTTGAGAGTGTAGAAATAATGGAAAATAAACCAAATCTTAGTTTCAAAAACCCTAATAGGGACCCATTCACCACTAAATCTGAATGGGTCCTTTGTGCCCTATAAATAGGCTTCTTGCAACAAGGTGCATACCATTTTAAGCTCTAAAGAATCCCCTCATAGTTGCTATAACCATTAGTGTTGGTTTTTAATTGTTATTGGCATCTTATCAAACACAAAATCACATAATATTAGGGAAAAAATAATATTTTTTTATCATCTTGACCCATTCATTTTGGTAAACCCTACCATTTCCCCCCTAATTATATACAATCCACATTTTTTTCTCTTTGTACATGCCCATTAAAAACCTCTAAAATCGATTGCTCTATTTTGCTAAGTAGCTAATCCAAGTTATGTTTCTTCTTTCCTAAAGATAATTTTGTTCCTTTCCCACCAAATTTCCCAAACTAAAAATGTTGGAATGACTCTCCATATGCTTGCAAATAAAGATGTATTATATAAAACTAGCAAGATGGAGAATAAATTCGACAATTTATCTGGTAAAGGTGACTTCCAATTTAGTTTATTAATAACAAAATACTAACAAGATTGATCCACTGAGAATAACATAAAAACATGATTGACATCTTCATATTCTATCACAAAATACACATTTGAATGGCTATGCAATCCTTAGCTTTACTAATCTATCAATCATCTGAATTTTGTTTTTAATTGTAAGCCATGGGAAATATCTTGCATTTGGTAAGACCATTGGATTCCAATAGAAATTATAAGTTCTATGAGTTTCCAGTTGCAATCCATTTTGTAGAATAACATTATAACCTTCTCTAACTAAGTAATTTCAAGTGTTGGAGGGAGCCCGCATTATGGTATCATAGTGGATGTAGCATTGGATATCTACTTGCAAGAATTGTTTCAGGTCTTATTCAAGGATCAAGATCTACATTATTCATGACCACTACATGTTAGATTGCAGATTTATACTCCAAGTTAACTTACAAGGTATTAACATTGCATCATTTCATTTTTCGTGTTTCAATTTCATTATTTCATCATTTGGTTTAATTACCTACAAGGGGTTTGACTTAGGAAATCCCCTATTCACCAAAAATTAACATATTTTCTTCCCTTGATTGTGTATTTTCATATTTATAGGTTGAAGATAAAGTGGAGAAGAAGTTTGAACCAAAATTACAAAAGTTGTCAAGTTACAAGATTTACCTTCATAGTGCAAGAACAAAGAATTGAAGCTACATAATTTATTACAAGTTTTTGGGAGCTAAAAACCAAGGATTTGAGAGTGTACAAATAAAGGAAAATAAACCAAATGTTAGTTTCGAAAACACTAATAGGGATCCATTCACCACTAAATGCGAATGGGTCCTTCGTGCCCTAGAAATAGGCTTCTTGCAACAAGGTACATACCATTTTAAGCTCTAAAGAATCCCCTCATAGTTTCTATAACTATTAGTGTTAGTTTATGATTGCTATTGGCATCTTATTAGACATAAGATCACATAATATTAGGGTATAAAGAATAGATTTTTATCTTCTTGACCCATTCATTTTGGTAAACCTTACCATTTCCCCCCTAATTATATACAATCCACATGTTTTTCTCTTTGTACATGCCCACTAAAAACCTCTAAAATTGATTGCTCTATTTTGCTAAGAAACTGAACCAAGTTATGTTTGTTCTTTTCTAAATATAATTTTGTTCCTTTCCCACCAAATTTCCCAAACTAAAAATGTTGGAATGACTCTCCATATGCTTGCAAAAAAATACTTATTATATAAAACTGGCAAGCAGGAGAATAACTTCCACAAATTATCTGGTAAAGATGACTTCCAATTTAGTTTATTAATAAAAAAATACTAACAAGATTGAGCTACTGATAATGACATAAAAAGATGATTGACATCTTCATATTCTGTCACAAAATACACATTTGAAAGGCTATGGAATCCTTAGCTTTACTAATCTATCAATCATTTGAATTTTGTTTTTAATTGCAAGCCATGGGAAATATCATGCTTTCGGTAAGACCATTGGATTCCAACAAAAAATATAAACTCTATGAGTTTCTAGTTGCAATCCATTTTGTATAATAACATTATAACCTTCTATAACTGAGTAATTTCAAGTCTTGGAGGGAGCCCGCTTTATGGTATCATTATGAATCTTTTTGACATACATACCCACTTTCTAGAATTTTTTTCAAAGCCAATTTGTGCTCATTGGGGATAGCTAAACTTGAAAAATATTTCCATGTTTCCTTCCCTATTAAGGGATCTACACACTGAATATAATCTCCAAATTTACAACTCCACAACCCTCTAAGAATTTCTTCTTTGTTACCAAAATTTTGTAATGAACTGATTTTGGGATTCCCATTCCATGAATCCTTCCAAGAAAGCACTTCCTTACCATTGATAATATCCCATGTTAAATATGACACAATGAGCTTCCCACATAATAATAAAAATTTACACATAACAAATCCAAATGGTGGATTTAAAATAGTAAGAATTCTTGATGGATTTAAAATATCTAGATATTTGGCTTACATGAGTTTGCACCATTTTAAAGATGGTCTTGTCAACATATTGAATACAATTTTTTCTCCCAAAGAAAGATTCCTTGTTGCAAATTTATGAAGCCCCGTATCTCCTTTTGACTTTTCTGTGCATATATTTTCCAATGAAATTAAAGGAATCTTCTTTTTGTTATAGAAATTACTAGTCCTTAAAAATTTGCTAATCAATTTCTCAATTTGACTAATAATGGATTGTGGCTCACTTTTAGCACTAGCATGTAGTAATTGGGTATGATGGACAACATTACTTTAATAATGTTGTAATTTTTTGATGGTTACAACAAATCTAATGTTACAAAAAATTTCAATCCCATATACTTAAAGGGACCTAGGAAATATTTTATTTTCCTCCTAGCACCAAAATAACAACACTAAAATGTCTTACTAGGTAGGTTACTAATAATTTTATTGCCATTTTTATAGCTAAGAAATGTGATCCTTCCTGAATACATTGGATTGATAAAGTATCTTAAGAGACTTATAAGACCGAAAATGCATCAAAATTTGGAAGTATTGTTCTCACAAACCATGAAAAATATGAATACATAATGTAAACCTATAGGTTTATTATATGTCCTATAAATATCTATCTTACTTTTTATCAAATTAAAATGTTTTTTCCTTGAAGGGTGACTATTGTAACATTAAAAATGCTTTAGTCTTGTTGAGTGAAAGAATGTTGGAAGTGATATTTTTATTCCATGCATCTTGGCATCAAATTGACAACATAAGCATATTTATGTGGATGAGATACTACTATTAGAGGTTCCTTTCCACTACCTAACTATGCTAATCCTTTTGGATTATATTGGAATAGCAAAGTCTCTTTAGAGACCTAAGACTAGAGTAGTGTCAAAATTTGGCATAATTGCTCTCGCAAATTATGGGAACTTAAGCATGCTTTTGTTGAACCTAAAAGTGGGTTCTAGGCTAATGTAAAATACCTACCTCAATGTTTTTCATCTTAGATTCATTTTCTTGTATTCATGAAGAATATAATGCTAGAAAATGCTTAAAATGCTTCAATTTTATTTAGTGAAAGGAGGATAGGGGTGATATTTTACATTTTTCACCTTATGAAACTAAATAAATCATTTCAAACCCTTCTATTGGGTGATTTAATACAATTGGAGGTGTCCTTTTTTGTGCTTAATACTCTTGATTCTTTCCAGTTTGGGCTATTTTTTTACTATTTAAGCCTTATAATGTTCCAAAATTTAGCATGACTATTATCTCAAATTGTGGCACCTAGGAATTTTTTGTATAAACCAATAAGTGTGTTTCAAGTCCATTATGAGGGTAATGAATGCAAAGTTCCAAAATAGATCTAGTTTATTTTGTGAAAGGGTTTTAGGAGTGTTTATTCTATGTTGTAAACATCTTGTGACTAAACTAATAGAACCAAAATATTTAAGTGAGAAGGTTAATACTAGTAGAGGAATATTTTAGGAACCAAACAATCTCAACATTTTTAACTATATTAGACAAGCAATGTTTCTTAATAGACCTAGGAAAAAGATTAAAAAAATTGGCAAACCAATTCTTCAAGCTATGGTACCAAGGAATGTCTTTTTTAATATATGGGTAGATGTTAGATCCACCTATGAATAACTATCTCAAAAAAATTCAACTCAAATTAATTTTCCCATGGAACTTGTGAAAAATAAAATGTTAAAAAAATATAGTTTCATTTAGTGTGAATAGGTGGAAAATAAGTTCGCCAAAAATGGAATGATATTTTGAATTCAGTAACAACCCTTAGGTGAATCAACTCAATGTGAGAATATTCAAATTTCCTTATGCTTCAAGAATGGGGGTTAGGTTTAAACAAAACTTTTGGGAAATATCAGATTAGCCAAATTATGCCAATTTAAACTTGAAACAACAATATGAAACTCAATATTAGATGAACTGGAAAGTAGATTGCAGGTCTGAGAAGGGAAAAAAGGTGTTCACCAATAACCAAAAGTAAAATTCTGAAGGCTAACTAAGACTCATTCGCCCATGGGTGAATGGGTATTTTGTTAGGGCTTTTAGAAATAATTTGGGATCCTTTGATGTTGATCTATATCTTCTAATTTGTCTAGGTTTCAGTGTTGGAAAGTTGGAAATCAAATCTGTAGATTAGATTTTGTGATTTGACAAGAAGTTTGGCAACTTTTGCAACTTTGATAACTTTTCCAATCTTGACAACTTTTCCAATATTTCACTTTAAGAGGTCATCAATACCTCTTCAACCTAAATTTACAACACACATACAATAGGGAAAAAATGGTTTTCTTGGTGAATGGGGGTTGTCCTTGGTCAAACCCCATTTTGGTAGTTAAACCTTGAATTGAAATAAAGCATGAAAGAGGGAATTAACAATGCTATGTTACCAAACAAAAAACCCTTGAATAAACCTTGTAATGGAGATCTTGGAAGGTCTCAACTTGCATGAAATGGTTTCAATGGATGTAGATCTTGATTATTCAATCGATGCTTTGAATTTTTGAACTAGATCTTGAAACCTACATCAAAATGTTAGCTCCAAAAACAGGCATGATACAAGAATAATTTGCCATGATGAATGGATCTTGAATACTGCAATAAATCTCTAATTTATCTACTCTTGAGTTCTCTTGATCATCAAATTTTCTCTTGTGAAATTGCTCTTGAAATATCTAGGTTGCTTAGATGAAATTTAGTGAAATAACCTTGTATTTATAGGTGTGTACCCTCAATTTCCTAAAATTCAAATATCATAAGCTAACATTGAAATATGGATTTGGGGACCCTAAAATATTACCAAAAAATATTATAATTTTAGGTTCAAACACCTAGGGAGGACCCATTTTCCCATGGGTGAATGGATCTTAGGTCCCTATTCCTAGAACATACATTTCTCAAGGTAAAGTGTTATGTATTGGTATTAATTATTGTCAATTTTCTCCTTGAGAAAGTGTATTTTATTAGGCTTGAAAATGAATAAAAGGGCTTATTAAGTCTCGATTAAGCTCAATTTAAATTAAGAAGACCCAAATAAGTGTGAAAATGTAAAGGGATAAAATTCTCAACACCAAATTAAGGCATTATAAAGTTCATTTTAATTAGGAGGGCCCAAAAAAGTTTGAAAATGTAAAGGGGTACATTTTTCTACATTTCATAGTGAAAGGGGGATGTGAGTGATATTTGTATTTCACACCTCATTACACCATATTAACAATTATGATAATATGATGTGGGAGGGTTAGTATTGGAGGTTTATTTTTGGTGCCCAAGCATCTCAATCCATTTGAGTTGCATTGGATCAATAAATTCTCTTAAGAGTCGTAAGACCAAAATGGTTTCAATATTTTCCATAATAATTCTTTTTTTGAAATGCACAAGACAACTAAGAGGGGGGTGGTGAATCAATTGTCACCAATATCATTCACAAATCTCAAACAATTATTAACTCCACATCCACTTTAATCTGTTAGTGTGTTTGAGGATGAAATACAAATAATAGAAAGCTATATCAACACAAGAGACACTAGATTTATGTGGAAAACACAATAAGGGAAAAACCATGGGGAGGATTCACTCACAATATAATAGTAATGCAAAAATGGATACAAAGGCTCACTGCCAAAGGACTCACTACCTAAGATAGGACTCACTATCTAAATACAAGGCTAGCTACCTACAAATAGGACGCATTGTCTAGAAGGGAGGCTCAGTGCCTACAGATAAAGAAATATAATAGAAAAACCACCACAACAGGTTCCACACATTTACAACCTTGATCAGAGAAGTGCAAACACCATCAACTTACTTCTTTCAGGAGAAAACACATTAAATTAATTTTGCCTTGATTCACTTTTACACACTCTTCTTCTCGCACTTTTTTCACACTTGTCACTCTTTTGGCATGCAATTCACAACACCTTGACTTGTATTTATATCATCTTCAACCTTAGAAACATCCTCCAAGGTCGGCTACACATTCTTTATTTTGCAAATTCAAACTAGGTCAGTGACTCAACATTCCCACGATGGATAAGAATGAGAGTGGACTAGATTAATACTTAACCAGGACCCAAAACAACATCTTGGATCAATCAGATGCTTCCTTAATTGATACTTATCCTTTGTGTAATGTCTAGACACCAGGTGGGCCAAACGTAATGAAAACACTAATGAAATTTGAAGTGAGTGCATTCACAACAAGATGATAACATGTGGACCACTTAACATGCTTCACCATACACTAGAGAACCTCTTAGAAACCTTAAAATTCGTTCGCGAAAACAACAAAAAATTTCATATACAAAACTCTTTATGTAACTATGGATTTTCTTGTAAGATTAAATGTTAGCAAATTACATCCATATTATATCAAATCCACAATAAAATAATGAACTGCAAAGGAAATGAAAAGAAAATAAAAATGGAACAAGCTCACCAAGTGCCTTCAATCTCCATGACTGACCTCCATTATACCTTCTAGCTCACTGAATTGTGAAGTGCCCTCAGATTTTGATGAGCAACTCTATACTATGGACTAGCCCTAAGCAAGTGTTGAAGGATTTAATTTGAAATTCAAGAGAAAATCAATCCTACATGCAAAACTAAGTGACTAAATGACCAAGGCTAAATAATGATCAACTCAAGAGAGTGCAAAATAATTTTCAAGATAGTAAGAGACAAAATTAAGAGATGTCAAAATGAGGACAAAATTGGCATTTTAGAGAAACTGCAATTTTCGATGGACGGATGAGATTGAAGATTGAGAAATTCCCTCGAATCAATTGTCAAGATTCAAAATGACAAATCTCAATTACGATTAGGGTATGATTTCAAAATGAGTGGAGAAGATTTAATTTAAGAAATTAAATCAAGGATGGAGAATAAACGTGATAGTGAGATGAAAATTAGTAAAATCAAGAAGGTCAAGTTGGAACAAGAAGATGAGATTTGGAAAAATCAATAATTTTAGCAATTACTTGATTTATAGAAGAATATTACCATTTTGAATTAAACTTAATTCAAAATATTGATTTATGTGACAGTAAATAATTCATTTTTAGATTATTTACTAAAAGAAGTGGCAGTTAACCATGTGAGGCCATTTTATATAAATTATTTTATTTAAAATGAGGGAAATGTCAAATGAGGCATTTAAATAATTAAAACAATTTATTAATTTAGAGAATGTGATCAATTAATTAAATAAATTAATAAATCTATTTAATTATAAGAAGACTTGAGAATTAGTGACATTTTAAATAAATAAATAAAATATATTTATTTAATAATCAGGACATAAATGGCAAAGATTAATTAAATAAATTAAGAACTTTATTTAATTATGAGAAGACATTAGATAATTAGTGACACATTAAATAAATAAATAAAATCTATTTATTTAATAATCATCAAGAATAAAAAGACATGAATTAAATAAATAAGTATGAATTATTTATTAATAGTCGAAGGTGGACAAAGGACATAATTAAAATGTCATAATTATTCTAGGACGAAAGTGGCAAAATAGAGCTTGCAGATGTAGGTCATTTTTATGTGTCTACACTTTCCATTAGTCCAACCAGATTGTACAAACACTCATAGTAGCTCTGGAACAAGCCTTTCAGAGCACCAAGCTACAAACACATTTACCAAAACACAAATAACACCATTATTAACCTTCTTCCAGATCCACAAGATCTGAGAAAAACTACCAGGGGACTACAAAGCATAAACATTTCTCCCAGTCCACAAACAAACAACTCTGCTAGACCAGTTCAACAACCAGTGAACACAACTTTAACTGTTCATTAACCCTGAAGCTATAACTCAAGATATATCACCCAAAGATGACCATAAACAACACTACAGATCTACACAAGAATAGGATAAACATAGAAGAAATGTAGAGAACATTGTAGGAGCACATTTAGAACACACACACAACTCTCTCTTCATTGTTTATTAATTTTCTCAAAAGCACTTGATAACTCATCATATCAGTACACCTACAACACCATTAAGATATCTCCATGTAATCACAACATCTATATAGTATCTCAACCATACATGTAGCACCCTTTAATCACACGATTCCTTTCTCTGCAACACCCTGAAATGTGTTGACATCAATGACAACATTTATGACAACACCACCAAACTCATTCATACTTGCAACAATCTCCCCCTTTGTCATTGATGGCAACACATGATGTGAAAAACCATCAAAGACAACATACACACTCCTAATTTTTAATTTTTTTCAGATTAGACAACTTACACAACATTTTTGCACTCTCTTCTCCTTGCAAGATTCTCTCTTTCTTTCACTTTTTTGAGATATAGATAGGATTTTCCACATGATTATTTCTCTCCCCCTTTCACATCAATGGCAAAGAAAAGTTTTGTGTATGATTCTTCACCCAAATGAAATTTTGATCACTCCCTTTTAGGAGTGCACCCATGTCTCATACTACAACATATTTCACAACATGGAAGCTATAGACACCTAAAAATGTATTGAATGGTATTACACACTAGAATTTTATCACTAGCATCGTTTCATCCTAAAATTCATCCTCTTTTTGGCTGTTTAATTAAATAAGCCTAGTTATTTAATTAAATGAATCATTTTCATCCATTAATCTAATTAATTTAATTGGGTTAATTCACCCCTCTTCACCTTCACCTCTCGTCCTGTTTAATTGAATAAATCAAATTAATTAATTTTAACCCCCTAAGTGTTCTCATTTAATTAAAGAACCCCAAACTATTTAACTAAAAGTCATTTGCATCCCCTTCTCATTAAATAAATAAATTATTTAATGGACATCCTCACATTCCTTAACTTTCAAAATTAAGACTTAGTTTTAATTAACTAATCAATTGCTAATTTTCCTCACCCATCCACTTGCATAGGGAATATTCTTCCATTTTCTCCAAAAATAGAATATTCTTTCCTAACAAAATTTGTAACTAAATTTAAAAGTTGTTACAAACCTTGTTTGGTTGAATCATTGTTAGACCTTGATGCTTTATTTGATCCATGTGATGTTTGATTCTTATCCATTGATGAGAATCCTTGATTAATGTTTCATGCTTGATTCCATAGTGGCCATTGATTGGCCAAATCGATCTCAACCCTTGATTCTTTATTTTCTATCCTATAAATACTTCACTATTTGGAGAGAAATGGATCCACCTTTTAAGAGTAAAGTTATGTTGTCGAAATTCATACTCACTTGCATCCAAATTTAGCATTTTTTAGTATTTAGCTTAAATATTTATCCATATTTGTGACCAAAAATCTGCGAAAAAGCTTAAAAATCAACAAACATTTGCATGGGTTAGTTCAAACCAAGCAAATAAAATGCTCCTATGAGATATCTAAACATGGTGCATATGCAAACAAGGAAACAACATAATCAAAGTAAATACATGTAAGCATATATAATCATGTTCATACCCATCCCATAGTGGAAGTGGTGCTCCTATGATATGAAAAGGATGCCCTTTCCCACATTGTTGATAAGCTAAATGATAATGGACGAGCAAAGATGAATGATCAAGTGCAAGATGAAATGTGCCTATAGTGAGAATGCTAAGATTGTGGTTTGATTTGGAGTAGAAGTGGATTCTATTTATAGATTGAAGGGTTGAAGAATTGAGAGATGGGAGGAAAATGGGACTAAAGAAGAGCCAATGATATTGTGACACTTGTCACATGGCTAGTGGAGGAAGGTGGACCATATTTTTGAGAATGTGCATGGTTAATGCATGTGGTTCAAGATTTTGGGAGGTGTAAAAGAGATTAATGCATGTGTAAAAGGCATTAAATGAATATGGTTGGGGATTTTGGAGGGAATTTGTTTTGAGTAAAAAAATCAAATAAGTGGAGTAAATGAAGGAATATTTGCAAAGAATATGCCTCGGTGTGGGAAAATAAGGTATTTAGTTGATTAAAAGAATTGTTTTTCACGTCCAAGTGGGTGGATTAGTCAAGGGTTTAGGTTTGACCCAGGTTGAGTCAAAACCTAGAGGATGGGTAATTAGGATTAGGGGTTAATTAATTTAGGATTAATTAACTTGGATGAAATTGTTGGGAAAAAAAGGATAGAAAAATGAGAGGGAGGGTGAGTTAGTTGTCACAGATTATTCAAACTTACTAAAGCTTACTTTACTTATTCTTAGATCTGATGAAAGAACATTAAGCATAAACAATCACCACATCAAAAATATAAAGAACACCAAGATTTTCTATGTGGAAACCTTGTTAGGGGAAAAACAATGGTGGATGTCAGTCCACAATATTATACCCTATTAAAAGTATAGAGATGAATAATGGGAATGCACATGCATTAAACAACACTACCTAGAGCTCACTGCTCAAAGAAGACACACTGTCTTACATAGACATTCATATTAAAACCATCTTAAGGATTTGAATTAAGAAATTAGCTTATGCAAAATCATGATTACAGTTTCGTTTAAGCACATAAACACTTCTTCACACTTTTCTCTACAATGAAATGATCTGATCTTTATTCCCACATAACACTCACACACTTCACATTACACACTTCAAAAATACATCAAAATGAAGAAAGAATCATTCTTATGTACCTGCTACATGGAACTACATCAACAACCTTGTTGGCCAAAAATGAAATGATAAATGAATACAAACTATCAGCCCAATTCATGAACAAATTTCAATGCACACCAAATGAAGTCGGTCATAACATAATGAAGACCTAAAACAACCTCCTCGAATGTGCCGAACATTCAAAAAGTAATCCAAAAGGATGTGCAACATGCTACAACCATCATGTCGGCCAAGAACATGAAAACCAAAACATGCAAAGGAAAAATCTTCGATCTCGAGCACACCAATCAATGTGGGTGTGCAAAAAAGGATAGAACATGATCTAGAAACATCAAAAAAAATCACATGAGCATACACAAAAAATCAAATTACTAGAGTCACGTTCTCTTCTTCCAAAAACACTAGCTACAGTAATCGAACAACTATAGGAACATAGAGACTCACAACTTGCTCAAATCTTGATGTGCACCTCGGAAATTTCTGGTAGATACACTACATAGGCTCAGCAACAAACACTTTAATCGAAAAAATTTGAATACAAACATACTAAATTTTCCAACACACTGAACTTCACAGCTTCACAGATAGCCTTCAACATATTTATTATAATTTTCTCGATATCCTCGACATATACAACATTCAAGACACCAATGCTAATAGTGTTGACATCAATGAAAACCACATATCAGCTGTATTAGAGAAAAAAAATTCAAGTTAGTTGCAAGTAACATAATAACTTAAATCCCTAATAACAATAGAGCACAAAGGAAACTAGAAGCATAACAATATTGAAACAACATCACCTAGTCTTCAATCTTCCATTGGTTGACCTCCATTGGACTTCTCCATCTTGCTGAAAATGATATGATTGCCCTCAGATTGAGATGCAACTATCACCTATGTCTAAGCCAAGAAACATATTGAAGTATTATGAGTGCTCAAGTGTAAGTTCTCAAGCATGCTGAAAATAATTGTGTGTGTCTAAAATGGCTTGAGATTTAGCCTTTTAAAGAATTCCAAATTCATAACGGATGGCCAGGATTAGAAGTTGGTAAAGCCCCACGATCAATGAATAGGATTCAATGTGATAAGGAGCATTAGGGTTAGGGCAGCATTAGGTCAAAGTTAGGGCAAGCTTTGAAATGAATGGCTAATATTTAGACAATTAAATCAATGGTGGACAATAAATGAGATAGAAATCAAATAATAGAAATTATTTGATTTATGGAGGAATGTTGACTTATGAATTAAAAAATGGTTTAATTCATAAATGAGAATGAGACAAAAGGAAATAAATAATTATTTAATTATTTATTTGGTGAGATGGAATGTGGGATAAATGGATAAATTTATCTAATTCAAGGATAAATGGTAATGTGATGGAGGAAATAATCATGGAGGGATAATTGAAAATCATGACATTAGGATATAATCAAATGATGAGGATGTTTGACATAGAAAAATGTAGGTCGGGGGCCTAAGTCATTTTTATGTGTCTACATTTTGCCCCTCTTTAACATGATGCAATTTATCAAGATGTGTCAAAGAAAAAAAGTAAAAAATATGCCCCAGTGTGAAATTAGGGAGAGGAAGGATGATGAGGAAGTAGTGGTATGCCCCCTCGAGAGGATAGATGAGTTCAAATAACATAAGTGGGATCTTGAAATGGATGAGAAGACTAGAGGATGAAGGAATATAAGAAATATTAGTCTGAAAGACATGGATGTTAGGAGGAAAAATGAATACTTCAATATCTTGCAAAAGAACATAATAGGTGTTGCATAATCATCATTGGGAAGTAAAATGTGACAAATGGACAACAAACACCATGATATGACATAGACCATGGTGTGCAAGGTCATCCACTTGCAAAAAACAAACAATCACAGACAAGGAATGTTCTGACTCATACTGAGGGCCAAATTGGCCCAGTCTTTTTGTCAAGACACACCAAAGATAACAATCAAACAAAAAAAGGTCATGAGACATCATCGCACCTCTAAATCCTTCATGGGACATCCTCAAGGTAGCTAGAAACATGACCAATAGATAAAACAATATAAAGATAAGATAAAATAGACCAAAAAAATCAACAACCATTTAATATGTTTGCCAATATTTGTTTGTCAAAGGTTGATTGCATGGCAGTTTGTTAGTTTGATGATGCCTATCATTAGAAAGGAAACATCCTAAAAAGGCCAAGGAATATGTGATAGAGCTTGTTGTTAGGAAAGATACATCCTCAAAAGGAAAATAAAA
>CM021104.1:205711139-205822036 GCA_007115665.2 Sequoiadendron giganteum | reverse complement strand
GACTAGGGCTTATGATGGATGTAGAATGGGGGATGGTGGGAGGTAAAGATGTTGTGATGGATGAGGGTGGAAGACCAGGTAGAGTGATAGTAGATGACAAAGTAGAGACTAACTACACATGGCACCTATTTTCCAGGTTTTCACCATGGTACTTATACAAAGTGCCACCGAATTGGTTTTCACTATTGAAAAAATTATTTCTCTTTACTATTTTCAAGATTTTATTTTTTTGCTGTCACCAAGATGCCTGTTTGCCAGGTTTTCATCAAGGTAATGATTTTTTGTATTTTTCTTTTTTTTTGTATTTTTATGGTTTTAGCATGGCACTCTGAAGCTATGTATAGAATTTACATTGGTGCAAGCTTTTGATAGGCTTTGACAAAGGTTCCCCTTCAAGTGTGGACAACTGATAAGCACTAGAAACAAAAGATGTTGTTATGACATATGGACCTAGCCAGTTGGGCTCAAATTTTCCAAGCTTTTCACGTTCTGCTTGGTTTTTCAAATTCTCCAACAACACTAAGTCACTGATGTCAAAATTTCTAACCAAATTTTTTTTGTTGTAACTGCAACAAAGGCAGTTTTGATATGCTTGTAGATGATTCAAAGCCCTTTGTTTGTGTTCATCAAGCAGTTCTAACTCATGCAATTAGTATATACGATATTCCTCATCATCAATAAGCCCTTTCATGGAGACTCATAGGGAGGGGACTTCAACCTCGATAGGAAGGATAGCCTCTAAACCGAAGACTAGAGAAAATGGAGTGGTGCTAGTGGGTGTGCGAATGCTCATGTGATATGCCCATAGGGCAGGGTTAGGTTGAATGTGCGAGTCATGGCCAGTTTCATTGATAATCTTTTTAAGAATTTTGATTATGGACTTATTGGATGCCTCAACTTGGCTATTGCCTTGCGGGTAATATGGTGTGGCAAAGTGATGTTCAATTTGAGATTTCTCACATAACTCACGAACATCCTGATTTTTGAAGGGACGACTATTGTCAGTGATGATGGTTTGGGGGACACGATATCGACATATGATGTAATTGAGGATGAATTTGGAGATTTGTGTGTCGGTGATGTATTTCATAGGGATGGCTTCAACCCATTTTGTGAAGTATTCAGTGGTGGTGATGATGAACTTATGACCATTTGATGAAGTGGAATGAATTTTTCCTACGAGGTCACATCCCCATTGGGCGAAGGGCCACGGTGAAGTGATAGGTTGCAACTCTTGCGTAGGTCCATGAATGAGGTCATTATGTATTTGGCATTGTCGACATTTTTGCACAAAGTGATAGGCATCCTGCTCCATTGTAGGCCAATGGTAACCCAATTGCATTATCTTTTTGGCTAGGGTCGGACCACTACAATGGGCTCCGCATATACCTTCGTGTACTTCATGTAAGGTAGTTTGTGATTTTTATTGTCGAGACATCTAAGTAAGGTAGTGTCAAAGCTATGTCGATATAAGGTATCACCAATGATGGCATAACGGGTAGCTTTATGGATGAAGGACTTGCGTTGATTGTTGGAAAGGTCAGGTGGTAGGGTCTAGGCATGTAAGTAGTCATAAATATCTTGGTACCAAGGGGAATTGGGGCCAACGAGCTCACATACCATCTCAAACTCTGGGACATCAAATGCAGGGACCAACAAATGTTCCACTAAGAACTCATACTGTGACATATTATTAGGAATATCCAAAAGAGACCCAATAGTGGCCATGGCATCTACTACTTTATTTTGAACACGTGGCACTTGGAAAAAGGAGATGTCTACAAAGTATTGCTTGAAACTATCAACATTCTTTTGTATGGGGTCAATTTCTCATCCTTAGTATCATAGTCATCATTGACCTATCGAATGACCAATTGTGAATTGCCAAAGACCTATAGACTTTTAATTTTCCATTGTATTACCATGCATAATCCTATCAACAAGGATTCATACTCTTCAATGTTATTGGTGCATGGGAAGGCTATCCTAAAAGATTTAGGGATTGTATCACCTTCAGGGGTAACAAATATTATACCTGCACCTAATCCATGATTAGTATGCGAGTCATCAAAATATAATTTCCATGTTACTCCTCTATCCAGTGTGAATATTGACTCGTCAGGAAAGTTTGAAACCAATGGGTGATTGGATTGTATGGGAGCATCTGCTAGTTGATCAACAATGAATTATCCTTTTATTGCCTTGTGTTCCACATACTGAATGTCATATTCACTGAGTATCATGACCCATTTAGCCAATCGTCCTATTAATGTTGTCCTACTGAGCAGATATTTCAAAGGATCTATTTTGGCTACAAGTTTAGTCTGATGGTTTAACATGTAGTGTCTCAACTTTTCAGCAGCAAAAAGCATTGCAAGACAAGCACATTCAATTGGACTGTAGTTAAGCTCATACCCCACCAAAGTGCGACTAATGTAATAAATGGCACGTTCCTTTTCCTCATGGTCATTCTGAGCCAACAATGCCCCCAGTGTGGCTGTAGTAACTGAGATGTATAGAATTAGGGGTTTTCCATCAATAGGTGGCATTAGGATAGGAGGTGTCAAGAGGTACTTTTTGATTTGTTGAAATGTTGCCTCACACTTGTCTATCCAAATAAAAGGAACTCCCTTACGTAAAAAATACTGGAAAGGTTGACATTTATCCACAAGTTGTGCAATGGAGCACCTAATGGACTGGAGTCAACCCTATAGTGTTCGAAGTTGACTGATACCTTTAGGTGGAGGCATGTCTAATAGTGCTTTGACTTTTGTCGGGTCTACTTCAATGCCTCAATGTGAAACAATGTATCCCAAAAGCTTTCCTAATGTCACGCCGAAGACACATTTCTAGGGCTTTAGGCGGACCTTGTATTCTTCTAGCCATGTGAAAATATTGTCCAGGACTCTTAAGTGATCACCACATGTCAAAGATTTTCCTAGAATATCATCAACATAGTCTTCCATCAATGTGTGCATGAGATCATGAAATATGGTGGTCATAGCTCTCTGATAGGTTGCGCCTGCATTTTCTAGTCCAAAGGGCATGACATTCCAATAGTACGTACCCCATAGGAAAGTGAATGATCTCTTGTGTTGGTCCTCAGGAGTGATACGGATCTGATTATACCTTGAGAAGCCATCCATGAGGGACAATATTTTGTAGCCAGTTGTAAGGTCTACTATGATGTCTATATTCAGGAGTGGGAAGTCATCCTTCGGACATGCTTTGTTGAAGTCTTGAAAATCTGTGCAGATATGGATTTGTCCATTTAGTTTGGTCACTGGTACAAGGTTTGAGATCCACTTTGCATAGTCAATAGGTCTGATGAAGCCAACATCCAATAATTTCTTGAGTTCAAATTTGACCAACATAGCTATTTGAGGGTGCATTTTTCTAAGATTTTGTTTGATAGGATTTGTATTTGGATGTAATGGTAGATGATGCAGAACCAACTCAGGATTCAACCCTGGCATATCAACATAAGACCATGCAAAATTTATTTTGCATTCGGTGAAAAATGCTTGAAATTCTGGTTTTTCCTCTTATGTCAAGGATGCTGCAAAGAGAATAGTCTTAGGATTATCTATTGTACCAATGTTAACCTCTATTATGTCTTCGATCAACATTGGGGATCTCTTTGGATTGATATGGAGAAATTCCAACCCTCCATCCTCGGGTGCCTCAGAGAGGTTTTCGCCCTCGAATATGTCCTTTCTTTTTACTTTTTCTTGGTCAAAAGGTGCCTTGTAGTTTTCACCTAAAGACCGTTTAGTTTTTATTTTATTTTTTTCATTTTTATGACTAGAGGGTGGGATAGTCTCACCGAAATATGGTGAAGTTTCAAGGTCTATAGTGAAGCTAGCCTTATGGTCCCCATGTGGTATGCCCTCTCGTAGTCCCATAAACTCAGTAATGGCCTCATCATTTTTAAATATGTCAAAGGTAGGTAGATCTTGTTGGTCCCAATCGATCAATTGTGGGTAAACGAGGGAGATGCCATCATAAATGTTAGTGAAGGATGTGGATGTATTGGATAAGGTAAAGATAGAGGTATTATCGAGGTCCTAGAAGGATTTGGTCCATGCTCTTTCATTTGTGGTCTTTGGTAGGTTAGGGTCATAAAAGGAGTCAATGCGAATATTAATATCCATGAGATTGGTAAGGGATGGGCGGGGTATGCCAAACTCTTGGAAGACATGATCAAGCTCATAGTCACTGTATACATGCAAAATACGCTCATACATCTTATCATGCTTTATTGAACCTTATTTCATCTATTAATTAAATTAACCAATTTAATTAATTCACTAAGCTTATCTCTTTAATTAAATAAATCTAATTATTTAATTATCTCGTATAGTTCCCAATTTAATTAAATCACATTTATCTAATTAAATCACTCATATGCATTTTCCTCTCACTTGATTTAAAATAAATACAAAATTTCAAATCAAATGTCATATCACCTAAACTCCTGTTGATTAATCAAATCTTGATTAGTTTAATCCTAATCACCTGAATCCTTTAAATTCATCCACTTGCACAATAAATCATTTAAATTAATTTATTAAAACATCTATTTCCCTCACAAGGGCATATTCCCAAGGAATATGCCCTCATTAACTCTCTTGTTTGACTTTTTTGGCCAACCACAATTGCCCCCCCCAAAAAAAGCCTTCAACTATATTAATTTATTGCCATTTTTAAATTTGAAATGGGCACATTAGGCAAAACTTGCACAAGCATGGGCCAATCCCATTGTGACAAGTGGCTCTCTCTATTTTGTTGGGTTTTAATCCCACATTGCTCAATCTTTTCTTCTCCTCTCTCAACTTCTCCTATAAATTCAATACCTCTTCTCTCATATTTTCATCAACATTTGGAAGGCATCCTCATTATAGGCAACTTGAGCTCATGAGCATCTCATTGTCTATTATCTTATTTGTTTTAGCAAGGATTTGGAAAGGTCTATTTCACATATTCAAGGAGCACCAATCCACCATGGAATAGGTTTGCATTCATGTTTGATGTGCTTTATTTAGTTTTCATTATTGTTTCAATATCTCATTTAGCATGTTTAAACTAGATGCAATATTTCATGAGGATGTTGGATTTGTTATGTTTGATCATGGAGATGTATGATAAAAACTAACATTTTCAAATTTAGCATCCGACAAATGACGCTAGAAGGAGGGCATGGATTTTTTTTTATGAATTTGGTTCTATTTTATAAGTTACTTTTATCCTTGTTGCAATGAATTTCCTTCATATAAATGTGTTTAATTGTTCTATTGACAGTAGTTTCTCCATTGAATTTCATGATTAAATACCTTTTGTGCATCATTAAATTTCATGAGAAGATAGTTGTTTGACAAGGCTTTCATTTCTTTATACTACCCCGCTGAATGTTCAATTAGGATAACATGCCAGATGAATACATAAACTTCAGTAAGGTTTTAACAGAAGTTGTATGTCATTTTCAGTCATCCATCCGTAAGTTTATTTAATACACTCAAGCCAAATGAGTATCTTAAACATAATCAAAGGGGATTTTTTAAATACTCCTCTATTGATATTGTTGTCTCCTTGTTGCATTTCGAAATTCCCACTGTTGTCTTATTCATACTAATGCTTTCATAACTACGACCAAAGAAAAATGGTCCATACTTTAATGAATGAACGATATTAACTCTGTCTGTCTGGTCATACTGTGTCCAGTAGAAAGGGTCTATCATCTACTACGGAAATTCGCAGGTAAAGATTTATTTGCCCATCACTTATACATCAGTTGCCTTTTGTCATGCCAAAAATGAAGTCTGCTAAAGCTAGAATGTTTGTTGCTATTGATTGCTAAAACATGTTGATTCAAATAGTCTTGTCACTCATTTTAAAGTAGATGCCAAAAATAAATTTGCTGAAGTTGGTGCATGAGTAATAATATCGTTGAAGTGTAGTGGACTTATAATCTTGTCTGGGGATAGTGGCTATCCAATCAAAAAAGAATGTAAAGCCTAAGGAAGCACTATCAGGGTCTTCAAATGAACACAGTAGTATGCAATGACTCTCTTTATGTTGTCATAAAGGTTTGATCAAGTTGGCAAGAGTTGCTAAAAGAGGTGACTACTGCTCACTATTATAGGCTTTAAAAGTAAAATTCAGAATCACCCATGCTCATTAGATTAATAGACTCTCCTCCCTGGTATCGATCCGATTCCATGCCCCATGAGAGTTTGCATTCAAGCTTGGTGTAATTACTTAGAGCTAAGGAATCCGCCTTATTCTACATTTCCAATGCAGGATCTATAAAATCGATGCAGTCTTTCTTGCTACGCTGCCTTGCCATACTGCTTAAGAAATCAATATAGTCAGTAACGCCATGGTAGACAGTCTGCACAAATGTCAATGCAATCTTTTACAAAGATTATATGCTAAAATATGTCCTCTGAAGATTGCGTTTTGGATCTTCACCAGGAGATATTAACCTAATTTCATTCAAAGTAACCTAGCTAATCGCGCATCTGTATAATAGTGATACAGGTATTCTTTTTGTCTGGTTTGAAATTTATGTTGTATGATTACAATAAATAAACTATCGAGTGCAGGGAAAGGGCAAGCACAAAAATCTGAAGTGGATTCCCAGGGACATGGTGGTAAAGGATCACGTGATTATTTCGTGCTTAAGTCTCTCTGCTATAAATAATCCCAGCTTCATAAATAAGTATACAAGCCATTTAGTGACTGCTCCTCCTCTCGACCCATCTTGGCCTTTGTGGGAAGTCCATGTGTTGAATGTTCCTTCTAGAGATACAGCAGCCAACCTTGTATTCAGAATCCATTATTCATTTAGGAGATTATGTCTCTGTGATTTCCCTCACAATAAATTTTACAAGCAAAGCTACACTTCCCAACATGTCACCCACCTTCATTAATATAGAAGCTGTGCCATATCAAAGGAGTCAACTCAATGTGGGGAGGTAAGTGGAATAGTCGATGAGATTGCAATGGACCACCAAATCCTATTGCAACATTGGTTCAATATTAAAATGCGCACTCCCTTATAGTTTGCAGCTGTTAAATATGGAGGAAAGACTTATTGATATCTTCGCAGGTAAGGTGACATGTGATCATTAATCAGTATGTTCATATTAATTGATGTGTAGATATTTGTGTTTGGTGCAATCTACTGTCTTGTCTCCTCCATGTTGGGTTGAGTTTTTCGAGGCCCCATAGAAGTCATGTCGATGTCATTTCTCAGCTACTAATGAATGACATTGAAAAAAAATAGGCTGGAATGAGCTCACTATTTAGTTATTTCTCGTAAAGCCTATTGAGGGGATGTGTCGCTTGACCAGATCTAATGCTTTCTTTCTCTTTAATGCCTAAATAATTAACGGGTGTTGTGCGATCAGGTGGCGTGAGCAGTCTTTAACAATTACCAGGTCTTCTACCGCTTTGAAGTATCCCAGATCTGTACAACACTGATGAGTTTAACATTCATGGTGTACAAGGAGAGGCTCACTAAAAAAAAAAAATCTTAATGTTATTATCAAGATCGTTTGTTACTTATTTTTTGTTCATTGATAAAATGCATGACTGACATCTGAAATACATAAACTTTGATTGATTTTTTGTTCATTGATAAAATGCTTTGGGTTTCTTCTATGTGTCCTTTCATAAACTTTGATTCTATCAGGTATTTTGACACTCCCCTGCTGGTCACAACAACACAAGGATACATGAGGTTACTCCAATAACTGACTGTTGTTCCATAGCAGATCAGGTTGGATTAGTTGCAAATAACACAAGGGACAAACATTTGGTCCACAAGTCACGCATAATCAAGAGGAAAGGAAAAGGGTAGAAGAAGTTAATGATAAACTGGTCAAGCTGCAAACATAAATACAAGAAATCTCATCCAGATTGCATGGTCACACGTCCACATATTTCCATAAATTCATTTTAGAGGCTTCTTATTGACAGGGAATAAAATGACTCTGAAGACATCAATTTATTTCTTTATGTGGTAGCATGGATTATCATTTGCCTTTTTTTATTGATTGGTCTTAGGTTTAATTAACTCTGGATTTTTTTATTTGTGGTTTTAAGCTCTGCCTTTAGGTAGAAAAATGAAGGTCTTTCTGTCCAAATTTTTAGTAATAATAAGTCTGAGTACATATTACTAATTGATTTGGAGTTTAACCATAAGTGGCAAAGAAAATGACTTTTTCCATTACTCGGTCGAATCAAATGATAGCAAATGAAGGTGCTTGGAGAGTATAGTGGTTGATGTCCAAAGAAATTATTTTAATTTTTTTATGTTTAGAGTATAAGGGATCATCAATAAAGTTTTATTGTACATCTAGGAGGTTATAAATGCATGATTTAGTTTTTTTAGAAATTTTCAAGGAAGGGGAACTCTTGCATTTAAGGTTATCATTTGAGTACATTTGTTTTGTGTACTCATTATGATAGATTATCATTAATTTGTTGAGATGAATTTCACTCTTAAGTTTCTAACTTTGAACTTTTTATTTTGTTGACATCGTAGATCGAAATTGGAGGTGTTGACATCGTGATCAAGCGAAAACGAAGGCGAACGAAGTAGAGTTGGAAATCCTTTTGAAATTAAGACTTGGAGAAAAACATTTTTTAATGCTTGCTGTAACAATCTAGAGCTTCCATTTTCTACTCTCGCTTTCTATTTTAACTCAACTCACTTTTCAATTTGGGCTTAAAATCAATCAATAATTTGGTCTTTTTTCAAAGCTGGTTAAAAAGAACCTTAGACATTTACTAGATTTCGATTTGGGATAAAATTGGATAAGTCAAACTTCACATCTCATTTGGTGCTTTTAAAACGAACTCATCACTACTTTATGGACTTAAAATGAACAAATGTTTTTCATGTTTTTCAATCCTTTTCACAAGTTAATATCATTAAAAATGCCTATTCACTTCTCTCACGCTTCACAACGATCTTGAGAATCAAAAGCATTTTGGTGATATTAAGTTGTCAAAAATATTTCCTTCACATTTCGATTTGGGAACTTAAAATTGAACAAAACATTGTGCAAGTATGAGTAGGATTATTGCGTGTGTTCTCCTTTTGTTTCTAAACGAAGGTTGATCGAACTACGAATATGTTTACTTGCTTTTGTTTATCTTAGCAGGCCTACCTTGTGGGAAAAAGTACTCACCCAAGGGAATGACCCAACCAGTAACACACTAAAGCCAAGTGTATTTCCGACCAGGATATAAAAGTGGGTACTGGAACAAAAGCCAGTATCACACGGTTAGCTCCGACGAGAAGGGCAACAATGCTCTCTTGCCGCATGGGTCAGCCTCCACGAATGGAAAGTACGAATTAAAACCCTTGTTTAGAAGGCCAAATCCTTATCTATTTTGTTGGTGCAAAAGGTCATGTCCTTTGAACTCGCCCCACGTTATACATGCATTTTTTTTGTAGAGATGAAAAGTATGCCATGGGAGATTCATGGGTGTTGATGCTTGGCTGACCCAAGAAGTGTGTGCACTATAAGGGGGAGCCTGTGTGGTCAAGCATCTAGTCATCCACACAGAATACGCATAGTTGGATTCATCCAAGTGGGAACCCAACAAAATATTGTCTCTTCATCCTAGGGTTGTACATGTGCTTGGAAGTGGAAAATACATTGCTTGGTTCTCAAAACAATTGAAAAACATTCATAAAGAGCTTCAAATTTCAAACCCCTTGGAGGAAACAAATATCCTTGACAAATTAAAGTACTCTTGCTTTCCTTAGGGATCATATCTTTAGAGGTTTCTAAGTGCTCGAATTTTATCATTTGTTTTCAATAAGGTCAACCTAGGAAACTTTTGCCCTAATTTCCTTGATTTCCACATAATGGACCTTGTGGGATGAAAAAGAAAGTGGGACATTAGACACATAGTTTGAAACATAATCAAGCAAGTTATTTTGGTAAAAAGAATACGCTAAGGAAAGATAAAAGACAAAATTGGATTACACGTGTTTTCTAAAATGATTTCTTGAAAGGTCAAAATCCCAAAACCAAGATTCAAAAGGATAAGTCTAAATTCCTGCAAGCAATGTCTTGAAATGCTCCTTGAAGTTAGAGAAATATTAGTGTACAACTTCTATAAGAAGGCTTCAAGAAACAACCCAACTTTGTATGCATTCTACTATCAACAGAATCCCAAACTTTTTGAAAGGTTTGCTTTCCTCCCATAGGAAGTATAGCATGTTCTTCAACACCGAGGTCTTGTAAGAAGAAGTGTTATCTAGGTCAAGTCTAGGATCAAATTCAATCACTTTCATCCATCTCTCAACCATCAAAATCAATCAAAAGTCACCTCACCAACAACTCTTGAAAACTTTGTAAACATATTTTTTGCTAAACTTCTAGGCGAAATCAAATCACCTTGTTTGACTTAACACACCTAGTCAAACCATCATATTATACATGATTTTTCTCTAGGATAGCACAACTTCCTAGGGTCTATGAGGTCATCTTATTTGGCTTAACACACTTTGCCAAATTATCAAATCCATTTTCATCTTTGTTTGGCTTAACACAATTAGCCAAATTTTTGAGTCCATAAACACCTCATTTGACTTAACACACTTAGTAAAACCATGATCTTATGTACAAGTCCAATCTAGGATAACACAAATTCCTAGGGTTTAAAAGTGCATTTATCACCCTTGTTTGACTTATCTAGTCAAACTATCAATCCAATCACAATCAATCAAAGTCCTAAAAAAGTTTAGCATTTCCTTTAAAGTTTCTTTAAGATTTCCTTTCATCCATATCGCTCAAATTTCATTTATCTCATCCTCGTCATCTCTTTGATCCTTCAATTATCCTAGTTCTTCACTTCTTGGAACCTAAAGGATTAGAGGTTCATCTCTTACATTCTTTAAAATTGATCTTTATTTTATGGTTAAAACTTGCTCTCAACACGAGAAGAATATGGAGCAAAATAAAGAAACATCCATTTCAAGTGATTTAAGCCAAACTAAAACAACGTTCAATCCGACGATAACAATTGAAATCCCAATAAATCCCCCTCAAATGCCTCAAAGTTCACAAGAAGAAGGCCATATAGAGGACATCACTAACAATGGGATGACACAATCAAAACTTCTAGAAATGGTGCAAAACCCTGAAAGTCACCGAATTGTCAGTGCCATGCTGAAATTGTAACCATCCCAATACATGCTTGAGTTAGCAAAAGAAGGGGCTAAAATCCCTTTTGACTTTGACATCAACACTATTGTGGAGAGATCTCTCGGTATCATACCTTCACCTGCATCTTCACTTCCAATTCAAAATGTCACTCAGGACATCCCCCAGATCATATCATCTATCGCTTCAACCTCGCCAATTAACAAGGGAAGTGCCATGTTTCACGAGCTTCAAAAACATCATCTTGTGAACAATCGAGGGTTGAATGTGGGCACTACATCGGATCAATCCATCCCGACAAATCCATTGCACCCTTATGTCCTACTCACGTTTCATGATCATACCAATTCATCCTCATTTCACGCAACATTGGATTATCCCCTCGACATGCAAACTTCTCTCCCTATCTCACAAGGAGAAGGTGACTTGTTTGGAACAAGAGGAGTCTTGGATCCCTCTCATCACTTTCAGGAATTGCACCACCCATCTTTCCACCATTTCCACCCTTATCGCTTGCATCTACATCATCGCTTGGGATGAGTTTTCCTCCTCTTCCCACCATCAACCATTCAAATTAGAGAACCTCATCAAATCCACCAGTTGTGTCATCTATATCACAACAAAAGATGGCAACCATCCAAGTGACCATAGCAATCAACATGTCTGCCATTCCTCAAAGCATGGTTTCGTAGGGACCAAGCACCTCGATCACACCATCCATAGCTCAAACTTTGATCATTAACATGATTGTTTCACTCATCACAACAGTTGGCTTTATTCCAAATCCACCACGATTACCACTAAGGCACAACACAACCAATTCATTCACCATGACATTGCAAGCCACTCAATAAGTTGCCCAGCAAAAATAACTTCAAAATCAGCAAGCTGCACAATTAGCCGCTCAACAAGCATAAGTGCAATTAGTTGCACAACAAGCACAATAGGTTGCAAAAGCCCAAGCTTTGTTATGACAATAACAAGTTGCATAGGTGGCTCAAGCTGCTCAAGCCACTCAATCTACACAAGCTACACATGTCACTCAAATTGCACAAGTAATCCAACAAGCACATGCTCAAGCAAAAGTGCAATTCCAAGCCCAGCAAGCGCAAGCGCAAGCACAGTACCAAGAGTAATTGCAAGTGCAACAAGAAGCATATCAAAAAGCTTTACAAGACTACCAATTACAGTAGTAGTACGACCAGCAATAAGCATTCTTAGCATAACAACAACATGACCAACAACAAGCATTGTTGGCACAATAACAACATGAGCAACAAGAAGCGTTGTTGGCACAACAGTAGTAGGACCAACAATAGGCATTATTGGCACAACAACAAGTGCAGGCACCACTTGCTCACTAGAACTCGCAAGAAAATGACATTAACATCCCACCAATCAACCCCACACCTCAAAAAATATTCACTCCAACTCCCGATCCGCAAGGTGATGTGAAAACACAGATCAAATTGCTTTCGCAACAAGTGCTAGATCTTCAATCTGGGAAGACAGTCAGGACATCAAGCAACTTGTGTCCCTATCCATTTTACAAAAGCTTGGCAATGGTACCATTCCCCAAGGGATTCGAGATCCCCAAATTTGATAAATATCATGGAATGGGAAACCCTGAAGATCACATCAAGGAGTTCCAAGTACATTGCATGGAAGTCACCTACAATGACATGTATCTAATGCAGCTATTCCCTCAAAGCTTGGCTGGTGATGCCATGGAATGGTTTTCTCATCTGCCGACGGGAATAAAAACCTTTCAAGAAATCAAAGATGCTTTCCTCTGAAATTACACATTCAATATTTTTGTGGATGTTAGTTTGGAAGAACTCTCGGTGCTCAAATAGAGTAAGGGAGAATCATTCACAACCTTTCGCCAATGATGGTGAGTGAAAGCTAATCGTAGTAAGTGGACCATGCTAGAAGACCAACAAGTTTGTACCATCATCGCCAATACAAACAAAACCTTGGCATTTTATTTGAAGATGCAATGCATCACTATGTATGATCAACTAATCCCCAAGGCACTCACTATTGAATGAGATCTTGTTACACAATGGGGAACACCCACTTATCATGAACATCAGGATAGTCACCCATCCACTAGTTTCAATGACAAACCTCGCACATGGCCGAAGAATCAAAATGTCACCAACGATGGTGTGGTGGATGCCAAAGTTGTCATCAACACCCCCAAGCAAAACAATCAAATGCAACATCGCCAACCGCAAAAAAACAACTAGAATAATGTGCAAACAAATGTGGTAAACCAACAACCACCCCAAAACCAGAGCAACAATCTTAATAATCGAGGAGGACCACCTTTGCGAAACAAGTTTCCCCCCAAATGGAAATTCATAGCCCTTGGGGAGTCAATTGAGTCCATCATGAAAAATCTAGTCAATGAGAACATCATCAAGGTTCCCACCCATGATAATTATAGCGAACCCCAGGTGAAACTGCCATGGTATAATGAAAACCTCCTTTGTGACTTTCACAAAGTCAAGGGACACACAAGTGCCAATTGTATGAAGTTGAAAAACGTCATCTAGGATCTCATTGAGGACAAGATCATCAATGTCAAAAAATCAGCCAGTAATCAAGAGCTTAAGATATACACCAATCCAATGCCAAATCATAATCAAGGGAATAATCAAGGAAATAACAAAGGGAAGCAAAATTAGGCTAGCACAAACCTTGTTTATGAAGACATTGTCGCATGTGTAGATGAAATGATCACTGTCATTAATGTCAGAGAAGTCGACGTTGATTGTGGAGTTACCACACGTAGTGGAAAGATTGCTATTGCAAGGGCATCATAGCCATCTAAGACCCCATTTCAAATACAAGATTTGTTCCCTATGATTACAATGTTATTGACCAACTGAAGAGAACTCCAACACAGATCTCCATCATGGAGTTGTTAAAAATTTCCTCTGCCATAGGAAAATTCTTGATGAAGCATTAGCAGCCTCCACCATCTCTACCACCCTTGACACAGATCAGTTTCAGGCTATGGTTGGAAATATCATCACCCAAAATCTCCTAACATTCTCTACTCAAGACTTCCCCCCACAACCATCTCATAACCGTGCACTTCACCTTCAAGTGTTGGTCCATAAAAAGAAATTTAAAAGAGTCTTGGTGGATGGAGGTGCAGACCTAAATATTTGCTCTCTCAAGCTTATAAAGAACTTGGGATTCACTGAGGATTCCATTAACAGAACAAGAGCATCACAATAAGGGCATATGATGATCAAGAAAGAGTGTCTCAGGGCACTATTAAAATCCCAATCCAAGTGGGACCAACAACCATGGATACTACCTGTCAGGTTCTCGACCTTGACTTACCATATAACATCCTCTTAGGACATCCATGGATCCATGGAATGAAAGCAATGGCCTCAACATATCACCAATTAATCAAGTTCTTGCACCAAAATGAGGAGGTCACCATTCGCCTACTACAAAAACTTGGAAGCCAAGTTTTATAAAATCCCCCAAGTGCCGAAAAATGGTGAAGGCCCATCCACTGCATACATTGACCCAGCTAACCTCGCCTCCACTTCTGCGATAGAGACACCCACCATCGCTGACATATCTGACATCAAAGACATGATCCAGGACAACGAATGCGGAGACTACAGAATGAAGAAGAATGAATTTGTTGTAGGAGAGTTACCACAATCTCCTAGGTCACATGGATAACCTCAGCCAACTCAAACACCTGTCCACACTGTTAGGGTAGACCCTTCTTGATTCCACCATTGGGGGGATCTCAGTCGGGAAAATGTGGATGAGGTATACATCTCAAACACATTATACGTAGATGAAAGGCCCACCTCCACCCTACCCATGGATGAAACTAACACAGGGTTGCAAATGATGTTTTGTATGGGCTATAATAGAAACCAAAGCCTTGGAAGGAACAGTGATGGACGACTGGAGTCGATCATTACAAAAAGAAGAATGCAGAACCTTGGCCTTGGATGTACTCCCCTGAGTATAACCATACACGATAGAGGTACTCCCAGTAGGGCAGTCAGGTTCTCCCCTCAAGTACTGGTAACCACCCTTAGACCACTCGTATGCACATGCATCCTGCTTGACAACTTCACCTTTGATGTCACTGATGTCTGCACTAGTAGTGATGATGATGATACCATGAAAGGACTACCCATGCTTTTTGAGGATTCCGCCTTACTTATGATTAGTGCCTCACCTGCTGAATCAAACCAAAAAACCCACCAAATCACCTTAGTATACCCTCAACGCATCGATCATGACCAACGAGGATCGCCAATTCTAGACTCATTCAAAAATGATGAGGCTCTCTCATAATTCATGGGACTAAGGGATAAAGTTCCATATGGAGATCACAAAGAAGGATTTGACATCACTTTAGATGCCCAAGCATATTACGAGGAGATGATTGAATCCTTCAGTTGCAAAAGAAAAATATCGAGAATAAGCTCGAAGTTATTGAGTGAAAACCACACTGTGGCACTCTTTAACCACATAATAGTAAAAATAAAGCACGCATCCAATGGCGAAAACCTCTCTGAGGCACCAGAGGATGAAGGATTCAATCTCCCCCCTACTGCACTACATCAAGAAAAGTCTGCAGTCCTGGCAGAACAGTGTAATCCTGTTAACTTGGGAATGGTGGCAGCACCACAAATCACCTTTTATGCCTAATCATTGCTAAGAGAAGAACAAGAGTTACTGGAAGCATTTCTAAAGGAAAGGAAGGTAAATTTTAAATGGACCTATGCTAACATGCTAGGTCTGGACCCGAAAGTGGTGGTTCATCATTTAGTTGTTTACCCTAGAGCAAAGCCAGTTAGAAAAAAGTTGAGAAAAATGCATCCATAGAGAGCCTTGCTAGTCAAGGTAGAGTTAAAAAAGCTCCTAGATTTTGGCTTCAGATGCTCAATTGACTATCCAGAATGGGTATCCAACCTTGTACAAGTCTCAAAACCAAATGGGGGCATCTGCATCTGTACAAACTTTAGAGACCTTAACAAAGCATGTCCTAAGGATGATTTTCCACTACCTAACATCGATATGATAGTGGACATGAAAGTTGGACATGAGATGCTATCACTGATGGATGGCTTCTCGGGGTATAACCAGATACTGATTGCAAAAGAATACCAACATAAGATAGGATTCACATGTCCTTGGGGCACCTACTATTGGAATGTGATGTCATTTGGGCTAAAGAATGCAGGGGCTACATATCAGAGAGCCATGACATTAATCTTCAATGACATGATCCATAAAATAGCCAAAGATTACATGGATGACATATTGGCTAAATCAAAGAAGAGGCATAAGCACATAGCAACCCTAAGCGACATCTTTGACAAATTGGAAAAATACAAGGTTAGGCTCAACCCAAAGAAATGTGTCTTTGGGGTACAATCCGAAAAACTGTTGGGATACATAGTGTCAATGAGGGGGATAGAGGTGGATCCCACAAAGGTTAAGGCAATCCTTGATATGGAAGCACCCAAAACACTGAAACAACTCAGTGGATTATAAGGTAGACTCCAGTCCATCCAAAGGTTCATAGCATAGTTGGCAAACAAAAAAATTTCCCATTCACATCTACTCCACAAGGGAGTAGCATACAAGTGGGATGAAAAATGTGATTAGGCATTTAGAAAAATTAAAGAATATCTACTCACACCACCTGTATTGATGCCACCCATTGTAGGAAAACCATTCATCTTGTACATCTCAGCAACAACAATAGCCCTGGGTTCTCGTTTGGCTCAGCACAACGAGAATGGAACTGAAAGGGCTATCTATTACATTAGCAGAACAATGGTTGGCCATGAGTTGAATTACACATTCATTGAGAAAGCTTGCCTAGCAGTAGTGTTCACTTCACAAAAATTCAAACACTACATGCTAGCTCATCAAATTAAACTAATTGCCAAGATAGACCCCCTCAAGTATCTATTGTCAAAGGCTATGCTCATAGGGAAGATGGCTAAATGGGTAATGATATTTTCAGAGTATGACATCGAATATGTGGAGTGAAAGGCAATAAAAGGATAAGTAATTATGGACGAACTAGCAGAAGCTCCCCTCTACACAAACAACCTGCTCATATCAGAGTTTCCAGACGAGTCCCTTTTCAATCTCAGTGAAGCCTACCATTGGAAACTATACTTTGATGGTTCCCACACCCAACATGGATTAGGAGCCAGTGTGTTCTTCATCACCCCCCAAGGGATTGTATACCAAGATCTTACAAGTTGGAATTTCCCTGTACCAACAACATTGCAGAGTATGAGTCTTTAACCATAGGTCTCAAAATTACGGCACAATGGCGAATCATGGCATTAAAGGTCTATGGAGATTCACAGCTTATCATCAACCAGGTCAATGGTGAATACCAAACTAAGGATGATAACCTCACACCATACAAGAAGGTAGTAGAAAACCTCAAGGAATCTTTTATTGATATCACTTTTGAGCAGATACCGAGGGAAAACAATAGAGCAGTTGACACAATGGCAATGATTGGATCCTTGCTAGATATCCCTCACAATGTCTCAAAACATGAATTTCTGGTAGAGCAGCTTCTCATAGCCACATTCAAGTTACCAGAGTTAGAATATGCATGCAAACTCATTGGTATCATGACATCTACACCTATCTGAGATTAGGATTGCTCGCAACTGACATTACCCAAAACCTCAAGCGAACCTTTGTTAAGTGATCCTTACATTTTGTCATCCTAGGGGAAACCCTTTTCCATAGGAGCATTGATGGAACCCTACTACATTGCTTAAAACCTAAGGAAGCTCTGACTGCTTTGACTGAGGTACACAATGGCACTTGTAGTTCATACTTGAGTGGTATGACCTTGGCCAATAAGTTACTAAGAACCGGATACTACTGGTCGACAATGGAGAGAGAGGCACACGACTTTGTCAGAAGGTGTCTATAGTGCCAACAACATGGAGACCTCATTCATGCACCAGCTCAAGAATTACATCTCATTGTTACACCTTGGTCCTTTTCCCAATGGGGGCTCAATCTCATAGGTAAAATCTCACCCACCTCATCTAACGGCCACGAATTCATTATCAACGCCACAAAGTATTTCACAAAGTGGGTCGAAGCATTTCCAATGACCTACATCACCGGAAAGCAAATATCCAAGTTCATCCTAAACAATATTATTTGTCGATATGGTGTCCCTCAATCCATTATCTCTGATAATGGGACACCTTTCAAGAATCAGGATGTTCGTAACTTGTGCGAAAAATTCAAAATCCAACATCACTTTTCCACTTCGTATTACCCATAAGGAAATGGCCAAGCAAAAGCTACCAACAAAACCATTATGAAAATCCTCAAGAAAATAGTCAATGACTCTGGTCGTGACTAACATTTGTAGCTAAATCCCACCTTATGGGTCTACCGCACCAGCATCTGTACGCCAACAGACGCCACCCCATTCTCCCTGGTCTACGGATCAAAAGCCATCCTCCCTATTGAGATCGAGCTTTCGTCACTGAGGATATCATTGTGAAACCTCATCACAGATGAGGAATATAGGGTTACAAGACTGAATGAGCTAGAGTTACTAGATGAACGGTGCATGGATGCCCTCAATCATCTACAGGTCTATTAGAATCACCTGAAATGCAGCTACACCAAGAAGATCAAGCAACACACCTTCCAAGTCGGTGACCTTGTGATAAAAGAGAACCGAAAGAATGTACCAAACTCGGATAGCAAAGGAAAACTTGAACCCAACTGGCTAGGACCTTTCATCATCACCACAAGCTATAAATCAGGGGCATATCAGTTGTCAACACCATAGGGCGAGCCTCTACAGGAGCCCATGAATAGTTGTCATCTCAAAAAATATTATGCCTAAATCCTGCAAGGTATAAAATTGAAAAATACAAAAAAATCAAAAAAATATCCTGAAAAATGGTTACCTTGATGAAAACTTGGCAAACAGGCATCTTGGTGACAACAAAAAAAATAAAAAAAAATACAAAAATCCAAAAAAAAAATTAGAAAAAGGATTGAAAACAGTAAAGAAAAGAAAAAATCGTCCTCTAGTGAAAACCACTTCGGTGGCGCTTTGGACAAGTACCTTGGTGAAAACCTAGAAAATAGGTGCCAAACGTAAATATAAAACTCTCTATCCACCAAGATGTACACGACTCATTCATCCATTCCATCACATTTCATTAATCATCCATACACCCATCCGCTCGCATCCATACCATAGCCTTAGCTAGTGCCCATATCATATTCCACCATAGTACTACTTGGCATATTCCTAAGGTTAGTTTGTCTTGCTCTTATTGAAGTAGTCTATTGCCTAAACGTTGGGGGCAAGTCCTCGAAACTGGCAGTGGATCCGATTTGTGTATATCTTTTGTGCTCTTCCCAAAATTCATCAGAAAAAACCAAAAACATTCAAAAATTCATCAAAAATCCAAAAACATCCAAATCATCAAAAATCTAGAAACATGTCGAAATATCATAAAATCTTCAAAAATTCATCATTGAGTCTTCTCAGTCTTTCACCTTGTCTAAACTACATCGTCTCTAAGCTTGAACATAGGCAAGGTTGATCTTTAATCATCCCCCGAGACATTTAGGTTAGTCCTTTAGGCGTCTGTCGCAGTGGCAAACTGTTTTCCCATTTAGGGTCAATCCTTAGGCATCTGTCGCAATAAAATGGCAATCGGCTTGGCCATCTTATCATCATCAAGTTTTTCATCAGTCAAACTATGTGGTCTTTGTGTGTATAACGTAGGCAAGGCTAATCTATGGATCAGCTCCTGGGACCCCTAGGATAGGTCTTTAAGTTAGTCTCTTCGTCATAAATCTTGAAAATACCAAATATATTGAAAAATCTTGAAAATACCAAAAACATTTGTAAAACATCTCAAAAATTCCAAACACAGCCTCAAAACATTTGAAAAAACCCAAAATGGTACATCCTTTTCATCTCACTTTCACCCGTGATTGTCATCACTCATAATAAAATCAGTCATCGCTTTCACCCTTTGGTGAGTCATTCAGAAGCAAGTCTAGCAGGTTCAGAATTGAACACCTAATCGTCAAAGTCTCAAGTCTAGATCAGTGAGTCAACAAGTTGGTCAACTCAGAATATCAATAGCTTATCATCCAAATCAGTCTCATCAAAACCCTGATCACTACATGTCCTAGGATGAATCCTTCCCATGATGGACATAAGCATCAAGTAACCCACAATAGTTTTTCCTTGGCTAGTGGTACGAAGAACATTAGCTTGTTTGTTTACTTTATCTTGGTCTTTTTAGACTTATCTTATTTTGCACTCATTCCAAAGACCTCTCGATGATGTCTAAACAAAAAAATTTAGAGAGAAAGGAACGGGGCAATGATCATTATCTTTTTATCTGCTATGTCTATTGGATGCCCTTGTAAAATAACTTCATCATGCATGCTTTGTTTTGTTTGTAGGGAGGATGTTGTAGATGTCTTGTTGACCACATAAGAAGGCTTGCCTTTTTAGTTTTTGGTCTGAGATGTCTGGAATATCTAAACTGCATTTTGAATAAGGTTATGTTTGTCAAGTGTGAACAACAGTACTCCTATTTGTTTGATGAGTCAAAGTCCATCACACTAGGTGCCACGCCATCTTGGTTCTTAATACCTTGATGCATCACACCTATGTGTGTTATCAAACATAAAGAAGGGTATGCTCTTTATCTCTCTCATCCTTGGATAAGCAATACATCATCATCATTCACCATCATATCCAATAAAGTCTCGATGACTAGTAGACTTGTTGGACTTCTACATCTTCTTGGATTTAAGGGTTGATCCCTCTCATTCTTCTATCCTCTTTCGCACTAACAATGCATCCATCCTACATCCATCCTCCATCCATCTTGCATCTTGCATAATCATGTCATATCATCATAGCACAACACCATCCATCACATTTATCTCACATGCATTGCATCATTCAAGTTGTTAGGATAATATAAATTTTTTATTCTAAGCATCTTCCAAACGTCTCATTACATCATCATTACCATATAGATCATATAGTCTAGCCATCCATACATTCATTTTGAACCTCTTTGTCATGAGATCGACCTCAATCTTTTTGCACGATCTCTCGAGGGGGCAATGTACTAACATACTTCTTTTCGTTGGGGCATCTGAAAAAATCATAAATTTTTCAATTTCAATGTCAGTGGCATCATTCTTTGAATCAATGCAACGAGTACATTGCTTCAAAGAGGGGAAAAATGTAGACATGCAAAATACGCTCATACATCTTATCATGCTTTATTGAACATTATTCTATCTATTAATTAAATAAATCCAATTATTTAATTATCTCATATAGTTCCTGATTTAATTCAATCACATTTATCTAATTAAATCACTCATGCATTTCCCTCTCATTTTATTTAAAATAAATAAAAAAATTCAAATCAAATGTCATATCACCTAAACTCCTTTTAGATTAATCAAATCCTAATTAGTTTAATCCTAATCACCTGAATCCTTTAGATTCATCCACTTGGACGATAAATCATTTAAATTAATTTATTAAAACATCTATTTCCCTCACAAGGGCATATTCCCAAGGAATATTCCCTCATTAACTCTCTTGTTTGACCTTTTTGGCACCTTCAACCATATTCATTTATTGCCATTTTCAAATTTGAAATGGGCACATTAGCCAAAACTTGCACAAGCATGGGCCAGTCCCATTGTGACAAGTGGCTCTCTCTCATTTCTTAGGTTTTAATCCCACATTGCTCAATCTTGGCTTCTCCTCTCTCAACTTCTCCTATAAATTCAATACCTCTTCTCTCATATTTTCATCAACATTTGGAAGGCATCCTCATTATAGGCAACTTGAGCTCATGAGCATCTCATTGTCTATTATCTTATTTGTTTTAGCAAGGATTGGGAAAGGGCTCTTTCACATATTCAAGGAGCACCAATCCACCATGGAATATGTTTGTATTCATGTTTGATGTGCTTTCTTTAGTTCTCATTATTGTTTCAATATCTCATTTAGCATGTTTAAACTAGATGCAATATTTCATGAGGATGTTGGATTTGTTATGTTTGATCATGGAGATGTATGATAAAAACTAGCATTTGTAGATTTAGCATCCTACAGTCAGTTGTGGTGCCAGAGGCCCACTCATAGTCATTAGAGTCAGTGTCATCATAATAGATGTAGGTAGGATCCTCACATGTCTCAACATCTTCTGAAGCACTCACATCCTTATTTGAAAGCACCTTAGTACTTACAACACCAATCTTAATTGATACGAACCCTAACCTTGAGTTGTTCGGTCGCTTAAGAGGCATCAAGGGTTCTCTCATTCCATTTTTATGTATACCAAGTCCACTGATTCCATCATAGCCCATTTTTTCCATGGGCACAAAACCTTTTCCATATTGTTTTGTCAGTAGCGGCAAAAAATCTTCCTCATCTTTGTAAATCCAAGCTGAAATATTATCAATGTCTTCTTTTTTTACCTCTCCCCATTTTGTGAAGGTGGTGGTGGGAGGAACTTTAAAGACAACTTTGGGTTCCATCTTGAAACAAGGCCTACCATAAGACTTGGGAGACTTAGGTAGCTTTGTGATGCAATAGGTAGTATTTAGTTTATACTCGCCACAACCTTTGTCTTGAATCTTGATTTTGGGGTCGACGGATGGGGTTTTGGATGTGGATGAGTTAATGAGGGTGGAGGGATCAACATAACTAGATGAAGTGGCTATGGAAGTGGATGCAAAATCTTCTTGATTGATAGGAACTTGGTGTTCGGGAACTCCCCTTACATTGGTGCAATATTGGAAGGGATCGGGGTCGCCAATGATCGTGACTTCGGTGCCATTATATGGAAATTTCAAGCATTGATGATAGGTGGAAAGCACAAATTTCATGTCATGAATCCAGGGTCTACCAAGGAGAAGGTTATATGGGAGTTCAGGATCCAAGACTTGGAATGTGGTGTCCATAATTGCGGGTCCAACTCTAATAGGGAGCATGATAACACCCTTGGAAGAGCATTCTTCATCATCATAGGCCTTGATTATAATACTTTTGGTTGTGTCTACACATGCTTCAGAATAACCCAATGCCTTGACCAATTTTATAGTGCAAATGTTTAGTCCAGCTCTGCCATCTACCAAGACTCGTCTGACCTTATGTTTATTGACAAATACTTAAAGGTGTAATGGGTCGTTATGGGTAGAATTTTGTGTAGAGTAGTCTTTTTCAGAAAAGGAGACATGGATTGAATTGGTCAAGTGTCCAACCATGGCTTCAAATCGGTTGACATCCAAGTTGGTAGGAACAAAGGTTTCTTTCAAAGTCTTAGCAAGGATAGCTTTTTGTTTAGGTGATAGGCGTAACAACTCGAGGATGGAAATATGTGCAAGTGTCTTGTCCAATTGGTCAACAAGATTATAGTGAGTTTTATATTGTGGCTGCTTTGAAGAAGGACTAGATTAAGTAATCTTAGCCTTGCAGGTAGTGCATCGCATACAAGAACCTGTTTAATGGTGATTGTGTTGACATAGTCATCAATGGCACAGCCATGATCAATTATTTGTGAGTAATCAAAGGCATTCCTGGTATAATTGGCTTGATTGTCTTTTTGTCGACCTAAGGTGGAGGGCCTTCTTGAACCATGGTCTTGTAGTGGATTCTTGAAGATTGTATGGTCTTGATTGGATTTTTTTTGTTGTCCTTCAACCTCTATAGTACCATTTTCAATTAGGTCTTCAATTATGTTCTTCAATTGACAACATGATGAGGTCTTGTGTCCTTTGATGCGGTGGTAGTCACAAAAGGCATTGTCATCGCACCAAGATGGTTTGAACTATCCTCGGTCATATGGTTTAGGTTCTTGAAGTTGTATGATGTGTGATTTTACCAGCTTCTTCAAGACAGATTCAATTGGTTATGGTAAAGGAGTGTATTGTCTTTGTGGGTATGGCCTTGGTTGTCTTGGGGGTCCTCATTCTTGAGTATTTTGGACCACATTAGTTGCTTGGTTGGAAACATATTGTGTATTCTTGTTTTCATTGGGTGCTTTGAGAGTCAACATTGGACCTATTTGATTCACAACTTTTGTGTCTACGACTCCATCGTTTGTCACATTCTTATTGCGGGACCAAAACTTTCTTTTGTCATTAGAGGTTTGTTGGTTGTGGTTGTTTTTCTTGCCATGTGTATGTTCACCTTGGGTGATTAGGACCTTTTTGATTGTCATTCCTTTCTCAACTAACTCTCTAAATGTGGAACAACAATGCGCTTGTAAACAGTGTTTGAACATTGACTTGAGGTTTTCTACGAACATGTCTACTTTTTGTTTTTCAGGAATCTTGATAGGACATCGGCTTGCCATACTAAGCCACTGTTGGAAGAAATTAATAAAGGACTCTCCTTCATCTTGTGTCAAGTGGAATATGGTAGCAATTGTGACATCATTTTCAATGTTGTAAGCATAATTCTCCATAAATTTATTGGCGAGGTTGTCCGATGACTTTATAGACCCTTTAGGTATCACTGCAAACCATTCAAGTGCAGGCCCAATAAGACTTCTAGAGAAGAGTCTCAAAAGGTAGGAGTGATCGTATGCGACATCCACGCAAGCAATGGTGAATTCTCTTATGTGCTCGATAGGATTTCTCTTTCCCTTATACTTAGGAAAACTAGGGATGACATACCCAAGAGGGAAAGGAGGCATGCTTATGCTAGTGTCATATTGATAAGGATGTAGATCATGTGATGAGTACATCTTCTTGTTTGACACTTGCATCCGTTCTAGTTTCTTTTGTAGGGAAGTGAACTGGGTAGTCAATGCATCTATTATGGGATGGTTGGCAACATTGTTATGAGGTCCCGTATTTGTGTTCTGTGGTCCCATGTTGTTTTGAGATGATATGTTTTGGTTTGGAACGTTGTGTGGATGTGGTGGATTTTGATTGTGTCCATGAGTATGAATGTGTGATGTGTAGGTTGGGATGTGAGAAATTGTTGAGATATTGCATTGGTTGGGTGGGCTATCCATGTATATTTTGGTTTCCAAAAAAGATTCATTGTGTGTAGCCATATGATATGTTAGGTTGTGGTGTTTGTGATCCTTGTCTATGTTGAAAAGGATTATAACCATGTGACGTGTTTCTATTTTGACTATGTGGAGTGTTCATGGTTTGTCCTTGCGAGGTGTTTCTATTGATATGAGGAACTTGTGACATGGTATTTGTGTTTGGTTGAGATCCTTGGATGAGAAACCATCTTGCCTTAGGTCTACCAAGGATGTTAGATGTGGATGCCCCTATGGCCTGAGATGATGAACCAAAGGGTTGTGTTGTGAATAATGGTTTAGAGGTGGTTTGTGTCATGGGCTGTGACAAAAATTATGTCTCAAAGATGGATGAAGTGTTGGTAGTTGTGGTATTTGGGCTTGTGGTTCCAATGGGTATGGAAATTGTGAGTTGTGGTGTAGATTTTCCTTGGCTTGTTTGTGTGTTTTCCTTGGGTGACGTTGTTGTGCGTAAGGTGTTGACATCAAATCCTTGAGGTAGTTTACAAACTTCATGTAATAGTTTGGCTAAATATCGTTTAGGATCCAACATGACAATTTCATCCACAAGAGAGGAAACTTCGGGATTTTGTGAGGCAACCTCTACTTCTTCTATGAACACATTTCCATCTTTATCTCTAATAAGGAATTTTTCAAAAGGGTTGTGTGTCTTTGGTTGTTGATAAGATGTAGACCCCAAATTGACATTATCATGACTTTCGAGGTGGATATTGTTGTGAGGATCATCAGTGGTAGTGTCATAGTTGAGGGTTCTCGTGTACTTGTGAAGGTCCTCATCACCATGAAAGAGGTTCATTTCTCGATGCTTCTTTTGCAATCTAGTTTCAACCATATAGGGCTTGCTCAAAATGA
Source organism: Sequoiadendron giganteum (assembly GCA_007115665.2). Lineage (NCBI taxonomy): Eukaryota > Viridiplantae > Streptophyta > Pinopsida > Cupressales > Cupressaceae > Sequoiadendron > Sequoiadendron giganteum. The sequence goes on along the minus strand of CM021104.1, from coordinate 205,795,857 downwards.
AGGTGGAAAATGCAAATAGAATGAGACTAAGACTATGTTTTTGATATTTTTTTGAAATAAGGTATGCCTAAATGTAATGCAACTGTTTTTGGATTTTTGACAATAAAGAATACAATATGATAATTTTGTCTAAAGGGAATGACTAATGCCAAAGGATAATCAGGACTAAGATGACAAGTTATGACACTAATTTTTATTTTTTATATTTTTGGAATAAGGTATGCAAAATGAGGACTAAGATGACTTGAATGTAAGATATGTAAATGCAAAGATCTAAGTGTTTTGGAAGAAGGTTACTCAACCACCCTAAGCTTGATCTATGTCTCAATTTTGGAATATCAAAGGAATTGTTTGAAGGATTAAATTGAAATGACAAGATGACTAAGTGAGGTTTCCTAACTTGACTTATGAGTTGGAAAGGTTTAAGAAAAGGACGATGAGTAAATGAAATAATGATGACTAAGTCCAACAATAACCTACTTTTGAAGGCAATGATTTTTCAAAGTATGGTAAGGTTTTCCTAACCCAAAATTTGCAAATAAAATAAGGACCTAAGGACTAGTTTATGATTGAAAATGATGAATGCTAAAGGATGCACCTAAATTTTGCAAAGATGAACTAAAATGTGCAAGAAATGGAAGATTTGAGCAATTTTCTTTCTGGATTTTAGCAAAGCAATTGCATCACAAAAAGCTTCAAATGTGACTCAATTCTAATGAATGCGTTGTAGACAAAATGATTACCTAGCTTGTTTGCAAGTTTGACCAAATTTTGAAATGTTTCAAATTAAATTTTTGTTTCCAAATTTGTGAGATGCTATTTGTTTGTTTGAATGTTTGAGAAAACACATGGCAAAAACAATATTTTGTCTTTGATCAAGCACAATGAAAACAAGCACAATTCTAGGTTAAACCAAGACAATATTTGCTAGATTCCATGTGGGTTTCCCCAACCACACTTATTCTTAGTGTGTGAGTTCAGAAGCTTGGCCGCACGGGACCCTCCTTACATTGCACTCACTTCTCAGGCCAACCAAGCATCCAAAACCCTATGAAACTCCCATGGCAGATTGATCACCTCTACCAAAAACTGCGAGAGTGTGGATGCCTTCACAATAACTGTTGTTGTGCTAGAAAATAGAAAGGATTTTGGCTACTACACAAAAAAAATTAGTTCGGGACCCCCGTTTGAGTGGCCACACATGGGGCAAAGATTAAGATCCATTAAAGTAGGAATTCCAGCCTGAAGAGGTTATGCTCAACGGGGTTTTGGGGAATTCTACTTTGTCCGTCTAACAAATCCGCACTCATAATCCTAAGTTTTTCATTAGGATTCACATTTATATACCGATCGGGGTTAGCTCAGCCAAAGAGCTCCATTGCTGGTCTGAGTCACCTTGGAGTGAGTACTTTTTCCTACCAAGGAAGGCCCAATTCCTAGAGTCAATAATAGTTTCTCTTGCATCCAGGATCACACAAGTGCGCAAGGGGAGAGGATACTTCTACTATTGATTCGGGGTTACACAAATTTTGAAAACAAAATTCATTTTGAATGCCCAAATCCAAATGTGTGGGCGGTTGTACAAAATGTCAAAAGGTTTTTTTGAGTCTCAAGATCACCAAATGGTGTGAGAGAAGCACATACACACCTAGAAACAAAATGCAAACCACAAGACAATGCAAGCACTAGTAAATTTTAATTTCCTTATGATGTCAACTCAAGCACTCAAGTTCTTTTTAGGCCCACTAATCAGTCTATGTGAAAAAGGCACTAAAGATAAAGAAAACTAAAGCCAGAGCCCTGCAAAACATGATTAGTAGTTTTGGCCTCCAATCTTTGACAAACAAAAGTTTAATGTCCAAATCTTGATCATTCGAACCTGAAAAAAAGGTCAAAGATTAGTCACAAAAAATAAAATTAAACTAAAAAAAGAACATAACATTAATCTAATTAACTGTAATTAAAATTTAATCTAGACCTAACTAAGTTAATCCTAGAAGTAATCTAAATTAATCTAAAAAAATATAAAAAAGTCTCAAAATTTAAATCTAATTAAGAATAAAAATCTGATTTATTTAAATTTAATTAATTTAGAATATAAAAATAAATCTAAAATGTAATCTCAATTAAGAATCTAGGATTGAATTAAAAATCTAATTAAAAATCTAAAGCTAAAAATCTAATTTAAAATCTAAAACTAATTAAAGTCTAATTAAAAATTAAAAATAAAAATCTAATTAAAATGACAAATCTAAATTAATTTAAATCTAATTAAAGAGCTAAATATAATTACAATCTATCTAATTATAAATCTAAATCTGATATAATCTAAAAAAAGAAAAAAGAAAAAAACTATAAAAATTCTAATCTAATTTAAAACCAAAAAAGAAACTAATCTAAATCTAAATTAACTCTTAAATAAAAAATCTAAAAACGAACAACTAAAACTGAAAAAATCTAACCTTAATCAGAGTAAAACTTAAAACTGAAATGAGGAATTAAACTTAAAAAAAATAACAGGAAGTAAACATAAGAGAAGGCTCACAAATTCAAGACATTTACACTATTCTCTTTAACGAATATTAAATAAAAACGGGTGTGCCCACAGTAAAGGCTTATTAGCTGAAAATATATATATGAAAGTGCCTAGGTATATGCAGAGATTTGGAAGTTCCAATTTTCCGTGCAGGAAACTATACAAAACAGAAAACACGTGGGATAAATACATTATTATTGTGCAGCATTAATCATCGTTCAGTGCCAAATGAATGCTCTCTGTTATTTTTTCAACTAGCTTGCGGCGTAGCATGAATGCACTCCCTGTGATCAACCAATGGTTAGCTGCAGGAGTTTTCAACTTGAACACGGCAAAAAAAAACGTCAATCACAATTAAGGCTCTCTATGTGGTCAAAAAACTTTCGGCGCAGACTTAAATTCCCGGGTCTGTGTTCTTAGCACGATGACAAAGCTATGGGGTATCAACAAAGAAAATATTCTATGACCGATTTTAATAAAAAGACAACACAGATAAATGTCTCTGAGGTATTTTAGCGCCGTGACAGTCTTCAAAACAAACACAATTCTTTCCAAAAAGTTGGCAATGCAATGGCAATGGAGAAGGAGAGCTAGATTGACAGGAGGAAAAATAATCACCGGCAAGCCTGGGCTCAAACAGCTGCGGCGCAGCCCGAGACCGAAGGGAATAGGAAGCTACCGTTATCTCAACAGAGTGGGTTGCTTGAGGGACACGGTAGGTGGATGAGGAAGGTGCGAGTGGACGGGGGTCACTATCGGTTGTGGCTCCAAAATGGCTCAAGACGGCAGGGAAGTCAGAAACATTAATGCTAACAAATGCATTTGAACAAAGAGAAAAAATCAGTGTGCATACCTGGAGAACTTGGGAGGTTACCGTTTGGCGGAGAACGTTGGATGTCAGAAGTCTTAGAATTCTCGTTGGAATGGGAATTCTGCCTCAATGATCTCCACGAACAACAACTAGAGGCGAAAGCCTTAACAGACGTGACGTCCTCCTCCTGTTCGCTCAGGGAATGCTTGGATGAGAAACCCGCATTGAGGACTTGCGTCTGTTCTGACGGGGGACGGGAGGGTAGAGAAACCAAACTACAAGGGTAAATCCGGAAACATCTTTCAACTGTTTGCAGCGACAATTGATTTCTATCTTTGTATTCTTATCATATGTTTAACTCTAGTTAAGCCATTCAAAATATAAGTCGGTTAGTGATATGGCCAAATCTAAAATTTTATCACAAAAACTCAGAATAAGAGCAGAAATATCTCCCGAGTTAGGAGGAAAAATCCAAAACGTTATCACATTGCATATTCGATTTTTTTAACTTATTTTTTTACCAATAGCAGAAAACATGAGAAAATCACGTCGGGTTCACCAAATGTATTAGAGAAAAAGATTTCAAGTCAGTTGCAAGTAACATAATAACTTAAATCCCTAATAATAATAGAGCACAAAGGAAACTAGAAGCATAACAATATTGAAACAATATCACCTAGTCTTCAATCTTCCATTGGTTGACCTCCATTGGCCTTCTCCACCTTGCTGAAAATGATATGATTGCCCTTAGATTGAGATGCAACTATCACCTATGTCTAAGCCAAGCGAAATATTGAAGTATTATGAGTGCTCAAGTGTAAGTTCTCAAGCATGCTGAAAATAATTGTGTGTGTCTAAAATGGCTTGAGGGTGAGCCTTCTAAAGAATTCCAAATTGAGAATGGATGGCCAGGGTTAGAAGTTGGTAAAGCCCTAAGATCAACGATTAGGATTCAATGTGATAAGGAGCATTAGGGTTAGGGAAACATTAGGTCAAAGTTAGGGCAAACTTTTAAATGAATGGATGAGATTTAGACAATTAAATCGATGGTGGACAATAAATGAGATAGAAATCAAATAATAGAAATTATTTGATTTATGGAGGAATGTTGACTTATGAATTAAATAATGGTTTAATTCATAAATGAGAATGAGACAAAAGGAAATAAATAATCTAATTCAATTATTTATTTCTTGAGATGGTAAGTGGGATAAATGGATAAAATTATCTAATTCAAGGATAAATGGTAATGTGATGGAGGAAATAATCATGGAGGGATAATTGAAAATTATGACATTAGGATATAATCAAATGATGAGGATGTTTGACATAGAAAAATGTAGGTCGGAGGCCTAAGTCATTTTTATGTGTCTACATCAGCAACTCAAACACAACATCCAGTTCAATCCCCCCCTCTGACATTGATGGAAATACATGATGTGAAAAATACACCATCAATGAAACTATCTCTTCTTCCAACAATCTCTCCTTTACACATTGCTCTTCTCATATTGATCTTCTACCCCTTAATTTTAGCTATTTCATATTTTTTCACATTACTCTTCTCCCCCTTTGACATCAAAGGAAAAGGCAAAAATACTCTGAATCACATACATGAATCATTTGACTACTCCCCCTGAGTAGCAACCACCACAATATCAATCCGGATTAAGATATGATTATGAATCTACAAACTGATGGAAAAACTATGCATATTAGTTTTGATTAGGAAGGGTAATCACCCCTAACTTCTCTCTGAGATACTCAAAAGTATCCTTAGGCAATGGCTTGGTAAGGATATCTGCAATTTGTTCCTTAGTAGACACATACCCCGGTCTGACTTCTTTGTCACTCACTTTGTCTCTCAAAAATTGATATTTGATAGATATATGGTTTGTCTTTGGATGCATCACAAGATTCTTAGAAATGAGAATGCACTTGCTTTCAGGCTCACTGTTCAAGATAGGAAAAATTACTGCCTTACAAAGTATTTAGATTAAGACCATTTGAAGGATTGAACTGAAGTAATATCATCTATTCATGCTTGGTTACAATTACAGTTTTTCTCATAGATCAGATTGTAGACCTTCTATCTGATTCTAAACTTTGCTCTGCTCTTCTCTGCTATTCACATCACAAATCCATACATAAGTAAATTCGCACGACTATTCTTCTAAATTTCAAACCACACATGAACATAGTTCACATACTATACATTGTCCGAGCACAAATGATACAACTAATCTCTTATATATATCTGCAACAAAGGATTTGATCATCCATAAGTCGGTTTTCACAAAACATAGAATACTTTTCAGCAGTCAGCTAAATCCACAACTAATTCTTAATGCGCACCACCCATAGTTGGCCATAGCATAATAAATACATAGATAAACATGTTCGAGTACAAAAAAATTTAAGCAATTACACCTTAAACATATGCAAAAACTATATCCACCAAGTCAGCCTTTTAGCCCTCATAAACATAAAATTAGTACACTAGATCTCCTAGACCGTACACCAATGAATGCACACCTAGATAATTCTTGGATAAGGTAGTACGAACATCAAGATACATTTCTCTGAGATTCACAACCAAAAATGATAATCCGGTGATGTAATTTGTTGTTTATCAAGGCTAGAAGGCCGACTTGGTGGATATAGCCATTGCAGATGTTTAAGGAGTAATTGCTTAAATATTTTTGTACTCGAACGTGTTTATCTAGGTCTTTATTATGCTATGGATGAATATGGGTGTTGTGCATTAAGAATTAGTTGTGGATTTCAGAGAAAGGTATTTTGATGTTAGTACCACCTTATCTAAGAATTATTTGAGTGTGCATTCACTGGTGTATGGTCTAGGAGATCCGTTGTACTAATTTTCTATTTATCCTCGACATATACAACCTTTAAGACACTAATACTAATAGTGTTGACATCAATGACAACCAAATATTAACAACTCAACCACAACATCCAACAAAAACTAGTTGATTTATGACATTTAATTTAAATGTTTGGGTTTATTTAAATCAAACGAAAGGATGTTAGAAAATTAGCATTTTAATTAAATATATTGATATAATTAATTAAAAGAGATGACATTAGTTAGCAGAAAGTGAATTAATCAAATAAATTTAGTTACTTGATTAATAGTAGAAAGAATATTAATTTGAGTGGAATTAGATGCATTATGTGATTTGATTATTTTCATGTCTACATTCTCCCCCTCTTTGAAGTGATGTACCTATTGTATTGGTTCAAAGAGTAACCTTGCTGAGATCAAAGTGTGATTTTTTTTTTTTTTTTTCTGATGCCCCAATAGAAATAAGTATGCTGGTACATTGCCCCCTTGAGAGATTAGGATTTTTTCCAAATTTTAGGGTCCATCTCATGACAAAGAGGTTCAATATGGATGTATGGATGGTTAGACTAATAGATCTATATGATAATGATGATGCAAATGAGATGCTTTTTAAGATGCTTAGAATAAAAAATCTATAATATCCTAAGAATCTTAAATGATAATGCAATGCATGTGATTTGGAGTAGAAGTGGCTTCTATTTATAGATTGAAGGGTTGAAGAATTTAGAGATGGGAGGAAAATGGGACTAAAGAAGAGCCAATGATATTGTGAAACTTGTCACATGGCTAGTGGAGGAAGGTGGAGCACATTTTTGAGAATGTGCATGGTTAATGCATGTGGTTCAAGATTTGGGAGGTGTAATAGAGATTAATGCATGTGTAAGAGACATTAAATGAATATGGTTTGGGATTTTGGAGGGAATTGTTTTTGGGTAAAAAAATTAAATAAGTGGAGTAAATGAAGGAATATTTTCAAAGAATATGGCTTGGTGTGGGAAAATAAGGTATTTAGTCAATTAAAAGAATTGGTTTTCATGTGAAAGTGGGTGGATTAGTCAAGGGTTTAGGTTTAACCGAGATTAAGTCAAAACCTAGAGGATAAGTAATTAGGATTAGGGGTTAATTAATTTAGGATTAATTAACTTGGATAAAATTGTTGGCAGAACAAGGAGAGACAAATCAGAGGGGGGGTGAATCAATTTTTACAGATTATTCAAAATTATTAAACCTTACTTTACTTATTCTTAGATCTAATGAAAGAACATTAAGCATAAACAATCATCACATCAGAAATATAAAGAACACCAAGATTTTATACATGGAAACCTTGTTAAGGGAAAAACCATGGTGGATGTCAGTCCACAATATTATACCCTATTAAAAGTATAGAGATAAATAATGGGAATGCACATGCATTCAGGGACACTGCCTAGAGCTCATTGCTCAAAGAAGACACATTGTCTTATAGAGACATTTAGATTAAAACCATCTGAAGGATTTGAACTGAGAAATTAGCTTATGCAAAAGCTTGATTACAGTTTTGGTTAAGCACATAAACACTTCTTCACACTTCGCTCAATATTCTTCACACTTTTCTCTACAATCAAATGATCTAATCTTTATTCACACATAACACTCACACACTTCACATTGCAAACTTCAAAAATACATCAGAATTAAGAAATAGTCATTCTTATATACCTGCTACATGGAATTACATCAACAACCTTGTTAGCTAAAAATGAAATGATAAATGAATACAAACTGTCGGCCCAATTCATGGAAAAATCTCAATATGCACCGACTAAAGTCACTCATAACATAATGAAGACCTAAAACAACTTCCTTGAATGTTCCAAACATTCAAAAATTAATCCACAAGGATGTGCAACACGCTACAACCATCATGTCGGCCAAGAACATGAAAACCCAAACATGCAAAGGAAAAATCTTAGATCTCGAGCACACCAACAAACACGGGCATGCAACAAAGATAGAGCATGATCTAAAAACATCAAAAAACATCACAGAGGAATACACCACAAATCAAATTACTAGAGGCACGTTCTCTTCTTCCAGAAACACTAGCTATAGTAACCAAATAACTATAGGAACATATAGACTCACAACTTGCTCAAATCTTGATGCCCACCTCTAAAACTTCTTGTACATACACTACATAGGCTCAGAAAATAACCCTTTAATCTAAAACTTTTGAATACCAACATACTAAATTTTCCAACACACTGAACTTCACAGATAGCCTTCAACATATTTATTATAATTTTCTCGATATCCTCGACATATACGACCTTCAAACACTAATGATAATAGTGTTGACATCAATGAAAACTGCATATCAACAACACAAACACAACGTCTAGTTCAATCTCCCCCTTTGGCATTCATGAAAACACGTGATGTGAAAAATACACCATCAATGAAACTAACTCTTCTTCCAACAATCTCTCCTTTACACATTGCTCTTCTCATATTGTTCTTCTACCCCTTACTTTTAGCTCTTTCATAATTTTTCACATTACTCTTCTCCCCCTTTGACACCAATGGAAAAGGAAAAAATACTCGAAATCACGTACATGAATCATTTGACTACTCCCGCTGAGTAGCAACCACCACAACATCAATCCGGATTAAGATATGATTATGAATGCACAGACTGATGCAAATACTATGCATATTAGTTTTGATTAGGAGGGGTAATCACCCCTTACTTCTCTTTGAGATACTCAAAAGTATCCCTAGGCAATGGCTTAGTAAAGATATCTGCAATCTGTTCCTTAGTAGACACATACCCCGGTCTGACTTCTTTGTCACTCACTATCTCTCAAAAAGTGATATTTGATAGATATATGGTTTGTCTTTGAATGCAACACAAGATTCTTAGGATTGAGAATGCACTTGCATTCAGGCTCACTGCCTAGAGCTCACTGCCTTACAAAATATTCAGATTAAGACCATTTGAAGGATTGATCTGAAGTAATATCATCTATTCATGCCTGGTTACAATTCTTATTTCATGAAGTAATTTGTTGTTTATCAAGGCTAGAAGGCCGACTTGGTGGATATAACCATCGTGGATATTATGGTCTAGGAGATTTTTTGTACTAATTTTTTGTTTATCCTCGACATATACAACCTTCAAGACACCAATACTATTAGTGTTGACATCAATGACAACCAAATATTAGCAACTCAACCACAACATAAAAAATAAATTAGTCGATTTTATTTATATCAAATGAGAGGATGTTAGAAAATTAGCATTTTAATTAAATATATTGATTTATTCAATTAAAAGCTCGATGACATTAGTTAGCAGAAAGTGAATTAATCAAATAAACTTAGTTACTTGATTAATCATAGAAATAATGTTAATTTGAGTGGAATTAGATGCATTATGTGAGTTGATTATTTTCATGTCTATATTTTCCCCCTCTTTGAAGTAATGTGCATGTTGTATTGGTTCAAAGAATAACCTTGTTGAGATCAAAGTTTGAAAATTTTCTAATTTTTCTAATGCCACAATAGAAATAAGTATGCTGGTACATTGCCCCCTTAAGAGATTAGGTAATTTTTTTGATTTTAGGGTCCGTCTCATGACAAAAAGGTTCAATATGATGTATGGATGGTTAGACTAACGGATCTATATGATAATGACGATGCAAATGAGATGTACTTTTAAGATGCTTAGAATAAAAAAGCTATAATATCCTAAGAATCTTAAATGATTATGCAATGCATGTGAGATGGATGATGTTTCCTATTATGATGATATACATAATTATGCAAGATGGGTATGTTGATGTTTAATGAAGGCAAGATGGATGCATGTCATTATAGCATGTTAGCATGAAAGATGATAGAAGAATGAGAGGGATCAACCCTTGACTTTGAGAAGATGTAGAAGTCCAACAAGTCTATGGGTCGTCAAGAATTAAATAGATATGATGATGAATGATGATGATGTATTTCTAATCCATGGATTGGGGATGTAAAGAGAATAACTTTCCTTATCTTTGATAACACACATAGATACGATGCATCAAGATATAGACAACCAGAATGACGTTATATCTAGTGCAATGGAATTTGACTCAACAAACATATAGGAGGATCTTGTTCACACCTATCATACATAAACCTTTCTAGAATGCACTTCAGAAGTTTCAAATATCTCAGACCAAAGCATGGAAAGGCATAACCTATCAATGCAATAGTCAACAAGCTATATTCAAAACACCTTCCATACATACCTAACAAAGAAAGTATTCGCCAACATTATATTACAAGATCATCTGACAAGCATAAAATAAAAAAGATAATGATCAATGCCCCATTCCTTTCTCTCTAAATTATTTGATTGTATTTCATCGAGAGGTCATTGTAGTGATCGTAATAAGATAAATCAAAAGAAAAGATCAAGTAAACAAAAAAGCTAATGTTCTTCATACCTTTAGCCAAGACTAAACTACAATGATGCTTGGTATTGATGTCCATTGTAGGAAGGATGCATCCTAGGATATAATGTTATCATATGATTTTGGGACTAATTAGATGATATAATATTGATGCGAAGAGTTGTCCAAATTGCTTACCTACTGACCTAGACTTGAGATCTTGACACTTGAGTTTCCACTTTTAAAGTTTTACTAAGCTTGTTTCTAATTGTTCTACCAAAAGATGAAAGTGGTGATTTATTTATTATGAGTGGATGGTTATTGTGGGTGAATTTTGAAATGGGATGGATGATTATGGGTTTTTAAATTTTTTTTGGTATTTTGGAATATTTTGAGGCTATTTTAGGATTTTCGAGATGGTTTACAAATGTTTTGATTTTCAAATTTTCTAATGTTTTGGTATTTTTGAGATTTTGACCAAGAACCTAACCTAAGGACCTATCCTAGGGGCCATAGAGGCTAATCAAATATTAGCCTTGCCTATGTTATACATGTAGATACCACCTAGTTTGACTGCCACAAACTCGTTTATTGATGAGATATGAACAAATGGATTGTCAATTTATTATGAAAGCCTCCTAAAGGATTGACCTAATATCTCGAGGGTTGATCAGTGATTAGCCTTGCCTATGTTTAAGCTTAGATATGACATAGTTTGACATGATGACTCTTTCTTTTGACTTTTTGATTTTTTGACCTATTTTGGGATTTTTGATATGATTTAGATGTTTTTTGGATTTTCTGATGATTTTGTGAATGTTTTATGATTTTTCAAGGATTTTATGAATGTTTTCGGATTTTTTGATTTTAGGAAGATTTCAAGAATATACATGAATCCAATCCAATGTAGCTATAAGAACATGCCGCCAGCGTGATGCGATAGACTACTCTGATATAGGTAGGAAAAACTGACCTTAGGAATGTGCCAAGTAGTTCTAGGGTTGAACATGATACCAATATAGGATCAAGCTATGATGTAGACACAAATGGGTGAATGGAAGGATCAATGGAATGCGATGGACGATGATGGCAGGTGATGGTAGGTGATGCAGAACAAGTCAAAGAATTTGTGGTGGATGAAAAGTGCTTATTTACATAGGGCACATGTTTGCTATATTTTCACCAAGGTACTTTCCCAAAGCACCACTAGATCGGTTTTAACTAGAGGATGATTTTTTTCTTTATTGTTTTCAATCCTTTTTTTGATGTTTTTGGATTTTTATATTATTATATTTCTTTTATTTTTTGGATTTATACTGTGTCACCAAAAAGTGTAGCCTTTGACCTTTTTTAGGCATTTGGACCCTTGCTTATGGATTTCAGACCTTTTTCAACCCCTTTTAACCCCTTTCCAAGCCTTGTGCCAAAGTGTTGTAAGGTGTTGTAAAACATTTTAATACTTTCTTAAGCTTTTCATCACTTAATCAACCATTTATTATGCTATAATGACCCCTTAATACACATACATGCCTTAATTCAGTGTGTTTTGTGAGATAATCCTAATGACCAACAATAATCACACTTTAAACCCTAACAACCAATGAAAATTGCCTAGGTGGACTAGGTCACCACCTTGGGCAACCTAGTCCCATATGGCATGAAATTCAAATTTAACTTAATATTCTTTCGGGAGTTTGTCTCTCAAACCCTAAGGTCATCTTGTATAGTGTTATTTTAGGAAAATTAGGGCACAAATTGTATAAATAAGGGTTTTTCCCCTCATTTTTCCTCTTTTTCCATCTCATTTTTCTTCTATCTTCTCCTCTTCACCACTCTTCTCAAGCAAGCTAGGGTTTGAGTAGTCTAAGTCATCAAGAAATCTCTCAAGAAGCATTCAAGGGCCGAATCCTCCATTACTACAACTCAAGATCAATCATCAAGACAAGGTAAACACCATCACTCCTTTGTTCCATGCTTCATTACATCATTTCTCTATTTTAGTTTGATTACTCAAAAGGGTTTTGACTAAGGCAAACTCCTAATCCCTAACAATCAACAAGTTTTCCTTCTTTGTGTGATTTGTAGGTCTTGTAGGCAGATTTGGTAAAGAACCAAGGTGGAATAATCTTCAATAAATGTTCCAAGCTATTCAAGGTTGGAGAAACCTAGTTGAAGCTTGGAGGACACCTGCATATCAAAATCGTCACTTTCAGGACTAGACACCTAGAGGAGTAGAAAGTGTAGACCGAGTGCTTCCATTTGTAGTTTCTAATATTTAGAAATTCAAAAGAGGACTACGTCACCAAAAATGGTGACCTAATCCCTCTAAACCTAGTTTTTAGAGATTTGTAGAGATTTGGATACCCTTTTGGCTGAAACGGGCTCTGGACAAGTTTTCCAAAAAAAGGACTAAGTTGCCTAGAATGATGTAAATGTCCAAGCAAGCTGAAACTCCAAATTCAACAACACTTACAGCCTCTGTGAGTTTCTAGGTGCACACCCATTTTCATCTCCAACCTTCTATTTTAGCTTAATATATATTTCTTAGGTCAATTACATATCATAATGTGTTTTCTAGCATAGTTGCATTCTTTAGGTTTTACTTTCATAGTTAGCTTCTATTTTTAGTTTATTGCATATAGACGCATTCACACACATGAAAAACCCTCTCTAAATGAACTCACTCACCAAGAACATCATTAGTGCGAAAGAGAGCTATTTCTCAACTAGCTTTCTAGGTAAAAAAACCCTGGGAGGTCATTGGGGAATCCTCTTTCCCTCAAAGCATTTTTTTTTCGTGGTTCATTTTAGTGAACCTGACTTTCCTACACCCTCTTGACTGATTTACAGACCATCACCATCCTAGATTTGCATTGCATTTCATTTTGCATTGTTTCAATTGCATTCTAGGGTTTTAAAGTTTGCATTAGTGAAAGTGCATATATATTGCATTTTTGCATTTTCCTCTTAGATTTGCACTGTGCAACACAAAAACCACCTGGATCTATCCAAATATTCTACAAAATCTCAAAAAATTCACCAGGAGGACTAGGTTGCCACCCTAGGCGACCTAGTCCCTATAGGTTTCTGAAATTGCTATTTATAGAGTTCAAAACCTTGTTTTCTAGGCTTTTTTTTTGTGCGATTACCTATCTGTATCAACTTTTTGTGTTTCTATTACATGGATTTCATTAAATTTAGCTTAAATTAGCTTATTTCATACATTGCTTAGTTTTCATTTTTCATATACTACATTTCTTTTTCAAATTGTTTTCCATCTGAAAAAATGCATTTCAACACTTTTGTTTAAATCATTGTATTGCATTCTCTTTCCTCTCTCCTCTTACAATGTTTTCTTTTAAAAGACGTGGCTTTGATTTTGTTTCAAATGGATTGCATAATTTGAAAATTCCTTCTTATGATTTCAATGTAGATTACAATAATGAATTCATTAAAGAGCACGTTAATTACAAAACCATTGAAACAATTCTTAACATTATATTACCCCTCAATGAGGATATTTTGTTGACAATCATAACAATCATGCTTTTGCTTCTCCCTATACCTCTCTTATAATTGACAAAGGTATTTTGGTGACAAAAGATACAAGCATTGAGGGTCTTGATTTTCCCTCTCCTCATCCACCTTCTAAAGAAACTAAACAACAATATAATGACATCATAAACACATTTCTAAACATCACCTTACCTAGTCTCCCTAACCATGATGATCACAATTTCCCTTCTTCTAATAGCCCTCCTCGAGTTAGAGAGGATAGGTTGGTGTTAGAATATACACCTATTACAAGTCATGAGACTCTTGACCCTCCCTTTCCTAATGCTCCCACCATTTGGGATAATCTATTTGACAATCCTAGTGGATCTTATGTTGATGCATCCCCTCCTTGTGATGAAGCTAGTGATGAACCTCTTCCAAGCTCTCCTAATAGGGTAGGTTGTATGGAACAAGAGAATGAGACCTTTGATAATCAAATAGAGCCCTCCCCTAACCATCCTCCCATCATTGACCATCCTATCATTGATCATTCCCCTACTTGTGACTAAGTCAGTTTAGAAGACACAATCCTTGCATGTCAAGAACATGTGGCTTGTAGCTCTCCTAAACTCTCTCCTCCTAGGGTGGATACAATGATGCAAGCAACAGATAAATTTGACTCTCCTTCCCAAGATGATGTTAATACTATCCAACCTCAACTCATCCTCTATCCCCCTTCAAACAAACCTAAACTTTAATTCACTCTCCACCCACCTCAACATAATGTGTTGCAGAAATTGAGTCATAATACCTTTGCTCATACACATTACACATGAAATAATCTATGCCAAAAACAATAGCCAACCTTTGCATCCTTACATTAATCTCCTCCTACTTTACCTATTGCACCTCATTTAAATTCATTCCTTAGGGAGTATGACCTTTTTTACCAATTAAGGAATACTCCTACTAAAATATCTTTATGGGACCTTATTCAAGCCTCCCCTCACCTTCACAACATGATGTAGAATTCATTAAAAAAATTCCTATCCATTATAATTAAAAAAGTAATGACATAAAAACTATGATTCAAGGATTGAATGCTGACATTGTTTTCCACCAAAGTGAACTCCCTCCTTTGGATGTGCAAAAACAAGATGAAGCCTTCATGATCATATCTCAATACAAACACATAGGGATCAAGTGAAACCTTGTTGATAATGTATCTACTGTTAATGTGTGTAGTGTCAATCTCTTGGATAGGTTCCATATCGATAAATCAAACATTCAACCTCCTCCTTATCTATCAGTGGATTTGACAGTAAAGGATAGAATCCATTGGGTGTGATAAATTTACCTCTGAACCATTGGAATGGCCACATTAGACACATTGATCCATGTTATACCAAATGATGTTTCATATAACCTCATTTTGGGTAGACCATAGATTCATCCAATTAATGGAGTACCTTCGACTCTTCATCATAAGACAAAGTACATCTACAACAATAAAGTGTACACACTCGACATTGATCATGAGCCTTATAGTGTCCTACACCTTGATCAAAACCAATCCAAAACCCTTCAACACCTTAACACCAACCACGCAAGTGGAACCTATACAACAAGCATCCCTAGATGATGATTGGGGTTCCTTAAACTTCCCACCTCCTTTACTAGGAGAATCCAAGATCATACAAAAATAATCTAATGAGGGAAACATAGTCTTGTCAACACAAGACTCAACCGATCCTTTGCAAGCATCCACCTCAACAACTTTAGACCAAAAATACAACAATGAACAATCACCCAATCCAAAAAAGCTTAAAAATATTTATGGAAAAGGTTACAAGCTTATGAAACAAATTTTCTATAGTGGAAAAGGTTGTGGCACTAACGAGCAAGGTATTCATACGCCTATCGAGCCTCATACACAAACAACCAATCATGGTGTTGGAATTTTTACTTTCATCAAAATCGTCAAGCATTCCTCTCACACCAACACCATCCCAAATCAGCCTTCTAACCCACCCTTAGAAGGTGATCCTTTGAAACAAAAAAAATTACTCTTTTCTTAAAGCCAATGTCATCTTGCAACACACTACTGATTTGGATTTTACATACTCCTCCAAAGGAGTATACAAAATATCACAATCTATAGTGCCTTACATAAGTATGAAATCCTATACTAAGAAACACCCTTCTTTGTGACAAAACAAAGGAACACCTTCTCCTCCTGATCAAGAGGGTATCTCAAGTTGAGACTCCTCCAATATCACTTGACCTCCCTTCCTCCAAGAACTTGAAATAAATGTTGCAACAAACATTCCTTTTGTTCCTACGATCAATTTCATGGTCATCACACTAATGAGTGTAAGGCCTTGAGTACTAAAGTCCAACATCTTAAGGATTTTGGTGTTCTTCCTTATGTTGGGGCACTTCATTGCTCTAATCGATACTAATTTTCACTCTACTTTGCATTCCTTTAATCCTTTCGATTCACTCTTGTCCTGCACTAAGTGGGGGAAAGGGGTTAGTTAGCCTTCTCCCTCATATGTCACTTGTTGTCTCTTTTGGCTACTTGTTAACCTTTCAAGAACATATAATAGCACTCTTGGGATGTGGATGACATGTCTTAAGTTGACTCATATGTGACATACTCCCATTTTCATGACATAACTTATTGAAACCATATGACTCGACATAGGGCTTTCCGAATAAGCTCTCATGTTTTTTCTCTTCTTCTACTTGAAGGAAATTTCTCATAGTAACGGTGTGTAGAAATTCCTTTAAAGTGGGGCATACATCACCACTCACATTTCATTGTGTGATTTTATTCTACTCACAATTCCCTCTCTTGGAAACATTAGGTACACTGTTTCTCAAGATGACACATCTGCATTTTTCCTCTTTTGCATACAAGATGAGTTCTTCCTCTCTTGGATACAAGATGAGTCCATTTGCACTTTTCCTCTCTTGGTGACATTACACATGATGTTACTTAACATGAGACATTGCATGAATAAAGTAAAATCCCTTTGAACAAAATCATTACAAAAATCATTGTCTTTTGTGGTGCCTTATCCAGGTTATTAGGAGGTATAACTTTGGTATGGTTTAAGCAGGAAGCCCAATTGGCGACACGACTTTCCCCATAACCACCTTTGTGTGTGTGAGTACATATCAGTCATGTGTATGTTTCTCACCTTCTTTGGGACAACTCACCCTGTAGATGACCTGATGTTCTATGGCCCCAGAGTGAGTGCATCTTTTCACCTTTCATTCTTCTAGTTCTTGTCATTACATGATCATGTATCTCATTTTTCTGTAATACACTCACCCTTGAATGTGTCTTTTTGCATTGATGTCGACTTGACTTAGAATCTAGAATCCTATGGGCTTTAACACCTTATTCCTCTTTTTCATTCTTCACCATCTCCATTGGACTACTTTAGTGTGAGTTTGAAGAAAGTCCATCCTCCCACTAAAGTGGGGGCTAAATGTGTCACCAAAAAGTGTATCCTTTGACACTTTTCACTCATTTGGACCCTTTCTTATCAGTTTTAGACCTTTTTCAACCCCTTTTTACCCCTTTCCAAGCCTTGTGCCAAAGTTTTGTAAGGTGTTGTGAAACATTTTCACACTTTCTTATGCTTTTCATCACTTAATTGACCCTGTCTTATGCTATAATGACCCCTTAATACACATACATGCCTTAATTCAGTGTGTTTTGTGAGAAAATCCTACTGAACAATAATAATCACACTTTAATCCCTGACAACCCATAAAAATTACATAGGTGGACTAGGTCATCACTTTGGGCAACCTAGTCCCATGTGGCATAAAATTCAAATTTAACTTAATATTCTTTCAGGATTTTGTCTCTAAAACCCTAAGGTCATCCTGTATGGTGTTATTTCGGGAAAATTAGGGCACAACTTGTATAAATAATGGTTTTTCCCCTCATTTTACCTCTTCTTCCATCTCTTTTTCTTTTGTCTTCTCCTCTGCACTACTCTTCTCAAGCAAGCTAGGGTTTGAGTAGTCTAAGTCATCAAGACATCTCTCAAGAAGCATTCAAGAGTTGATTCCTCCATTGCTGCAACTCAAGATCAATCATCAAGATTGAGGTAAACTCCATCACTCATTTTTTCCATGCTTGATTACATCATTTCTCTATTTTGGTTTGATTACTCAAAAGGGGTTTGACTAAGGCAAACCCCTAATCCCTAACAATCAACAAGTTTTCCTTGTTTGTGTGATTTCTAGGTCTTGTAGGTAGATTTGGAAAAGAACCAAGGTGGAAGAATCTTCAATAAATTTTCCAAGCTCTTTTAGGTTTGAGACACCTTAGTTGGAACTTGGAGGGCACCTACAGATCAATATCTTCACTTTTAGGACCAAACACTTGGAGGAGCAGAAAGTGTAGACCAAGGGCTTCCACTTCTAGTTTCTCATCATCAAAAATTCAAAAGAGGACTAAGTTACCAACTATGGTGACCTAGTTCATATGAACCTATTTTTCAGAGATTTTTAGAGATCTGGATACCCTTTTAGCTGAAACGGGCTCCAAACCAGTTTTCCAGAAAAAGGACTAGGTCACCCAAAATGGCATAAATGTCCTAGCAAGCTTAAACTCTAGATTCAACACAATTTGCAGCTTCTTTGATTTTCCAAGTGTAAACCCCTTTTGATCTCCAACCTTCTATTTTAGCTTAATGTACATTTCTTAGGTCATTTACATATCACAATGTGTTTTCCAGCGTAGTTGCATTCTTTAGGTTTTACATTCATAGTTAGCTTCTATTTTCAGTTTATTGCATATAGATACATTCATACAAACATCACAAACCCTCTTTGAATGAAATCACTCACCAAGAACATCATTAGTGCAAAAGAGATCTATTTCTGAACCAACTTTCTAGGTGAAAAACCCTAGGAGCTCATTGGGGAATCCTCTTTCCCTAAAATAATTGCTTTTGGTGGTTCATATACCTTGCTAGTTTAGGTATAAATTTTTTTGAGATGGGAGTTATTGATGGGCCCTTACAAAGGCTCACCTTTGAGTGTTGACAATTGATATGCTCCTAATTTATAACTTGCAATGACAATAAAGGGTCCCAACTAGCTGGGTTCAAACTTTCCCTTACTATCCACATATGGCACATTTTTCTAATTCTCATTTACTATAAGCTCTCCGACTTGAAATAACCAAATCTTGATCATTTTGTTTTAGCTCCTCTTTAGATAGTTCTGATAGACCTGTAGATGGTTTAAATCATCCATGCACCACTCATCCAATAGTTCTAGATCATTGAATCATGACACCCGATATTCTTCATCAATAATGAGATTTTGCAATGATATTCTTAAGGATGGGAGCTCGATCTAAATGGGGAGGATGGCTTTTGATTTGTAGACTAGGGAGAAGGGGGTTGCACGTATAGGCATGCAAATACTCATTTAGTAGGCCTATAAGGAAGGATTTAGTTATAGGTGTCAGTCACGACCAATTTCATTTACTATTTTCTTTAGGATTTTTAAGGTGTTTTTATTTGTAGCCTCATCTTGGTCATTACCTTGGGGGTAGTATGGGGCAGAGAAGAAATGTTGGATATTTGGCATAGATCTCAAACATCCTGGTTCTTGAAAGGTGTCTCGTTATCTAAGATAAGGGCTTGTGGAACACCATAATGGAAAATGAGGTAGTTCAAGATGAATTTGGATATTTTCTTCCCTATGATCTAGGTCATTGGGATGGCCTCTAACCACTTCGTGAAGTACTCCATAGAAATGATAATGAATTTGTGTCCATTAGATGAGGTGGGTGAGGATTTTCTGATGAGATCGAGCCCCCATTGTGAAAAGGGCCAAGGTGTTATAATCGGCTAGAGATCCTGAGTTGGTACATGGATGAGGTCCCCATGCTGCTGACATTGAAAAACCTTCAGAAATATTCATGAGATTCATTTTCTATGGTTGACCAATAGTGCCTCATTCTCAATAGTTTCTTAGCCAAGGTCATACCACTAGAAGGTGAACTAAAAATTCCATTATGTACCTCGATTAAAGTATTAAAAGATTCCTCAAGGTTAAGGCATCTCAAAATGGTTCCTTCGATACTTCTACAGTATACGGTATCACCTAATATAACAAAACAAGATGACTTCTTGAAATTTTTTATTTTAAGGTTCAAGGTAATATTAGTAGGGAGGACACCTATTTTCAAGTAGGTGTATATGTCATGATACTAAGGGTCATCGGGACCAATGATTTCACACACGAACTCAAAATCTTGTACCTCGAAAGTTGGTATGGGAAGCTGATCTACCAAGAATTCTTGCTTAGGCACATTGTGTGGGATATCCAACATTGATATTATTATAGCCATGGAGTTTTCTACTCTATTATTTTCCCTTAGTATTTGCTCAAATGTTATGTCGATGAAGAATTCCTTGAGATCATCCACCAGTTTCTTATATGGGGTAAGTTTTTCATCTTTTGTTTGGTATTTATCATTGATCTGGTTGATGATTAGCTGTAAGTCTCCATAGACTTTAAGTGCCATGATTTTCCACTGTACTACAATTTAGAGTCCTATGACAAGGGCCTCATACTTAGCAATATTGTTAGTATAAGGAAAAGATAATCTATATGATTTGGGGATGCAATCTCCTTGTGGTGTGATAAAGAATATTCCAATTCCTGAGCCATGCTAAGTATACGACCTGTCAAAATACACCTTCCAATGATCCGCTATACTAAGATTGAAAATTGATTCATTGGGGAACTCTAACACCAATGGATTTTCCACATATATCTATGACTCAGCCAATTGATCTACAATTACCTATCCTTTTATTTCCTTCTAGTGTACATATTCAGTGTCATATTCTGTTAAGATCATAACCCATTTTTCCATTAGTCTTGTGAGTGTTTCTTTAGACAGTAGATACTTGAGAGGGTCTATCTTGGCGATGATCTTTATTTGGTGGGCCAACATGGAGTGCCTGATTTTTTGTGAGGCAAACACCACTGCTAGAACAAATTTCTCGATGAATGTGTAGTTGAGTTCGTGCCCTACCAAGGCTTTTCTAATATATTAAATGAATCTTTTTTCCAATTTCATCATGCTATGCTAGAAGAGCACCAAGGGATTCTACTACAGCTAATATGTATAAGATCAATGGTTTATTCGAGATTGGTGGCATAAGGATTGGTGGTGTTAGCAAGTATTCTTTGATTTTATTGAATTACTAATCACATTTATTGTCCCATTTGTATGCTACCCTCTTGTGGAGTAGATGAGAATATGGGATAGGTTTGTCTACTAACTATGTTATGAATCTATGAATGGATTGGAGTCTTCCATGCAAGCCCCTTAATTGCTTCAATTTCTATGGGGCCTCCATTTCGAGGATTTCTTTTACCTTTTTAGGGTGTATCTCGATTCCCCTCACTGATATAATATACCCTAGGAGTTTCCCTGATGTGAAATTGAATACACATTTCTTAGGATTTATCCTTACCTTGTATTCCTCCAACTTGTCAGAGATAGAGCTTAGTGCTGCTATGTAGTCTTGACGCTTTCTTCATTTAGCTAGTATGTCATCCACATAATCTTCAAAAACAATGTGAATCATGTCATGAAAAATCAAAGTCATCACTCTTTGGTATGTGGCTCCAAAAATTTTCAACCCAAATGGAATAATTTTCCAACAGTAGGTACCCCATGGAAAAGTGAAGGATATCTTAAGATGATCATCCTTTGCTATCATTATCTGACTGTATCCTGAAAACCAATCCATTAGTGATAGCATCTCATGCCCTGCTATTAAATCTACAATCATGTCTATGTTGGGAAGAGGGAATACATAATTACAACATGCTTTTTTTCAGGTCCCTGAAGTTGGTGCAGATTCAGATGCCCCTAGTGGGCTTAGAAATAGGTACTAGGTTGGAAACCCATTCAGGATAATCAATGGGTTGTATGAAGCCAATGTCCATGACTTTCTGCAGCTCAAGTTTTACCAGCAATGTGATTTGTGGATGCATCTTTCTCAACTTTTTTTTTATTGTATAGCATCTTGGTAGACCACAAGATGGTGGACTACGACTTTTGGATCAAGGCCTGGCATGTTAGCATATGTCCATGCAAAATTTGCTTTTCTTTCCTTGAGAAATGCATCTAGGATTTCTTGTTCCTTCGTCAGAAGAGATTTCACATAAAAGAGTGATGTGTGGTGTCTCTTTTATCCCTACATTGACTGGGTTGCATTTTTTTGCTAGTACTATTGATTTTTCCTGATGGATGACACTAAGGGGAAGATTGAATCCGTTATCCTTTGGTGCCTCATAAAGCTTTTAACGATTCGATACATCCTTTATTTTTACTATTTTTGGATCAAAAAGTGTCACTGTATGAATTTCACTTAAAGATCTACATGGGTATGTGCAGGATCATCATGGAAAAAATAGGCCCTTAAGTGGCGATGAAAATTAAAAAAATCACAGTTAGGCAACTTGACAATTTTTTTTGAATAAGTTATCTTTATTATTTCAAAAATATGTAAGAATAGAATCTATAGAAAATCGAATGTAGCCACAAAACTACTAGGTTTATTTTTAAAAAAATCTATTTGGTGAAAATTTGAAATTTCAATGTAGTAGTACTTAAATTTTAGGGAAAAATAAGAAGTGCGTGTTTGTCTGACCACCCTAACCACAATAAAATGATAGTATTTTTTTATAATATTTTAGATATAAGTAGAGGACTCATGTCCCAATGTGATGCATATTTTTTTGTAATTTGTTTCCAAGTAAAATAATTAATTATGAATTTTTTATTACAGCTTTTGAAAAATATTAAAACTTGTATGTCTGACCACATTAACTTGGTCAAATATTCATGAAATTCATTTTTTTTTAATCCTATAGTATGCAAAGCATAGAAGGTGATGCATGTTTCAGATTCAAAAAATGTGATACCATTTGAAAGCTATAGATGTTTTTCAATCAGCCTGTCAATCAAGACTTTAGTCATAATTCTAATAGAAAATCAATAATAATTATTTATTAAATTCAAAGTAAAGCATAATTCATATTGGCAGAAAATTGAGAATCTCCTTTAAAAACCCTTTTTATTTCATCAATTTTGTGTAAAATAATGTCATCAACCACATGGGTCATAATATCACTTACATATCACCACTTTTTAGTCCATCATGATCTTGCACATACCCACATGTTATTCTTAAATTTTATATTTTGTGATTAAGGGATTCAATCATTTCCCCATAGTATACATGTGTGTCCAACTCAATATCAAACCCTTCTTTGTGATCTCCATATTGTAAAATATCCCTGAGTCCCATGAATTCCAAGATCGATGGTCCTCATTAGTCATAGTCTATTAGTTGAGGGTAAACAAGTTTGTGTTCAATGGTTTGGCTACTCAACTCAAAAGACATGGTTATGATGATAAAAAGGGAGGAATCCTAAAATAACATGGGCAGCTCCAAGATGGGATCTTCATCACATTCGTCAATTATATTGATTGTATAGTTCTCTAGGGGAAGCCTAGTGGATAGGAGTAATTGAGGGGGAGCTTTAACTATTTTAATAGGGGGACATATGCCACATATGGTTATTTTCTTTGGGGTACACCCAAGGCCAATATTTTTAAGATGCTTCTCAATAATGACAGGTTCAATTTGACTATTATCATTTTTCCCAAGCTTTTCATTTTTGTTGTAGCCCATGCCAAGCATTAGCTAGAAACCTTTGTTTCTTCCTTCCATGGGGAGATTTGGCAGGTTCCTTTCATCTTGATATAACAAAATTTATACATATTTCTCATCTACCACCTCTTTACTTAGGTCTCCCCACCTTTTGAAAGTGGAGGGTTCTATTGTGAAAGTTCTAAGTTGTTGATTCAATTGGCTATGGCTTCCCATGGGATCTAGGAGATTGAGGTAACTCTCCTATCACAAAGGAACTCTTTTTCATTTTCTAATCTCCACATTCATTGTCTTCAATAATGACCATAATATCTGGGATGTTTGGAATAGAGGGCGTCTTTGTCTCAGAAGTGGAGGCTAGGGTGGATGGGTCAATATATGGAGAGGTAGGCTCCTCATCGTTCTTCCAGACTTGGGGGATCTTATTATATTTGGTCTCTGAATTTTTGCAATAATAAAAAGGCTCAGAGTCAACATGGATTTTGACCTCTTGGTTTTCATAGGGGAATTTGACACATTGATGGAATGTGGATGCAATAGCTGTCATCCCATGGATCCACGAGCGCCCTAGGAGAATATTATAAGGGAGTTCAAGGTCAAGGACCCGAAAATTAGTCTCCATGATTGCTAGCCCTACTTGGATAGGGAGTTGAATTTTTCCTTGAGACACCCTTTCTTGATCATCATAAGCCTGGATAGTGATGCCTTTGTATTTTTCAATAAAATCT
Source organism: Sequoiadendron giganteum (assembly GCA_007115665.2). Taxonomy (NCBI): domain Eukaryota; kingdom Viridiplantae; phylum Streptophyta; class Pinopsida; order Cupressales; family Cupressaceae; genus Sequoiadendron; species Sequoiadendron giganteum. The sequence continues at coordinate 205,771,263 of CM021104.1, read as the reverse complement.
TTTGAGAATCCAAGATTCTTTACCAACGTTAAAGTACAAATATTCAAACCCGCACCTCCATCCACCAAGACTCTTTTGACTTTTTTCTCGTGTACAAGGACTTCAATATGGAGCACACAGTTATTAGATGGTTTCATGGGGAGATCTTGTTTAGAGAAAGTGAGGAGATGTGGTGTAGTGATATGTTCCACCATAGCTTGGAATTGGTCTGCATCAAGATCTATGGGGATGGAGGATATAGCCAATCACTTTTCTAGGATTTCCTTATGTGTGGGTGAGATGTTTAGCAAGTCCATGATGGAGATATAGGAAGGTGTCTTCTTTAGCTATTCTAGGACATTGTAATCATTAGGGATGGATTTTGGATTTTCGGCGGGTACCCTAGATGGTTGTGAAGGTCTTGGGATGGTAATTATGTCACTATGTGTGGTGACTCTACACTTGGCTCGAGACCCTATGATATTGACAACATCCACCCACTCATCCAAAGATGCGACAACATGTTCATAAATATGGTTTGCATTGTCATACTTTTTGCCTTTAGCATTGTTGATTCCTTTATTGTGATCTAGCATCAGATTCATGTATATTTTAAGATCTTAATTCCCAAGGGGTTGTTAAATGGTTATGATCCTATCATCAATAAGATCTTGGATCAGTTTTGTAAGTGGCAAGCAACTGGTTGTCGTGTGCCCCTTTATCTTATGAAAACTGTAAAGGTCCTTCTCATTATACCATCGTGGTTTAACTTGAGGCTCTTGGTAATTTTAAATGATTGGGAGTGTGATGATGTTGGATTGAATGAGTTTCTACATTATAGATTTGATTAGTTCCCCAAGGGGTGCTTATTTTCATTTAGGGTGATATATGTTCCTTGTGGATTGTCCACTTTGATCATTTACATTGTTGACTATTTGTTGGTTAGTTTGTTGTTGTGATGTGTTTGATTGTGGGGTGTTTTGGGTGTTGTTTTGCAGTTTTTGGTATGTTTGTTGTTCCATATTTTTCCTTAAAGAATTGATTACAACTTTAGCATCAACGACACCATCATTGGTAACATTGTTTTTATTTTCCCATGTGTGAGGTTTGTGATTGTAACTTGTTGATGGTTGATTATTTTCATATGTGGGTGTTCCCCCTTGTGCTATAGGGTCTCTTTCGATGTTGAGCGAATTGGGGATCAACTGGTCATATGTTATTGTGCATTACAATTTCAAATGAAAGGACAAGGACCCTTCAAGATTGGTGATGAGAGTCCCGATTTGTTGTTCTTCTAGCATGGCCCATTTGCTCCTATTGGCCTTGGATCATGATCATTGCAAGAAGGATGCAAATGTTACTCCCTTAACTTTTTTTAGGCTAAATAATTCTTCGAAGCTCACATCCATGCCTATGTTAAATGAATAATTCCACAATTTCTTGGAACATTTTAATTCCAAGAGGGGGGCAGGAGAACCATTCCATTGTTGGACCAGCCAAACTCTGAGGGAATAGTCATATTAAATAAGACTCATCATATGCAACTTACATACAATGTACATGGAATTCCCTAATGTGATCTTTAGGATTGCCAGTCCCATAATATTTTCCAAATTTAGGTATCTTGAGTGCTTGTGGGAATGGAACCATCACAATGCTTTTGTCAAATGAATAGGGGAACAATTTCCCTTATCATTTTGTTGTTTTCCCTGATTGTAGGTCTAGCACTTGTTGTGAGATCAATTTGATTTGTGCCGACACATCGGTTTATAGATCGGGTGGTGGTATTAATGTTTTTTTGGGTGGTTTTGTTGCTTGAGAGATAGGTGGGGTTTTTCAGATACTTGGTGTTCCGGTTATGGGGGGTTGTTGTAAGATTTGTTTTATAGGCAATGCTTGTTGGTATTCCTATATAATTTTTTGTGGCAATGATGCTTGTTGTTGGTCTTGATTTTTTTGTGCCAACAAAGCTTGTTGTTGGGCTTGTAATCGAGCTGCTTGTTGTGGTGCTTGGTATTGCTACAAATCTTGCTGATAAGCCTATTGTTGTAACAAAGTTTGTGATTCAGCTTTTTGCACTTGGTATTGAGCTTATGCCCAAGCTTGAGCTTGTTGAGTGGCTTGTGCAACTTGTTTTTTCTTCAATAAAGCTTGCACTTGTGCTTGGGTAGTATGTTGTGCTTGTTGTGAGGCTTATTATACAGCTTGTGCGGCTTGTTGCACTAGGAATTATTGAAGTACTTTTTGATAAGCTTGTTGGGCTACTTGTAGTGTGATGCTATATTGATTTTCCATTTTTGGATTTGGTGGTGGAGGTGGATGATTTGGAATCGAGTGGGATGGTGTGATGATATTTTGTTGAGGTGGTTGTGGAGGTACCTATTGAGTGATGATGAGAGGTTGTGTGGTAGATGGTATGGTTGATGTGCTAGGTCCTTGGGAGACCATGTTTTGGACAATCTGAGGTGTTGTAGATGGATTAATGGGTGATTAGGATGTTTGTATTGGTACCACTTGGTGTTGCAATATCGGTGGTATTCTTAGAGGATTTGGTATGCTTGATGTGCTGATTTGATTTGTGATTGAAAGATTGATTTGATTTAATTGTTTTGGATTAGTATGTTAGGTAAAGGGGGTTGCCCTAAACCTTAGATTGTTGTGGATGTTGATGTTAAGAGAGGAAATGATGGTAATATTGGAGGTGTGTTCCCTTGAAAAACTGATGATGATGCATTAAAATTTTCTCCTTGTCCAAATAAACCCACTTTTCCTTATGATATCATGGGGAGAGAGACTTGTGTATCAAGAGAATATGCTGATAATGCAAAGAACATGGATGAATTTTGGTGTCATGGAAAATGAGTGGAACATATGGATGTTTTGGGTCTTGCGAGATAGTGTTTGGCATACCCAAGATGGTGTTTTCATCCAAATTTTGGTTGCTTACAAGGGTGTGTGTTTGAAGAGCTTGGAGTAATGGACCCCCCTTGGTGATCATGGGTTGACTTGGAGTATGAGATGATGTTGGTTGTGGGATGGGTTGAATGATGTTTTGGAAGGATAGTTTGAATGATACAGGTGGCAAAGTCCCAAGAGGTTGTTCCACAATAGTGATCACATCATAATTAGAAGGGCATTTAGCCCCTTCCTTTGTTAATGCTAACATGTATTGTGAATGATTGAGTCTCATCGTTATGTTGACAATCTTGTGGTTTTCAGGATTTTGGACTAGCTCCATGATTTCATCTTGGGTCATGCCTTGGAAATTTTTGGTGACATCCTCCACTTGGAAAGCTCCTTCTTGAGGATTTTGAGGTATTGGAGGAGGATTAATTGGAAGGTTGATGGATATCCTATGGTTGAATTCTATTTCAGTTTGACTCAAGTCACTTGAAGTGAATGTTTCTTTGTTTTCCTCCATTCTCTTCTTGTATTGAGATCTAGTGTGGACCATAAAATAAGGATCAACCTTTAGGAATATGGGAGGGAAACATCTAACTCCTTAGGTTGGCCTAAACCTTAGGTACAAAAAAGAAAATATAGGGTTTTTAAGGATCAAATGATTGTGATAAGATAAATAAAGGATGAATGATATGTATGATTGAACTCTTAAGAAACTTTGGAGGAACACTAGAGACTTTATGAATTACTGGATTTTCAAATTTTTGATTTGGTTTGGATTTGATGAGCTCATAAAATCAAATATGTTGGATGCTATCTTGGAATAAATTTGTCCACAAGGTGATAATTTTACTAAGTGTATGAAGAATTATTTATCCACACACACCTAGGCAAACAAGATGATTTTTGATATTGATTTGAAGGATTACCAAAAGTCTATCATGAATGATTTTTCCAAGATTCTAAGAGTTGTTTGTGAGATGGGATTTGATTGATGATTGGGGATGGATGAATGTGTTGATTTTGATCCTAGGAAAACTTAGAGAGACTTTTTCTTACAAGACCTAGGTATTGAAGAACATGCTATACTTCTAAAGTGCTCAATTTCAAAGGACCAAACTTGACTTAGATGAGTGGTTCAAATTGAGCATACATATCTGGATTTTTCAAAGGAATGAGTCTATAAAATCTCATGAAATTATTTCTTATCTTGGTGTATTGCTTGAGGTTACACTTCCTAATGTAGTTCTTGATAACATTTTGAGTGTGACACCTAAAGTTGAAGTTTTTCCATAAAGACTTTTTCTTTGGGATCTTGACCTTTTCGGAAATCATGTGAACAAGCACATATATGGGGTTCAATTATCTTTTATCTAGATTAAGTGGACTTTTTTTACCACATCCACACTTTCTTTCTTACCTTTTCAAACTAAATGTTTATGTATCAACTACTTTTCATTCCACAAGGTCCATTGTGTGAACATAAAGGAATCAAAGGAAAATATTTCCTATTGTTGACTTTAGAGAGAGAAAATTGAGATATAGGTCCCAATATTTAGAAGCCTCTAAGGATAGAATCCTTAGGGACAAGCAGTAATATGGGGATTTTTCAAAGGTAATTACTCTTTCCAAAGGGTTTGAAATTTGATGACCTTGCCGAATGAATTTTTTCAATGTTTTTGATCTAAGCAAAGTATTTTATTTTGAAACAATTCACAACCCTAGGATATAAAAGAAAACAATTGTTGAGTCTCCACTCACATTTCCCCAAACACTAGAGAAAGTGAATAGTTAGAGATTTGGCAACACTAGATTTGAGTAATTGAAGAAAAAGAATTGATAAAACAAAATAGACAAGGAAAATTCAAAAGGATGCAAAAGAAAATGCAATAAAATCATCCCTATCAAAATCCATTAGTCAAAGAAACTATGGGGTAAAATAAAAAAGTGAAGTTCATTCATAGAAAATGTCCAACAATGAAAAATCACGCTTCAATAGTGACCTACAAGGTATATCAAGATGTTGGTCCCATTCGAATATCCATATCCACCCATCATTTCTCATCATCCTAAGTTTGGAGTCTTCTCCACGACACACACTTCTCAAGACCACCAAATCTAAAAATCCTTTAAATCCGGAAATCAAAAGGATTTTTCTATTTCTACTATTGAATAGTACAGATGTGAGGTGGCTTTAGAATGATTGTTCTTGCATCAAAAAATAGTAGGGATTTTAGATTTTATACAAATTGGTTCTTAATCAAGGCACCAATTCAAGAGCCATACGAGAGGAAAGATCAAATCCTATAAGGATAATCACTTGCTTGTCTGTAGGAGCTCCTGTAATGCTAAGATTTCCTCAACATTCAAATTTATATATCGGTTGGGAGTAGTTTTCATTTAGCTCATCACTAGTTTGAGATGTTCACTTGGGGTGAGTACTTTTTCCAACCAAGGCAGACTCTCTAAAGATAGACAATAGAGAATAAATGCATTTGTAGTTCGACCACCTAGATTGCATAAAGCACTAAGAGGGAGAACACACAATGCCTTTCCTTCACACTCAAATGATTGATCAATTTTCAGCTCCAAATTCAAATGTGCAAGTAACGTTTTAGACAATCAATGTCACTAAAATGCTTTTGATTCTCAAGATCATCATGAAGCACAAGAGAAGTGCATACAAATTAAAATGACGCAAATTGCAAAAAATATTAAAAAGTAATGAAAGCATGAGTTTACTTTAAGCCTCAAAGCAATGATGAGTTCATTTTAAGCACCAAAAACCAAGTGTGAAGTTTCTTGTTCAATTTTAGCCCAAAATCAAATTCTAGTATGTTTCTGAGTTCAATTTTAACCAAATTGAAAAGATCAAATCAATGGTTAATTTTAAACCCCAGAAATAAGTGAGTTATCCTAAAACATAAAACAAAAGAAGGAATGAAATCCCTATGCTATTACAATAAGCATTAAGGAATTCTTTTTTCAAGTTCAACTTTTTAATTGAATGCTCAATTTTCTTCCAAGATTGTTTTCGATGCTTCAATGTTGCAAGTTCCTTGTGCAAATTAAATCCCCCATACAAGATCACAATATCAAAGCCAAATTTTAGAGCTAAAATATGTGGTCATATAAAAAAGATCAACACCTTATTCATTAGCAATCCAAAATCAGGCAGTTTAATGTAGACAAGTAAATATTGACAGTGATTTAATGCAGACAAGTTGTAAATAAGTGAATTCATTAAAAGAATATGCATCCACCCTACACATCCATTGATTAATGAGAGGAGCAATATTAAATATAGAGGAATGCCAAATTAGTGAGAAACAACATTGTAGCCTTCAATGCCTTCAAGGACTATTTAGTCTATCAATGCAATTATATCTTCCTGATTTTCTTAAATATTTGCTTAAGAAAAGATGTGCTAGCTAAAAGAACTAGTGGTGCACTTAATCAACAATCAAATCACACCAATGCATTTAATTAGATGTCACCTTGCCTCTTTGATTCCTCTTTTCTCAATGATTTTGGTAGATACATCACCCATTCATTTCAATTCAAACACAATAGTCATTATTTGTAGGCTTCTAGCTCTCTTACATCATCACATGGGGCAATAAATATTCCTCTAGACCACTTTATTACCATATACTATGAAATCAGAGTGAATTTTGATAATGACATCGATCTGCCAAAACCATCAATAATAGTTGTCATGTAAATTTTATTTACTCAACCTTCGCTTCATACACCCATCAAATAATATGTGTGATTGTATTGAGAAAAGTAAAGGTAAATGTAAGTTAACCTTCTATTTTAGACTATGTGCGACTATATTGAGAAAATACAGAATAAATGTGTGAGATTACTTCCTCCTATTTAGTCCAGGTGCTACTAAATTTTCTAATGCAAGAATGAGTGCAAAAAGGATGACCTAATCAAAAGCGGTAAAAATCTAAAAGACAATTGTTAGTAGTCTTAGGTTCAGGTCTTGGAAATTCGAGAAATTTTGCACCATAGATTAGTAACAATGTTAATCCAAAATCATAAACCAAAATAATTAAAAATTGATTAGTATGAATGCATAGAAATAGAGATCATATGTGGAGCATGATGGATCATATGCACATGAAAACAGGTCATATGCATAGAAAGAGAGGTCATATGCATAGGAAGACAAATCATATGCATGGAAATACAAGTCATGTGCATGGAAAGATAGGTCATATGTGGCCTCAAGCATAGAGAGGGTACAAAAACTATTTTTTTGAATTCTTGGAATAGTTTGAAATCTGGGGAAAACTTTAGGGCCATTGTCTCATACTAAGCCCATGTGCTCAATATGCATCAAAGATGTAATTATTTTCCTAAAGAAGGAGCCACAAATGAAAAAATCATCATTACTTTATCATTTGTATGGGAGAGTTGTAGATTGTAGTCAGGAGAAACGGACTGAAATCCAGAATAATGAGAACACACAGTAGTAAAATTTGAGGTACTAGATGTGATCTTGGCAACCTATTATCCTAGAAATCCTTGTGTGTGGTCAATGTGTTCAATTTTTTACCATGTGTATCATACCTCTGAAGGCCTTGGATACCTGAGAAATACATAATGTCAATGTTAAAGTTGTGATAGATCAATCAAATGTTTATTCATTCAGAGTTGGAATTTCTTGACGATGGTTTACAAGCTAACATTGTTCTTTCAAGGTGTAGTAATATCCAATGATGGTTAAAGTTCATAATTTTTTTGACATAATTTATAATTTTCATGTATAGTCAGAGATTGCACAAAAGCATTAGTAAAAACTAGAAAAGTGTTAACAAATCAACTTGTAAGAAAAGTGCAATGACTAATTACAATAATTCCAAAAAAAAAGGATCTGAAATAAATTGAATAGTCATTCTTTTCTACCACAACCACAATTACCAAACTCTGACTTGCATTTGAAATGAGAATGGAAAAAAATAAAACAAAGTTCTAAGTCTACATTATTGGTAATAGAGAAAAAAAACCTTCAAGTTTTATATAGACAACAAAGAAAGACTTTATGTTCCCGATCTAATGCTTGAAATAAATGAAAATGAACAAAAACAAAGATTATATTTCTGCCCCACAGTAGGCACCAAAATGTGAGCACAAATATGTAAAAAAGCTTAAACCTCAACAAAAATTAGCATGGGTCAGTTTAAACCAAGAAAATAAAATTCTCCTATGGGATATCTACACATGGTTCATATACAAACAAGGAAACACCATAATCAAAGTAAATACATGTAATCATATATAAACATGTTCATACCTATCCCATAGTGGAAGTGGTGATCCTTTGATGTGAAAAGGATGCCCTTTCCCACCTCCTTGATAAGTTAAATGATAATGGACAAGCAAAGATGAATGATCAATTGCAAGATGAAATGTGCAAGCCTATAGTGAGAATGCTAAGATTGTGGATGGATTTGGAGTAGAACTAGCTTCTATGTATAGATAGAAGGGTTCAAGAATGGAGAGATGGGAGGAATGTGGGACTAAAGAAGAGCTAATGATATTGTGACACTTGTCACATGGCTAGTGGAGGAAGGTGTAGCACATTTTAGAGAATGTGCATAGTTAATGCATGTGGTTGAGGATATGATCGAGGTGTAAGAAAGATTAATGCATGTGTAAGAGGCATTAAATGAATATGGTTGGATATTTTGGAGGGAAAATTTCTAGGGTAAAAAATTCAAATAAGTGGAGTAAATGAAGGAATATTCTCAAAGAATATGGCTTGGTGAGGTAAAATAAGGTATTTAGTTAATTAAAAGAATTGATTTCCATGTGCAAGTGGGTGGGTTAGTTAGAGGTTTAGGTTTGGCCCAGGTTGAGTCAAAACCTAGAGGATGGGTAATTAGGATTAGGGGTTAATTAATTTAGGATTAATTAACTTGGATGAAATTAGTTGATTTATGACATTTAATTTAAATGTTCGGGTTTATTTAAATAGAACAAGAGGATGGTAGAACATTAGGATTTTAATTAAATATATTTACTTATTTAATTAAAAGAGATGACATTAGTTAGGAGAAATTGAGTTATTCAAATAAACTTAGTTACTTGATTAATAGTAGAAATAATGTTAATTTGAGTGGAATTAGATGCATTATTTCAGTTGATTATTCGCATGTCTACAATATTACCTTAAGCATCCATTAATAGATTCCATTTTAGATTAGTTTGCATTCATTTTAGCATAAGCTTGCATCCATGACTTGCATTGTAATGTTTTTTACCTGACTTTGCCCTAGAATTCACTTGTTGATCAGGTTTAGGGTTTTTTCTTTTTCAAATGAATGTTCTCTTTGACTAAGTAATCTTGGATTGAAGTCTACATTTAATATTACCACATGTACATATATCTATTAGCATTAATATCTAGATATCCAAATATAAATATAATCACAAATCAATAATAAAGACATATGAGGAGTGGCATGGGTAGAGCCACCTAAAGCTATCCATCTAAGCCCAAGAGCACAAGCGTTCTAATAGTAAAACCCACCCCTTGGCCCCGAGCGATATGAACATCTTGGAGTGGCATGCTTAGAGGAAAAACTTGTACCTGCTTTCTCTACCTATGTCATCACCTCGAAAGACACTCAACCTACTGGGGGAAGCCAGTGGAGTTTATAAGGGGTTCCAGGCCTACCACCCCTCCATGGCCACAACGGATTGTTAAGTGGGACCCCCACCCCTCCATGGCCGTAGCGGATTGTTAAGTGGAGTTTGTAGGCACCACCTGTCTCAGGCCCTTCCACCCTAGTAAACTTACAAACACAGAGAAGACAATTTTTTAGCAATCAAATACATTTGCATTTATTACTAACTCTTTAAGTTAATATCAGCATCATTATCATCATGATAATACTAAAGAAAGCATTACACCAATAATCAAATTAGAAATATCTATGTCTTATATTCAAAATATGCTAAATATTATTGCTAAGTGAGTACATCACCTGAGTTGTTATATCTCTCCATGTTTCTTTACTCGCTTCCTTCAACCTTGTACTAAATTGATCATAGGATGAGGACAATTCATAAATATACATAATCTACTTATGTTTATATTAAAGAGTCATTATTACTTATAAGTATCATTATTGCATAATCATATATATGTATTTATACATATATATATACTTTATATACATATATATAATTATTCTTTTACTTATATCCATTAGTATTCATATATATATATTTATATAATTATTCTTTCCTTATTCATATATATTCTTTATTCATTGCATATTATTCATTATAAAATTTATCTATATCTATGCATATATACTTGCATTCCTATTAAATAATATATATATTAAATGGCTCTATATTCCAATGCGTAACAATAATTGTTGCTGCTGTTCTAAATTGCAAATCCTATTTCTCCATGTTTTTTCCCCCTTCCTTATTTTCCTTCCTTCTATTTATACCATTCAAGGTAGGTGACTCATGGGGGGAATGTATTGTTTGGTGAAAGAGGTGACTTTTCATAAAATACATCCCTTTGTTAGATTTAATTGCTGCCTTTATTATCACCATAATATCTATTTTTAAAATAATATATTATTACTATAATTATGATATTTCAGATTTCTATTTATTTTATTATTTTATTTTGATATTTTATTGAACATATTTGAACATTAAAGTATAATAATAAAACAATTTGCTAATATCTTATTATTATTTGATTCTAATGTATTACAATCTTTGATGTGTAATGATTATAATATTTATTTATTATTATTTTTGATACTAAGTTATTTAATACTAGAATGTAATAACAATAATTTGCCTATATATTATTATTATATTTGTTATTTCATATTTATAAATTTTTATATTGATATGATACACATTTATTTTATATTTAATATGAATATTGCTATTTATTTTATTTATTAATTGATTTGTATTTTAACAATTGGTCTTTATGGTTTTGTTATTTCGGGGACATGACAGTCCTCCCCACCCAAGATTGCTTGCCCTCAAGCAATCATGATCTAAGATGTGTGATTTTAAGATGTTTCTTGTGGTGATGCTATTATCTTTGATAGGAGTTGGAAATTCTAACCCAAGTGATGGTTACTCTAGTTATGAGAACAATATATTGACTAATATTCTTAAGTTTTACTATTTCTCCATTCTGAAAAGCAATGGAAAACAAGTAGCTCAACCAGGCAAGCAAGTAGCTCAACTAGGAAAACAAGTAGCTCAACCAAGCAAGAAAGTAGCTCAATTAGGCAAACAAGTAGCTCAAGTTTAAGCACACAGGAAAGTAGCTCAAGCATACAAGCAACCAGATCAAGTAGACAAGCAAGTAGCTCAAGCACACAAGCAATCAACTCAAGTAGACAAGTAGGTAGCTCAAGCACACAAGCAACCAGCTCAAGTAGACAAGCAAGTAGCTCAAGAACACAAGCAACCAGATCAAGTAGACAAGTAGGTAGCTCAAGCACACAAGCAACTAGCTCAAGCATGCAAGCAACTAGTTCAAGTGAGTAGGCAACCAGCTCAAGCACACAAGCGACAACTCAAACAAGTAGGCAAGTGGCTCAAGTAGGCAAGCAAGTAGCTCACACACATAAACAACTAACTCAAACAAGTAGGCAATCAGCTCAAGCACACAAGCAACCAACTCAATAAAGTAGGCAAGTAGTTCAAGTAGACAAGCAACTAGCTAAAGCACACAAGCAACTAGCTCAAGCACGCACAGGATGGAAGGAAAGATGCTCTGATACCACTTTAATGTCTGTTACCTGACTTTGCCCTAGAATTCACTTGTTGATCAGGTTTAGGGTTTCTTCTTTTTCAAATGAATGTTCTCTTTGACTAAGTAATCTTGGATTGAAGTCTACATTAAATATTTCCACATGAACATATATCTATTAGCATTAATATCTAGATATCCAAATATAAATATAATCACAAATCAATAATAAAGATATATGAGGAGTGGCATGGGTAGAGCCACCTAAAGCTATCCATCTAAGGCCAAGAGCACAAGCGTCCTATCAGGACAACCCACCCCTTGGCCCCGAGCGATATGAATGTCTTGGAGTGGCGTGCTTAGAGGAAACACTTGTACCTGCTTTCTCTACCTATGTCATCACCTCGAAAGACACTCAACCTACTGGGGGAAGCCAACGGAGTTTATAAGGGGTTCCAGGCCTACCACCCCTCCATGGCCGCAGCGGATTGTTAAGTGGGACCCCCACCCCTCCATGGCCGTAGTGGATTGTTAAGTGGGGTTTCTAGGCACCACTTGTCTCAGGCCCTTCCACCCTAGTAGGCTTACAAACACAGAGAAGACAATCTTTTAGCAGTCAAATACATTTGCATTTATTACTAATTCTTTAAGTTGATATCAGCATCATTATCATCATGATAATACTAAAGAAAGTATTACACCAATAATCAAATTAGAAATATCTATGTCTTATATTCAAAATATGCTAAATATTACTGCTAAGTGAGTACATCACCTGAGTTGTTATATCTCTCCATGTTTCTTTACTCGCTTCCTTCAACCTTGTACTAAATTGATCATAGGATGAGGACAATTCATAAATATACATAATCTACTTATGTTTATATTAAAGAGTCATTATTACTTATAAGTATCATTATTGCATAATCATATATATGTATTTATACATATATATATACTTTATATACATATATATAATTATTCTTTTACTTATATCCATTAGTATTCATATATATATATATATTTATATAATTATTCTTTCCTTATTCATATATATTCTTTATTCATTGCATATTATTCATTATAAAATTTATCTATATCTATGCATATATACTTGCATTCCTATTAAATAATATATATATTAAATGGCTCTATATTCCAATGCATAACAATAATTGTTGCTGCTGTTCTAAATTGCAAATCCTATTTCTCCATGTTTTTTCCCCCTTCCTTATTTTCCTTCCTTCTATTTATACCATTCAAGGTAGGTGACTCATGGGGGGAATGTATTGTTTGGTGAAAGAGGTGACTTTTCATAAAATACATCCCTTTGTTAGATTTAATTGCTGCCTTTATTATCACCATAATATCTATTTTAAAAATAATATATTATTACTATAATTATGATATTTCAAATTTCTATTTATTTTATTATTTTATTTTGATATTTTATTGAACATATTTGAACATTAAAGTATAATAATAAAACAATTGCTAATATCTTATTATTATTTTATTCTAATGTATTACAATCTTTGATGTGTAATGATTATAATATTTATTTATTATTATTTTTGATACTAAGTTATTTAATACTAGAATGTAATAACAATAATTTGCCTATATATTATTATTATATTTGTTATTTCATATTTATATATTTTTATATTGATATGATACACATTTATTTTATATTTAATATTAATATTGCTATTTATTTTATTTATTAATTGATTTGTATTTTAACACTTGGTCTTTATGGTTTTTTTATTTCGGGGACATGACATGTATCTTTGAACTTTGTTTCCATATAGTGTAGCGTGCATCCATCTCCATCAAGAATTTTAGCATTTAGCACTCATTTTCATCATGTTAAACTAGTTTTGCATCCATGTTTCATTTGTATTTCATTATTTTCATATATTTTTATTAATAAAATAAATTAGAATGACTCATATTATTCAAAGAATTTGGAAAGGGTCACCATTCCACATCAATGCGACAACACTTCCTAAAGGGACAAGTTTTGAGGTCATAGAATAGGTTTCTTTAAAGCTTTCAGGTTTATTTTATGTTTAGTTTAATGGTTTCTTAATTTTTGATGATTTTAAATACCATCTCATTGGGATCATGGCTTAGTGGATTAAATATGCCTTAAATCTATATGGATCTGGTGTATTTAACCTATACTATGAATATGATCACATTTGGTGCTAGAAGGAGGGCTTTACTAACTGTTTTTTATGAATTTCTTTTAAGTTTCTACAAGTTGCAAGTTTCTAGGAAACAATGATGCATCTAAAGGCTACTATGAAAATTTTCAAAAGTGTCACCATATAGCAACACCTCTGACAATTATAGTGATGCCATTGTGGGTACTGACACTATTCTATTTTTAAGAAACATTTTTATGATGTTAATTATAGCAACGCTTTTCTCTATTTTAAACTGCTTTGGTTTTAATTATAGTGATGCCTTTAAGAATTAAAGTGATGCCATTGTGGATAGTGAAACGTTTTACTGGTAAATAAAATAGAGAGTTAATTTTGACATGTGCTTTAAATATCTGGTTTCATATGTTCTTTTATATTTTACTGACATCTAGTTTTTATTTTTGAGGCTAACTAGTTTTGGAGATTTGAAAACACTTGAACTGAAGGAGCATACTATCATTTGGTCAAACATTGTAAAGGTGTTTTCAAACTTATGGGAAAATTATAAACCATCATATTTTTCTTTTCTTTATGTTTTAGGACAACTAAAATTCCATTGGGTTTAAAATTTACTTTCAAATTTGGTAAAAATTGGACCCATACAACCTCATTTTGCAAGATCGGTTAAAATTGGACAAAACAAACAAATACTTCCATTGGTGCTTAAAATGAAGTTAGTTTTCTATACTGGGTGAAAATGAATGATTGTTTGATGTGATTTCTATGCTTGTATACACTTGTAGTCTGTATTGAACTCCCTTACTCTTCGTGTGATCTTGGGTGAAGATAAACACTCAAGTGTATTTTCTTGCTTTGAGTCACCCTAAGAAACTCTCTACGTATCCACTCCCCTTGCACTTCATACGATCTTGGGTGAAGAGAAATAATATTTTTCTTGTTAAGAGAAGGATTCCTATGAGATACATCCCATAATAGAGAACTCATAGGCAAGTTCTTGAATCATGTTTACTGATGGGCTATATTAAAGGTTGGAAAATTGTGAGAAAGTAGCTTCAATCCTAGTTCGACAACTTAATACACCTAATCCTACACCCTAAGTGGAATGGGAATGGTTAAAGAGCCTTAAGTAGCCAATAGATGGTAGTGTAATAGAATAACACCTTTGTGTAGTATCCAACCAATTCCATGTCAAAAACGTATTTTGAAGTAGTGCATCGAAATAACATGGTTCTGAGAAGTTACTTACCATGTTCGGTTTTTTGTTGAGGCAATAAAGTAAATAGGGAAGGGATTCTTTTGCTTGTTGTGTCAAGATGGTACATTTCCTTGAAATAGCCTATTTTTCCATTCCACATTAATGGATTAATCATCTTTTAGGGGATGGTGGTAATCCTAATAAGAAATATGTACCCACTTCAGCTATGATTTTTATTACTTGTGAGTTAGTTTTACACATTGTTTGGTTCCAAAACAACTTAAACACACATCAATAATTTCATCAAATTTAAAACCCTTTGGATCAAGTATGGATACCTCTTGAAAATTCATAATATTGTTGCTTGTCCCTAAGGATTTTATCCTTTGAGGCTTCTAAATATTTGGACTTATATCTAAATCCACACTTTCCAAAGTTAACATAGGGAACTATGGCCTTAGCTTCATGATTTTCACATAATGGACTTTGTGAAATTAAGGTTGCTTAGACATAGACATATTTTAGTTTGAACATTCATTAGGACTTTCTTGATGTGGTAATAAAACAACTCACTTAGTCAAATATTAAAGAACCAAATGAATACACCACATATTGGTCTTATTGTTGAGACACATTTAATCCTCAAAGATAAACAAATTGAGACAAGGAAAGTAATGCAAAACATTTAAGTCCAAGTTCTATTACCAAAATCATTGATTTCTTAAGGTTTTATCAATTTAGAGGTATATCATGTGTCTAACTACCTTGGTCTTGCAAGAAAAAGTCCTTTTTAGGTTAACATATTTTGGGTCAAAAACTGTCATCCATGACATATTTTATATCTCACTTCATAAACAAATTTACAAAATTTTGGACACATCAACGCTCTTTGGAATTATACATTTATCAAACCAATCCCCTAACTTTGTTACTTTGTTTGTGAAATGGATCCTTTCCCATATACTTAGTTGAGTTAGTTAGCACATTTTTGGAATAGTTTATCTTAAAGGTCACAAGTCTACCTTAAATATTTACAAGTTCATTTACATATTTTATCCAAAGCATCAAAACATAAAACCTCTTAGTCTTCAAGTGTTTTCCAAAATTTTAGAAAGTTCATCCCCCATGTCATTCACCTTTTTCATCATCCATTCACACCATTGGTCAAAAACAACTTATAGGGTCCCTTTTACCAAAATTTGAGTCAACTAGAGAGTTTCAACACTATAAATATCAACACACTTCTCCCATAGGTTACCCACAATTTATGGTTACAACAAGATCACAACACAATGGAATCATGTAGAAAACCAAAATCACATCCACCACAAGTGATCTAAACTCACAAGAATTTCATCCAAGGAGCCATTATACCCCCTCACAACAAAAAAATATATATTAGGGAATGAGGTAGAAGATGTAACAAACAACCCACTGTATCTAATCAAGGAAGAACTCCTTGAGTATAAAAATATCATCAAAGCTTTTAAATTGTGGCTCCAACTTTTCTTGCACAAACCCTGATACAAGAGTTAACCCAATCTACAAATCAACCAACTACATCCCTTGTGCCAAGTCAAACATTAACTCCTAGTCTTGCAAATAGGATTGCCATTGATCTTGGTCACACACTCCCTTTAGGAGGCAACACACTTTTGGGTACCTAACACGACAACCCTCCCCAAGACACAACTTGGACACCAAAATTTGAGGGCCCATGTCATTCTTCCACCACCATTCTAGAGCATCTCCTCCATCTGTATAAGCCAATTACATTCCATAACACCATGACAACCTTGACATTTCGAGCACAACCATCTTCATCCATCACCACGTGTACCCAAAGTGTGCCCAATGTTACACAAGGTAATTTGAACCAAGTGCCTCAAATAGGACAACAAGGGAAATTTAACACCATCACACAAAGTCAATCCCCAACAAGTAGTTCCAACCACCCATTGGCACATCAAAGCAAGTGGCTACCCAAACTACTAAAGTCAATCCACCACCCACAATAACCCCATCTATCATCAATCCAAATCAAAGCAACACATTGATCACAAACCTCATAAACCAAGGTAATTCTTTGGTTCCACATCAAACACAACAAGGGAACCCTTTTAATCAATTGATCCAAGGTACGAATGTCTCATTGAAATCACAATACCAAATGATACCATCATCATCTTTACCATTGGTCCCCCAAATCATGAAAAATCAAATGGGGTCCCAAAGCTACATTACTACCTCCAAATCAACAATTTTACAATGAATGGTAGAAAAAAACAACCCATCACTCACTCACACCATGATCAACTAAAATCCATCTCATGTATCCCAACAAAAAATTACCTCCACATTGCAAGTGCAACAAGCTCATGCTCTAGCTTTACAACAAGCACAACCAGATTATCAAAACACATTGCAACAACAATAAGCTTAAGTTCAAGCCCTAAGAGAATAAAAATCTCAAGCTCAATCTTTGCAACAAAAAAAATCTTATCAACAAGCATAGCAATAGACACAATCCCAAGCACAAGCCTTGTAACAACAACAAGCTAAAAACCAAGCCTTAATCACACAACACTAATAAAAAGCTCAACTAAAACCCTTAATCCCACAACAACAACAAGTTCAACAACAAGCCTTGGTCACACAACAACAAAAATAATCACAATAGAAAGCATTGCTAGCACAACAATATGCGCAACAATGGCAAGTCCTTGTGAAATAACAACAAAAATAAGGTTTACATTATAATTCCCAAAAAAAAATCATCAATTTAAATATGTTGGGAGCATATACACCTCTACCACCATCACATCCATAGTATCACAAGTACATCCTACACACCATACACCAACTTGTCATATCAAAAACACAAGTATAACTTATCCGCCATCCTACAATACACAACATATGCCCCTCCAACAAATCTGTAAGATGATATGTCATCATAGCTCAAGGTGCTTAGACAATAGATCCAAGACATTCAAATGGGTAAAACAAAGAAGCCAAATACACAAAAAAACTTGTGTCCATATGCATTTTTATAGGAACATCACAATGGTACTTTTCCCACATGGTTTTGAGCTCCCTAAATTTGATAAATACAAAGGGAGGGGAAATTTTGTGGATCACATCAAATAATTCCACATCATGTTTATGGTGGTTTCCTACAATAATTCCTACTTGATTTTTCTCTTTCCATAAAGTTTGGTGGGCCGCACCATTGATTCTTTCTCATAATTTCCCCTAGGTATCAAAACTTTCCGCAAAATCATCGATAGATTCATAGACCATTTTTCCTTTAATCTAGACATGGATGTAAGCTTATAGTATTTGTACACTCTAAAGAAAAGTAAATGGAAATCCTTCACTAATTTCCTACAAAGGTGGAGGAAAAGAGCTAGTAAGAGCAAGTGGCCCATTCTTGATGAGCAATAGGTGGGGACTATCATAGAAAATGGTTATCTAGAGATATCATTCCACTTAAATATGCAATGTGTCACCACCTATGATGATCTTGTCCCTAGGTCCCTCAACATTGAGAGATCCCTAATCTCATAGGGAAACACACACGAGTAGAAATACAACTACCCATCTACCATTTCAAATGAAAAGTCCCACATGTGGGCTAAGAACAAGAACATGAAAAAAATGGAATTTTTGATGCTAAAGTGGTCATATGTGCTCCTACAAAAAACACCAACCAATGAAAGAACACACAAAAAATTGTACAACAAACCACCCCACCACCACAGAATAACCAAATCAATGACACCATCATGCAATAAAGAGTACCCCTAATAGGAATAACTACCCTCAATGTAAATACACACCATTGGGGGAACCTATTGAATCTATCATGCATAAATTGGTACAATCCAACTTGATTACACTACCCAATTTTTAGAACTATCAAGAACCTCAAGATAAACCACCTTGGTATAATGAAAAGGATCTTTGAGACTTTCACAAGATCATACAACATAAAATGTCAAAATTCATGAAACTGAAGAACATTATCCAATACCACATTGAAAATGGAGACATAACTATCAAACTACTAGTCTATAACCAAGACCTCAAGATATACAAGAATCTAATGCTAGATCACAATAAAGGGGATGAAAATGGCAAGGGAAAAAAATATTGACATCTATATTCCAATGTGGTTGCCTCCTATGAAAATTTTGTAAAAGTTGTCATAGTCAAATGACCTAGTGTAGAGTGTGGAGTTACCACATGACATGGGAAGGTTAGAATACAATGAGCTTAATCTCAACCTATGGCACAACCTATGCAATCAACATAAAACCCAACAATTGTAGTCTCCTTGACAAACTAAAGAAAACCCCCACACAAATCTCTATTCTAGAGCTATTGAAGCTATCTCCCACACAAAGGGATGTACTAGAAAATGATTTATCAGCTTCCTCCATTCCTAAGAATATTGATACAAAGTATTTTCAAGCTATGGTAGGAAATATTACTACCCCTCATCTTCTCACATTCTCAAAACAAGATCTCCCAATACAACTATCTCATAATAGTGCTTTACACCTTGAGGTCATTGTTCATAAGAATAAGGTTAAAAGATTCTTATTAGATGGATGTGTCATTCTAAAAATTTGCACCATTCAGTTGTTCAAGAACCTGGGTTACTCAAAGGATGCTATTGAAAAGATAAATAGTACAACCATAAGGGTATATGACGATCAAGAAGGAATGTCTCAAGGCATCATTAAAGCTACATATCCAAGTGGGACCCATCATTTCCAAGAACACATTCCAAGTGCTACATCATTATCTCCCCTATACAATATTGTTTGGTCGACCATAGATTCATATCATACAAGATATAGCTTGCACCTATCACCAATGTGTCAAGTTTCCATTTGAGGATAAAGAAGTGACTATCCATCGAGATCCTAAGCCTTCTACTATTGTAAGAGCCTTGAGGCTATGTTCTACAAGATCCCACAAATACCTAAGAATGATGAAGGTTCTACATATTCATCCTAATTTGTTGACCCACCTTCCCTTGCATCCACCTTGGAATACACCTTCCCTGCTTCAATACAAAAATCATGAAAGGTGCCAGAGGTGTACTCTCCACCATTATCGAATCTCAAAACCTTGATCCTTTTCCCAGACAGGTTTTCAACCTGTGCTTTGAATTCTCTAAATCTTTCTAATACCTCTTCAGATTCTTTAGATCTCAAGAAATAAATCCAAGTCTTTCTAGAGTAATCATCAATAAAAATAATGTAATACAAGAAACCACTAGAAGATGCAATAGACATTAGACCACATAAATCAGAATGAATGAGATCAAGAATAAATTTAGATCTACTTTCACTAGAATGAAATGTACCATTTGTATTCTTGCCTAGGGCACATCCTTTGCATGTACCTTCATGTTCCTAGTTGAATTTCGGAAGACCGATGACCATCTTCTCCATGATAGGTAATGCATGAAAGTGAATGTGAGCCAATCTTTGATGCCAAAGATCACATATGCTGGAAGGGTTATGCACAAGAGCTTGAAGGGGGCAAGTGCATAGCCTGTAGAGACATTCATGTCTAACTCCAATTACCCAAGCAAATTTGAAGTTGGAGTTCTTTTCCCATATAAGAACTTTTCCTTCAGAAAATGCAACTTGATAACCCTTGTCTTCTAAAGCTGAAATAGAGACAAGATTCCTCTTTATGCTTGGAACAAATAGTACATCATTCAGCTCCAATGTAATGCCAGAATCCAAGTGAAGAGAGGAGTTTGCAACTCCTTTCACAGAATATCTAGCATCATCTCCAATAACAAATTTTTCACTAGAGTCACTCTCCACCAAGTTTGATAGGTGTCCCCTAAATACGGTGATGTGCCGAGAGGCATCACTATGAATCAGCCAAGTGTTGGCGTTGGTGGATACATTGCCTGATAGGGTTGAATAGAACAAATAATCACTTGACTCCTTCTATGGAGTAGTTTCCTCAACATTTGCAGTGGCAAACTGCTGCTTAGGTCTGAGGGGACATTCTTTCACAAAGTGGCCATACTTGTCACAATGAAAGCATTAAACCTCTGATAAGTCTCATTTCCTGTTGAAGGCAGGAGCACCATCATTTCCATTCTCTCGATTCCTGTTCAAGAACCCTTTCTTCCAACCTTTTCCTTTCTTCGATGAATGAGAAGTGAGATCATGTATCTCTTCATTCTTTAAACTTTGACCAATGCCTCTAGCCGAAAATATACCCAATATCAAGGAAGTTATCAAGCATAATGGTTGTGAAGATTATAATCTAAAAAAGGACACTTTTTTGTTGGGTGAGTTACCTCTTTCCCCCAAATCTTATGGAAAACCCACACCTATCAACAAAGTGATTGAAACACTAAAGCTTGCATCTACCACCTTCACCATGTGGGAGGACTTGAACAAAGAGGATGCCAATGAAGATGTATCTAAATTTCTCTATTAAGAAATTGTACCCATGTTTGTTCTTCCAATGGAAGATGATAATAATGGTTTATAGTTAATCATGGAATGGGGGTACATCAAGAATGGAAATTTGGGACAAAATGATATTGGTTTGCTAAAACCCATCATTTGTGAGAGATTTCCAAAGAATCTTGGCTTAGGATGTACTACTAGTAAGATTACCCTTCATGGCAAGGGTACTTCTAATAAATTGGGTGGGTGTCCTCTTGGTTACCAAAATCATGTGACACTACCCTAGACGACTTTCCCCTTGATTTCACAAACCTATTTGAGAATAAATCTCTCTTTATGATATCCACAACATATTTTATCATTAGTGGTAAGACCACCAAATTAAGCCTAGTATACCCCCAAATCATTGACTATGAGCAACAAGGACCACCAATTCTGGATATATTTGAAAATCATGAAGGGATCTTGGAATTCATGGGGCTCCACAACAACTTAGCATGTTGGGATCATAAATCAGGATTTGATACAGTGCTAGACACATAGGTGTACTATGGGGAGACGATTGAATCCATCAATTGTAAAATTGATGACATGAGTATCACATGAAGGTCTTTAATTGAAAACCAAACTATAGAAATTTCAAACCACAATATAGTAAAAATAAAGGATGCATCCAAAAGTGAAAACCTCTCAGAGGTACCCAAGGATGAGGGATTCAATCTTCCCCTTAGTGAAATGCATCCTAAAAAAATAGCACTATTAGTAGTGAAGGCTACTCCAATGAATGTAGGAGCAAAAGAAGCACCTGAGATAATCATTTGTGTTGAATGTTTATTAGATTGAATAATAGATAAACTTAGTAGAGTTACTAAAAGAAAGAAGGGAAAAAATTTCATGGTCATACACAAATATGCTAGGGCTCAATCTTGAAGTGGATGTGCATCACGTAGCAGTCTATCCTGAAGCTAAACTAGTGAATTTTTTTTTGAGAAAAAATCACCCTCAAATTGCATTACTAGTTAAACTAGGGTTATAGAAGCTCCTTGAAATCAGATTTAGCCAACCAATTGACTATCTTGAGTGTGTTTCCAAATTGGTACTAGTATTTGAATCCACTGGGGGCATACAAATATGTATAGATTTTAGGGATTTCAATAAAGAATGTCCAAAGGACGATTTTCCTCTTCCCAAAATTGACATCATTATCAATCAAATAGTAGGACATGAAATCTTATCACTCATGGATCGATTTTTAGGCTATAAACAAATCATGATCACCAAAGAGGATCAACATAAAACTACATTCACTTGTCTATGGGGAACATACTATTGGAAAAAGATGTCGTCTGGGCTAAAGAATGTTGGAGAAACCTATCAAAGGGAGATAACCCTAATCTTTCATGATATGATCCATAAAGTAGTTGAATATTATGTGGACAATATTTTGGCTAGATCATAGTGTAACAAAGATTTTGGTACCACCTAGGGTTCTCTAACAGTTCTAGGGTTTTTCACCTAAGAGGAGAGAGGAACACCAAATTGGGAAATGTTAGATTCAAGATTAATGTAAAGTGTGATGTGGAATTTATCTAAGTGAAATGATCTAAATGTTGGAAACTGATAAAAGAGACTAAATACTAATGTAAGATGTAGAAAATGCAACTTACTTGAAAACACATTGTGATATGCAGAAAGATAGATTGAATGCAGTCTAGAACAAGGTAAAATGGGTAAACAAAAAGAGTGCACTTGGAAAATTATATTGGAGCAAGTGAAGATTACAAATGTCCCTGGAATTTTGGAAAATCTGATTTTTAAGCCTAGCGGGACACTTCTACTAAACTGGACGACTTAGTCAAGTTTTAGGAAAATTCTGGAAAACTACATTGGGGCCTGTTTTAGCCAAATGGGTATCCAGATCCTTAGAAATCTCCAAAAAATATGCATAGTGGGACTAAGTCACCACAATTGGAAGAAGTGTCCACTTTCACTTTTCAGAAGATTCGAAAGGGGAATCTGTAGACCTCAACCTGCACTTCTGCTCCCCCAAGTATTCAGTTCACAAACCTTGATTTTAAGCCTATAGGTGTTCTCCAAGTCTCTCTTAGGGTTTTGGTAACCTTGAATGATTTTTTGACAACATTTCTAATCCTATTCTTTGAGAAATATGCAAACAAGACCTGCAAATCACACAAAGAGAGAAAAAAATGTTGGATTTTAGGTAACTAAACCAAAATGAAGAAATAATGTAGTGAATCATAAAAGAATGGAGTTAAAAACCTTTCCTTGATGACAGATCTTGAGTTGATACAACAAAGGTTGAAGAATCTACCCTTTAATATTTGCTTGATGACTTAGAATGTTGAAACCCTAGCTTGCTTCACAAGAATCAAAATGAGTGATGAGTGAATGAATGGAATAATATTAGGGTGAAAATGAGGGGAGAACCCTTTATTTATACATGTTGTGCCATAATTTATTTAAAATAACATATCACACGCTGACCTTAGGGTTTAGAAGACAATATCCCTCAAGAATTTTGAGTTAATTTTGATTTTTATGCCAAATGGGACTAATTATTCCAAGGTGGCAACTTGGTCCACCTGGTAAATTTGAAGTGGATGTCAGGAATTAAAGTGTAATTAATTATTCTTAACAAGATTTTCTTCTAAAACACACTTAACTAGGACCTATAAGTGCATTAAGGGGTCATTTTAACATAATAAAGGGTCAATTTATTGATGAGAAGCCTAGGAAAGTGTGAGAGTTTGTTACAACTCCTCAAAACACTTTGAATTAGGACTTGGTAAGTGATAAAAATGGGTTATTTGAGTTAATTATAATGAAAGGGTCCTAGAAAAGTTTGAAAGTGGGTTACAACACTTCACAACACTTGTGCAAGACACCATAGAATTATTATTGATTTTTGAGGGGTTCAAGACCTAATGTGAATGTGTTATCCACATTACTACATTAAATCCAAGAAAAACTAGGCCAAAAACCACAAGAAAGGCCTAAATGAGTGAAAAATGTCAAGGATACATTTTTTGTGACACATTTAGACCCCACTTTACTGAGAGGATGAACTTGCTTCAAACTCACACTAAAGTAGTCATTCAAGAGGGTTCCATTCATACCAATGTGGATGTAAAAGGATGACAAAGATCAAGGAGGTGATGAAACTCCCCAGGATCCAAGATCCTAAGTGAAACCAACATAAGCATAAAAGGACATGCACAAGGTGAATGATTTGTAGAAAAACAAGATACATGATCATGCAAAGGAAAAAACTTAAGGAAGAAAAAGAATGAAAGTAAAAAGGGTGGATCAAGCTTCAACAATTTTTCTAGCTAGTTGTGGATAAGATCTAGGTCATTTGTCCAAAAATGAATACTCACTAGGAGGCATCGAAACTCTTGGTTGTCCATCGGGTGAGAAATACAAGAAGGTGAGAAACATACACTCAAGGCTGGTATGCACTCACATAGACACAAGTGGCTATGGGGAAATTCATGCCATTGGTTGGGCTTCCCACTTAACCATACCAAAGTTATACCTCCTGATAACTTCGATAAGGCATCATGAAAGAAAAAGTTTTTGAACAATTTTTGAAATGTAAAAATGATGTAGGGAAAGTTCAAAGGGATTTTTCTTAGTTCATGCAATGTATCATCTTAAGGAACATCATGTGTAATTTTTCCAAGAGAGGAAAGGTGAAAATGGTCTGATTTTTTTCGTAAGAGAGGACAAGCGCAATGTCTCATCATGGGCAACATTGTACCTAATTTTTCCAAGAGATGGAATTGGAAGAAAAATAAAATCACGCAATGAAATGTGAGTGTCGATGTATGCCCCCACTTTAAAATAGTATCTAACACCATTACTATGAGAAATTGATTTAAAGTAGAAGAAGAAGACAAGAGAGCTTGTTCAAAAATCCCTATGCCAAGTCATATGTTTTTGAATGAAGTGATGTCATGAAAAAGATAGTATGTCACATGAAAATCAACTTAAGACATGTCATCCACATCCAAAGCATGCTCTTATATGTTCATGAAAGGTTAAAAATGAGACAAAAGAGAGAACAAAATGTGACATATGAGGACAAGGCTAATGAAACCCTCACCCCCACTTAGTGTAGGACAAGAGTGAGCCAAAATAATTGAGGAAATGCAAGAAAGAGTGAAAATTAGTATCAATTAGAGGAATGAGGTGCCCCCACATAAACGAGAGTACCAAGCTCCTTAAGATGTTGTATTTTACTACTCAAGGCTTTACATTCTTTACTATAATTACCATGAACTCTGTTATAGGTGCAAAAGGAATTCTTGTAATAGAAATTATTTTGAGTTTTTGGAGGAAGGGAGATCAAGTGATCTTGGAGGAGTTTAAACAAGATACCCTCTTGATCGAAGGTACAAGGTGTTCTTTTATCTTGTAACAAAGATGTATCTTTCTTAGTACAGGATGCCATACTTACACACGGTGCTATAGATTGTGAGATTTTGTACGCTCATGTAGAGGAGTGTGTAAAATCTAAATCAGTAGTGTTTTGTGATATGACATTGACATTAAGTGAAAATTTCTTTGTTAGTTTTGTTATGTGTAAAGGAGAAAGATCACTAGTATTCAGTGGATTAGGATGCAGTAGTGTTAAGGTTTGTTTAGAAGGGTGGGTTTTGATGGTGTGAGATGAAGTCTTGGCAATTTCAAGAAAAGGCTAATAACCAAGACCATGAGTTGTTGTCTATGTGCTAGGATCGATAGGGTTGCAGATACCTTGTTCATTAGCACAACATCCTTTTCCACTGTAGCCAAGTTTTTTCATAAGCTCATAACCTTTTCCATAAAGCGTTTTCATCACTTTTGGATCTGGTGGCTATTCATTTTTTGCATCTTTATCTAAAGGAGTTGAGGTGGATGCTTGTGAAGTATCTGTCGAATCTTGTGTTGACAAGACTGCTTTTC
The DNA here is from genome assembly GCA_007115665.2 of Sequoiadendron giganteum. Classification (NCBI taxonomy): domain Eukaryota; kingdom Viridiplantae; phylum Streptophyta; class Pinopsida; order Cupressales; family Cupressaceae; genus Sequoiadendron; species Sequoiadendron giganteum. The sequence continues at coordinate 205,744,830 of CM021104.1, read as the reverse complement.
CCTTTTTAGAGTCATTGTTTATGATCTTGTATTTGTCTATGAATGTAGGTGTGAAGTCTACGCAACCCTAATAATCATCTAAGGGAGTTTTTTGTATGAATTCTACTTGTGTGGTTGGTGTTAATGTGTTGAAATAATGCTCTTTTTTATTCTGAAGTTGTAAGACACTTAACGACTCAAGATCATTGTCAAGTGTGTGCACTTAATTGTTGTATATGTATTTCATTTTATGATGAAGAGTGGAAGGTACTCCATTCATTGCATGAATCCATGACCTACCTAAGATAAGATTATATGAAAGTTCTTGAGGCATAACGTGGATCATGTTTCCATTGTTGTCATTCCAACTATAAGAGGTAAAGTAACCACAAAAATTGGTTGCTTTGTGACATTGTCGAATCCTTGAATAGATAAAGAATTGGGTTTAATGTTTAATCAATCAATGCCAAGCCTATCCAGAAGGCTCACACTACAAACATTAAGAGCAGAGATGGTATCTAGAATATTTCACTTGATCCCTTTTGTTTTGTATTGATATATTATTATGAAAGCTTCATTTTGTTCTTGCACTTCCAAAGGAGGGAGCTCACTTTGGTGAATAACAATATCAACATTTATTCCTTGAATTATAGCGTCTATGTCATTTGGTTGCGTATTAGAAGGGATGGGAAATTTTTGTAGGGAATTTTGCATCATGTTGTGATAGTGAAGGGAGGCTTGAATAAGATCCCATAATGATATCTTAGTAGGAGTATTTCTTAGTTGTTCAACAAGGTAACCTCTCTAATGAGTGAATTGAATCAAGGGGCAGTATGTAATATGGGAGTGGATAAAGGTAAGGGTGTTAAGGTTGGTTTTTTTGATTGCAGGTTATTTCTTGTATAATGTGTGTGAGCAATGGTGTTATAACTCGACTATTGTGACATATTATTCTTAGGTGGGTAGAGGATTAATTCAAATTTTCTTTGATTTTGAGGTTTGTTTGAAGGTGGGTAAATGATAAGTTGAGGTTGAATAATATTAACATCCTTGAGCAAGGGAGAGGCTAAGGGTGTCTCTTCAAGTTTTTCTAAGGATACAATAATATTATTGTCGTTCTTAGCCTTATCGAGTATCATGATATCCTCCCTAGGAGGAAGGGTTTTATGAGAACTAAAAACCAAATTCTCTTGACAATCAAAGGTTGGTTCTTCCAAAATGACTTCATCACAAATAGGGAAATGATCAATGGTTGAATTGTCATGCTTAGTAAGGATTTTTATAGGTGAATGGGGACAACTAAGATTCTCATGAATATCATTGATTGTGTTTTCTAATATCAAATCACCTTCTTCACAACTATAAGAGATAATAGGATAAAAATAAATGTTATTGTCATGATTACTTATGTTTGTGTTGTCTTGTTCATTAATGGCTTGTCCAATAAGAGATATAAGAGGAGAGAAACAACTAGGATTCTCAAAAAAATCATGGATTGGTTCTTCTACCAAAATATCTTTGTCACCAGGAGAAGAGATATTAGGAGAAGAACAAATATGATCATTAGGAATGTCTAAGGTTGTATTTTCTTTCACTGAAACACTCTCATAGGGAGAGGATAGGAAATTTTTCTTAGCATGTCGAGATAGGTAATACACTAGCATTGTTTGAAGAAAAAATAAAAGCATATGTAACCATTTCATGCAATGTTTCAGTAATATAAAAAATGTATATCTAAAGATACAAGACATTTTTATCCAATATATGCTAGGTTTTAAGAATGTAAGTAATGTAAATGCAAGAATGAAAAGAACATTTAGCAAAATTATGCAAATTTTTAGGAATAGAAATATTGTGTAATAAAAAGTGAAAAGTAATTTTATCAATGTTAGGAAAATTTTCAGAAATGTGAGCATTTTCAGATCTAATGATGAAATGATTTGAAAAATAACCAGCCTAAATTGATGTTTTTGAGCTAGATGCATAAAAACAATGTTCCCAAAAATTTCCAGACTTATAGTATATGATAATAGAAGGCTAAGAAATCACAAAATAAGGTTTCAGATGCTGTAATAGATAGTGCAAAATCTGGACAGGGACTAAGTGGCCAAGAATGGCGAATTAGTCCCAGTTAGGGTTTTTTTTCAACATACGTAGCAATATATATGCCACTCATCACAAATTTGTAAGACAAAATTTAATATTAACACATGATCGATATGTTCTCTAAAATATACTCCCTTGAACATTATATTATTGTTCATGGTGACCTTGATAGGTTACAAAACTTAACACAAAATGGAACAAATGATGTAAAAAAATTGGCATAGTCTCTAGATGATTTTAATATAAAACTCAAAAGAGTTAAGAATCATTAAATTCAACTCTAAGTTAGAAAGTGTCCATAATTTCACAAACCAAGTATGAAAAAGGGTCACACAATTGATAGTCAAAAGAGTTGGTGACCGAAATGATCATAATAAAAACCAAAAATACAAATGTGGGTGCTTATAACATAAGAAATATTTTCAAAAATAAATCAAAATAAACCATCAAAGTAGAAACACTGCACATAACTAGGTGAATATCACTTGACACATAGAGGGAGTAAATGGATACACAACACCTTTTGTCCAAGGTGTGCGAAGAGCACATACACAAACACATTCACAAATCAAATAATTTTCAACATAATTTTTGTGCAATAATTATAATATCAATGCAAGCATATATGCACTTTTCGACATGAAAATATTTTCAATTTGATGCAATGCAAGAAGACATATGAGAAATTATTTTTTATATTATATGTGGAAGTTAGATTCACTCAGTACATTACATTGACTTGGAATTTTGTAACGTCAAGGGCTTATTGCATATGATAAGTTCTATTACATGCTCAAAAGATAAGGTCATGTAGGGTTGATGTGATTTCCAAAGAAAAGCACATTAACTTATACATGGGATGACTAATCATTCATCCATGTACAAACTAACCTCATAAGGGACTTACACAATATTATATCACAAGCCTGATACAATGATATCCACATTCTTATCAAGGTTGACATAATGAATGTACTAGGCCCGACCAACATAATATTATCATGATTTACAATTTGCATTTTAAATTTAACTACTTCCACTATGTAGGGTAGGTTCATCTCATAATCATGATAGATAATAGAAGGTTAGATGAGGTAAAATCTTACATAATACACCAAAAATTAGTAACTAAGATAGGCTAAAACAAACTATGGAAAAAAATACAAAATGGAACAAACGCATTCGACTCATATGAATTTTTTCAAGATGCTACAAGGAATTAACCACAGGTTCTTACAAAAATATTATGAATAATACAATATAGGGACATAATTCATCATCCAAAATAATTTATTTAGAAAAAATGCAAGCTAACGCTTGGATCTTGTATATTAAGCATAAAACTCAGAGAAACCATAAAACTTCTGGTAACTCTGGTATTGGAAAAACACTATGCACCTATCACAAAACACTATTTTTTGAAGTTTCCCTAGGACTCATTTTGCCATGGGTGAATGGGTCCAAGTATCCTTTTCTGGAAAATTAGAAACTAAGATCTAGGTCCTATATTTGTACTTCCTTCCTGCACTTCTGAAACTTCCCTCTCAAATCTATACTTATGATAAATCTACAAAAAAAAAAAAAATTGTTTGGTGGTGGATGGGGGTTTGCCTTAGTCAAACCCCAAGTTTGGTACTTAAACCTTGATAACAAAAGTATAGATTTGAAACATGAAAGTGTGTGCAAGCCCTAAAATTAAGCGTGTCTAAGATTTCAAGAGCTCAAATGCAATGAAAACCTCTTAAAATATGTTAGAATAAGATCCCTAAACAAAATAATGAATAATGGTGAAGACCTACTTTGGGAGATATCAAAGTCACCCTAATAGATCATAAATCTGAATATACCTTCCTTTAGGTAGAAATTAGAATGATAATAGAAGACAAAATCACTTAGGAGACATGTTATTAGGCTTTGTTGAATTTCTTGGTCTATTTCCCAAAACCTAGAATCTATCATAATCCTCCATAGGCATCTATCATCAATGTTCTACAATGCTTGATCTTGTTGATAAAATGAGCTTGAAGACCAACAAATAAAATAAAATGTTGCTCCAAGACTTCAACACTAATTTTTTTATTGAATTCTCCTTGCTCTTGAGTGTAATTCCTTGTTATCTCATGTGAATGTCTCTCTTGTCTATTGAAAAATGATTGAAAGACTTAGCTTTATAGGCTTCCTTTCTAATTTCCTGTTTATTAGATCTCGAAATTTGACACTTAGAATTTGAATTTAGGACATTGAAATCCTTCCAAAAAAATATTTTAATTTGAATTTATGGAGTTAAAGGGGGGCCGTTTGCCCATGGGTGAATTGGTCCTAGCCTAAAATTTTAGTATCTATGTTATATTGGGGCATTAAGTTAATTAATAACATTTATTCAATGTGGGTTATCTTATCAGGAAAAAATTAAAGTAGGTATTTGGATGCATAATAAAAGGTATTAGGGACCTATTAATGAGGTTTAGAAATTCATAAATGAAAGGTCACTATAATAGGTCCAAACTAAGTGTAAAATTTTACTTTCACTTAGAAAGGAGTACAATTTTCTACAATACATTTAGCCCCCACATTAGCAGCCATATGACACTATCTGCATAAGCAAGCGAAAGGAACTCAACCAATTAAAAGGATACTCATATGGATTCATCCAAAAATAGGGAGAGTGAAGTCACCACTATAGCTATCTACAAAACTATAATGTTAGGAATGACATCCTACAACACTTATTTATTAGTCATTCAAAAATCCTCTTATCCAACATCTACAAAGAATTTAATTCGAGGGTAGATGTATGTTGCGATGGATTCTACTTGCTTTATGAAGGTGGAATGAGGGTAGCCATCCAAAATCATTGAATTACTTGGTTTTTTTTTATGTTTAAATGATGAAAATGGGGCTCTTTTTTCACCTTTAGGGTTATGGACCTAAAAGAAAAGGAGCAATCTTAAACACTTCACTCAAGAACAAACCCTTGAGAGCTTAATGCAAAAGGGAAAGAGATCTTGCAAGAGGGTTTTCCTAAAGGTTGGATGAGATCTAATGAGGGGTTCACCACCAAGTTTAGACTTGGATAAGACAATGATATGCAATATGTAAAACAAAACCCTAATTGAATACAAACTAACTCTAAATGGCCTAGAAAGATGAATGAAACACAACAAAAAACTGTAAAGATGGAAAGTGCGCACCTGGGAAATTGGAGAAAGTAGAATGGAGGTCACAATCACTAAAAAATATTTTTCAAGGCTCATTGGGACTCATTCTCTACGCTAGCCGAATCAATTGTGTAGGAACAAGTTTCTACCAACAGGGTATCTAAATCTGTAAAAATATCTATCAGGTTTGTATAGTGGGACTCATTTGCCACTTGTGGCAAATCAGTCTACTTATTATTTTCTAGAATTTCTAGACCTAATTATGTTCTTCCTAGCCTAGTCTACTCTTCTTGATTGATTTTCGGATCCAAAACTTCAAATTTCCACCTATATGTCTTCTCCAAGTTTCTCGAAGGGTTGATCACAACTTTGAAAAATTTGATCACTTGACCACATTTCTTTGATCTTTCTCCTAAGGAAATATACAACCTAAACCTACAAATCACATACAAAGGAGAGGGAAACATTTTGTGGGGTTAGTGAATAGGGGTTTTCCTTGGTCAAACCCCTTTTTGGTAATTAAACCTTGAAATAAAATTAAATATGATTGGAGAATGATGAGCGAACAAAAGACAATGTTGTAACTCATCCAACCCTAGCAATAAGGTGTTGCAAATATGCTTGAAATGGATGCAATGGATGTGGTTCTTGACTTTTTCTTGGATGATTTTGATCTTGCTTGAAACACTTGTTTGAATCATAAACTCTACACCATAATTGTTAGAAAAATAACAAACATGATATATGAAATCCTTGACATGATGATTGACACTTGAAGAATTCTCTAAAATTCTTGATAATGGGTATCGCAGGATCATCATGGAAAAAACAGGCCCTTAAGTGGCAATAAAATTCAAAAAATCAGAGTTAGGCAACTTGACGTAAAAATTTCAATAATTTATCTATATTATTGCAAAAATATGTAACAATAGAATCTGTAGAAAATTGAATTTAGTTTCTAGACTACTAGGTTTATTTTTATTTTTTTTAAATCTATTTGGTGAAGATTTGAAATTTCAATGCAGTAGTACTTAAATTTAAGGGAAAAAATAAGAAGTAGATGTTTGTCTGACCACCCTAACCATAATAAAATGATAATATTTTCTTATAATATTTTTGATATAAGTAGAGGACTCATGCCCTGATGCGGTGCATATTTTTTTGTAATTTGTTTCCAAGTAAATAATTAATTATGAATTTTTTATTACAACTTTTCAAAAATATAAAAACGCGTATGTTTGACCACCTTAACTTGGTCAAAACTTCATGAAATTATTATTATTATTTTTTAAACCTATATTATGTGAAGCATAGAATGTGACACATGTTTTGGATTTTAAAAATGTGATACCATTTAAAATCTATAGATTTTTTTCAATCAACCTATCAATCAAGACTTTAGTCATAATTCAAATAGAAAATGAATAATAATTATTTATTAAATTCAAAGTAAATAATAATTTATATTGGGTGAAAGCTGAGAATCTCCTTTAAAAACCCTTTTCATTTCATCAATTTTAGGTAAAATAAAAGTCGTTAGTCACATTGTCCATCATATCACTTAGATATCGCCACTTTTTGGCCTATCATGATCCTGCGCATACCCTAATCTACCCTTGAATTCTCTTGAATGCTATTTCACTTGATTGCTTGTTAGATTGCTAGGTGTGAATATGAGTAAAAGAGACTTGTATTTATACTCAATTATGCAAGAATTGCCAAAATTACAACACTATAAGCCGACATCAAATCTAGGAGAATAAAATCACAACAAAAATCTGTATTAAATTTTAATTTTGGTCACACGACACTCATTCACCCAAGGTGGCAAGTGAGTCCCATTAGACATAATGTATGTGACCAAAAACCAAAAGTGCTTAGAAATGTGTGAAAATTGATTCTAGTCCAAAAGATCCAAGTGGGACCCATTCACCCAAGGTGGGAAAGATTCCTAGATCCCTAAATCTGGGCCACACAAGCCAAAAACACCTAAATTACGATTGGTTAATGATTGGTGTAAGCATTATCCTCAAAAAGATGCAACAAATGAGGCTTGTGGATGTAAAATAGGGCCAATTAAAGCATAAGAAAGCCCAATTATTAATGAAAAACCTAGATCAATTTGAAAGTGTGTTACGACACTTTACAAAACTCCAAATAAGGAAAGATTAAAGTTTATTTTGATTAAAATTATGTTTATTAAATACTTTGTTATTTGATATTACACTAGAAAAGTGTGAAAGTGAGTTACAACACTTTAGCAAGGTACCATTAAAATCCATTAGTTCACAAGGGCCCAAGACCTAATGTGAATGTGTTATCCATATTACAACACTAAATCAAGTCAACATTAAGCCAAAATCCACAAGGAGGGCCCAAACGAGTGTGAAAATTTCAAGGGATCCATTTTTCTACACTATATTTAACCCCCACTTTAGTGACAGGATGAACTTTCTTCAAACTCACACTAAAGTAGAAAGTCATGTGTCAAGATGGGTTCAAATGTACCAGTGTTAGTAAGATGAGAAAACAATGATCAAGAGGGGTGAACAAGCCCCCAGGATCAAGATCTCATGGTAAAGAAACATAAGCACAAAATAACACACATGAGAATGATGTAAAGAACAAAAAAAATGAACAAGCATACACTACGAAAGATGAAAGAAAAAAAAAGGTAAAAGAGAATCATATCAAGATTTGATTATTTGTTTATCCTGATGTGGATCATATGTAGGCTATTTGTTCGAAGAATGCATGCTCACTCTAAGGCAACGAAACTCTTGGATGTTCATTGGGTGAGAATTCCTAAAAGGTGGTACACATACAATCATGGATGGTATATGCTCACACACATGCAAGTGGCTATGGGGAAAGTCATGCCTTGATCAAGCTTCCTTCTCAAACCATACCAAATTTATACCTCTTTATAACTTTAATAAGGTGGCACACAAAAATAATTTTTGAGCTTCATGAGACAAGAAAAACTTTGTATGCTTGGAACTCATGAAAAAATAGGATGGCCCCACAGGAATGCAAGATATGTTATGCAAGGTGGCCATATAAATACAAATGTAAAATAGAAAACAAAAAATGTTCAAGATAGCTTTTTCCTAGTTCACATCAGGTATTTAACTTAGGTAACATTGTGCCTAATGTCTCCAAGAGAGGACCAATAAAAGAATAGAAAATTCACAACTTAAGGGATGAAGTGTATTGCATAAAGTAACTAAGAGGAATATAATATGCTAAGAGAGATCCCTCTCTTGAAGGAAATCATACCCAATGTCATCCACAAAGCAACAAGCATATCGTATGAAGTAAGAAAACTGTACCGAGAACCATGAAAAGGAAAAATGAAAAAGAATAATTCTAATGTATGATCCCACTCTAAATAAATTGGTAAACACCTTACTATGAGAAATTAGTTTAAAGTAGAAAATGATAAATGCAAATAATAAATAATACATTAGAGCTAACTTGGAAATCCCTATTCCAAGTCATATGTTTCCAAGTAAAGTTGCACCATGTAAGAAAAAGAAAAGAGAGGGGTTACCGCCAAAATTAAAACACCAAACACATAAGGGATCTATGGATTTTGGGTCAATATATTAATTTATGCAATTATTTAGAGAGCTTGGAACTTTCATCATCCCCCAAATACACATAGAATAGGAATAGTGACACAAAGAGAGCGAAAACAAAGAAAAACCTTTCGACTCAACATGAAAGACACATGAATGTACCGATGCCTTGTGCCATCCCTAGAAGGAAAACACAAGACAAAGGAGAAAAAAGAGAAAATTAAAAGGAAAAGGAAAAAGAATTCCTTTTGGGTCAACATGGAAGAGACATGAATGTATCGATGCCTTGCGTCTCCCCAAAAGGAAAAAAAAAGATAGAAGAGAAAAAGAGAAAATGAAAAGGAAAAATTAATCCTTTTGGGTCAACATAGAAGAGACATGAAAGTCTTGATGTCTTGTGTCATCCCCAAAAGGAAAACACAAGACAAATGAAAAAGAGAAAAAGTGAAAAAAATATTTATGACATAGAGAAGAATGAAGGTATTGTAGTGTAGTAAAATGCATACCCTTTCATTTTCACACATGTTTGGGTCCACCTTGCTTTATTTATGCTTATTTATGCCTTAATTGGTCCTATTTTGCATCCACAAGCCTAAGAAACTATATATTTTTTTATGGAAAATCCCGACAAGCTTCAAAAGATAAATGATCATGTAATGTTTATATTTGTGTTTCCTTGATTTGTGGATTGGGACTAAAACACCACCTAGGGCATCTTTTTCCTCCATGGGTTTTGGGACCTTGATTTTGAATGTACCTAAAAAGGTCCTTTTTTGGTGTTTGTTCCCCGAGATTTGAGCCTTGGGACTAAGATGCCACCTAGGGCATCTTAGTCCTCCTTAGCTTATTTTCGGGTTCCAATTTTGAATTTGGGTGAGATGAAGCCCCCTTTAGTTAATTATTTCATACATTGGATTTGTTGAATAAACTAGATACTGAGAGGGGGGTGAGTGAGTATCCACACAAACTTATTGAACAAACATCATTAATTTATTAACTTAGAGAATAGATAAGAGAAATGATAAAACATGAAATTCAACAATAGAGAAACACCAAATTTTACGTGGAAAACCCAATGAGGGAAAAACCACAGTCAGGATTAGCTTACAAGGACTTACTATCCAAAATGGAGGCTCATTGACTACATAAACAAGTAAAAAAAAAGGCTAACTACCAGAGTTGAACTAAGGAGTTACACTGCATGTGCAAGTTTAGTTCCTTTGATGCTTAGAGTATTCGCTCACATGACCTGATCTTCAACCACTGTTTGGACACTTCACTCATACACACTTCTTCTTCTCTTTACATTTGCATTCACTATCCACACCTATATCATTTATCCACTTAATCTATCTCCTATTATCAACTTCTCATCTCCTAACCATCTTGTATATATACCCGATATATCCGTATTCATTGATTAGGTAAGCCTGATTGATGCAAGTCATATTTTTCAAGATGATAACTTGTTGGATTCATATCAAGAGTAATTCACATGTGTCATGCAACATCATGTTCACCAAGATTAACTTAATATTGAAATGCAATCTCAAAAAGTGATGCCATTGCATCACCCAATTCATATGAACATTTGAAAATACATGCATACATGCTTCCAAGTGTTATAAGCCTTTTTCCAAAACCTCATATCATACTGATTACTGGAGGAGATATCTGAACCAACATACCAGAGATACCAGATCAAATATCAGATGAGATAAGCAAGATTTGCACAGCTGTACAAGGTACCAGACCAACATGGTGACATCAATGCCAACATATGAAAAACTTCTAATAATCTCCCCCTTTGTCATTCATGGCAACATGTGCACAAAAAAAGTCCAATTCAAAAATTCTCCAAAACAAAATCCTTTTCCCAAGAAAGGCTTCTCCCCCTTTCCAAAACTCCCAAAACTCTTCAAAATTCTCCAAAACTCCCCCCCTTTGACATCAATGGAAAAGGGCACCAAAAAAAAGATGAAAAACATGGTGACATCCAATATTTGAAGATTTTATTCAAAATTTGAAAACTTTAAAACTTTCAAGCATCCAATTTCTCAAACCAGAAAGACTATTTTAACCTGGAATACATTTTTGTACCTTTCTTTGATCACAAGATGCAATTTCTTCCACTCCAGTACTATAACATTCATTCTTGCACACATAGTCCAAAATAGCCAATAGTGTGAAGGAGGATGAAAAATTTGTGGATGAGCATTGATTCTCATAGTCTTCCACATTAGAGAGTATTCCAGAAAGATGATCTAACTGGACGTCAACAACTTCCTTAAGAAACCAGAAAGTCTTCACTACATCATCCCTTTTACTTGGGACAATGATCATTTCAGCATGAATTTCACCAATTCTCATCCTTTTCTTTCCTTCTTTATCTTCAAAAATATCAAATTTCTTTCCAATATTGTTCACTTAAGATTCTATTGCTTCAATTCTGCTTGAAAAATGATCTACTGCAACTAGCCACCGAAGACAATACTTTTATATGTCGGACATTTCTTTTATGCATTTCTTTGTCTCTATGATAAGTTTAGGTAACCTCTTCTTTGCTTTAGAACATGTCTTTTCAACCAAAGCTTCCAACTTGCATCCTCTCACACCTTTAAGTAATGTTATCTGTTGAATTATTTCAACGAAATCTTCAGGTAAAGAGTCAGAAACAACATATACATTAATACCTTTACAAAGTAGGTATTCAACCAAAGCATCATCAATTTTAATTTTTTCAATAGGTGAGGCCATATCCCACATATCACCAACTTTATTCATTTTCCCTTTTATTAACATGGATCAGATGCCTTCCAGATCAGAAGATTCTGATTCAGCCAAAGATTCTTCTTCTTGTTTCTTTCCTTCAGGAATAACAATGACATTCTCAGAGACTTTTATTTTCTTTGATTCCGAAGGGGAATTTCTAGTAACTACTTCCAATTCCTTCATCCCAAAGGAATAACCTTCCTCAAATAGACATAAACTTGTTTCATTGAAGCTCATTACATTCTACAATGATAAGAAAAAGTCTTTGCATGTACTTGCTTTATCTTCTAAACTTTTGAAGTGCCTGTATATTTGTCTTGCAACGGGAACCCCATAATACCATTCAACATCCTTCTTTCCAAGTAGTGATTTCAAATTATAAAATACTAAACATGTAATCAAGGACCCAAAATGAAATGGGTATCCTTCTCCCAGTGTCATCTATATGTTCTCAGTAATATTTTCAAGAAATATCTTAGATAGATGAAATTTTATGTTCTCTTTTACTATTTTATGCACCAAATAAACTAGAATGGCTGAAGTAGAGCTTTCATGATTTCTAAAAAATATTTTATAATAAATGGCATATGCAACATACCTAATTGAGACATCACCAATAGTATCAATCAACAGTTCTCAAGGGGCCCTTGTCGACTCCCGTCATTTCCTCCACTTGTATTTTATAGTTTTTTGTCTAGGAATTTCTCCAATGCTACATAGTCTAGTAACCACTTTGACTGCTTCCTTCGAAATGAGATAAGGTTTATCGAATACCATGCTACCATCCTTTAATTTGCACAAAAGGAATTAGATACATTATTTTTTGGAAAACCAAGGGAATTCTCCCCATATATCCAAACCTAGGGTTTGTATGTTTTATAAATCTCTCAGTTCCAACCCTAATTACAACTTCTTTATTTTCAAACGATTGAATTCATCCATCTCAATTCCCTTCAATTTTAGAGGAGTATTCCCACTCGATCGTCTTTTAGAAATTTTCATTTTAGCTCTTAATATTCAACATGAAAATTCTTTTGCTACCTTATTCTGTAGCCATGAGATAGGAAAGCATTTGTCACCTACTTTTGACTATCCACAATGATTTCTATGTGGTCTTCAAATTGCTTCAGATATTCTTCAGGAAAGTTCCAAGTTGCTCTACAAATCCTTCGAGTGCATTTGATGATCAAAATGATTTACAAAGATTCTTTTATATTCCATAATTTTTCCCTAACTCACATTAATTGCAAAAAGCTGACAAAATTCTCTTCCATTTATACTAAGCAATGCTAATTTACTTTGCAAAAGAACATTCTTATGCCTTTTCTTTCGATTTATTTTGCAATACTTATGTCCTAGCATTCTTCATAGTACATCCTTGTGCCAACACCTTACACACTATCCTTCAAGGGGTTTAACTGATTTTCTGATAATGCTCCTCCTAAGACCATGCTAAGTCTAATTCCCGTAGGATTCATCGGCACTAGATGAGGGTACATACACATTAGTAGTCTCTCATCCTTCTTTCTTTTTCCATATTTTTCTCATTTCATGCTTAACTTCTTCCTTATCAATATTTTTAACCAGTTTATTATCTTCCACCAGAGAAGACTACTTCCCCTTTCTATTTCTACATACTTTTGAGCTATGTCCTGGTTTCTTGCAATAGTAGCAAACTATATTTATTTGTCCTATCTAGTTTCAATTTATCCCTATTCTGCATCAATTTTCTTTATGTCCAAACATGTTACAAGTATGAACCTATTCATCATCACCTAACTAATCATTCTTACTTAATATCCGCATTCATTAGCTTTATGTACTATCTTCTTGAATGTGTAACATTGTCCAAAGAAGGGACTAGGAAAATAATTCAACCTACTCCTACACTCAGTTGCCTTATGACAAAAATTAATACATGAGAAATACACACCATTGAATGATGAGTACTTTTGTGCATTTGGTTGTCTAACAGGTGGTTTCCTTCCAGATTATCTTTTATGCTTCCCTTTTTCTTGAGTCTTCTGATCATTTACTAGATTTGAGTTCTACATTTTTTCATCAGCTTCATTACCTAAGCCACTTTTGTCTTTAGAAGGTTTTTTTCCTGCTATCAATTCATCAAGCTTGGTGGATCTTCTCTTGAAATCCTTTTCACATGGTTTTTGTTTCTCAAGTTCTAGTTTCAAATTCACGATTTCCTATTCAAGCCTACAACAAGCATTAGCTTTGCTTTGTATGACTATTTTCAAGCATTCTTCAACTTTCTTCTTTTCATATATCTTCAATTTCAGTCTAATATTCTCATCATTTGATTGTTTCAATTCATCACTCACTTATTTGTATCTTTCTTTAAATTTATTTAGCTACTCTTTCAATTTTTGGACACATTAATTTGCTTCATCAATATTTTCCTCCAGTTCTCTATTTTAAAATTTAGCCTTGTCAAGATCTTCAAGGACAGTCCAGAGCTCTTCTTTATCCATTTGTTCAATCTACAGGATCTCCCTCAAGCTATTAGACTTATTTCTAGAGGAACCAAGCTCTGATACAAATTCTTGAATAAACCATATACTGAGAGGGGGAGTGAATCAGTATCCACACAAAATTATTGAACAAACACCATTAATTTATTAACTCAGAGAATAGATAAGAGCAATGATAAAACATGAATTTCCACAACAACAAAAACACCAAATCTACATGGAAAACCCAATGAGGGAAAAACCATAGTGAGGATAAGCTCAAAATATATATAGTTATATCAAAATCGGCTCACTGCCAGATAGAAAAGCTCATTGCTTACAAGGAATTACTGTCCAAAATGGAGGCTCACTTCCTATAGAAATAAGTAAACAAAAATGACTAACTACTAGAGTTGAACTAAGGAGTTACACCGCATGTGTAGATTCAGTTCCTTTGATGCTCAAATTATTCACTCCCATGACCTGATCTTCAACCACTTTTCAGACACTTCACTCATACAAAATTCTTCTTCTCTTCACATTCGCATTCACTATCCACACCTATATCACCTATCCTTTACCAACTTCATTTGTCTCATCTTATCACCTACTCATCTCCTAACAATCTTGTATATATATTTGATATATCTGTATCAATTGATTAGGTCAGCCTGATTGATGCAAGTCATGTTTTTCAAGATGATAACTTGTTGGCTTCATATCAAGAGTAATTCACTTATGTCATGCAAAATCATGTCAGCCAAGATTAATTTAATATTGAAATGCAATCTAAAAAATCGATGCCAATGCATTGCCCAATTCATATGAACATCTAAAAATACATACATGCATGGTTCCAACCATTATAAGCCTTTTTCCAAAACCTTAAATCATATTGATTACCAAAGGAGATATCCGAACCAACATACCAGAGATATCGGATGAGATAAGCATGATCTACACACCGGTACAAGATACCAGACCAACATGGTGACATCAATGACAATATATGACAAACTTCTAATAGGCTTGTTGTGGTGTAATTTACAGATATTAATCATGAATAAGTATAAATACAAGGTTCCTTCACTAATTTTCATCTAATAAATTTGTGAGAGCATTCCTAATAGCATATTTGAGTTCACAAAAGCATTCAAGAGCAATTCATCAAGCATTTGGAGCCATCATCTAGATTCAAGCATCAGGTCAAGGGTTTAGTGCATCCATTCATGTTTTCGAGCCAATACTATGGATGTAGCATTCAAGATCTATCTACAACCATTGTTATAATCAAATCCAAGAATCCAAGAGCTACATTCTTCATGACTAGTACATGGTAGAATGTAGATTTTCTTCACAAGACATTGTCCAAGGTGATATCATTTACATATTTCATGTTTCATACTTCATTTCATCATTTGGTTTAATTACCTACAAGGGGTTTGACCAAGGAAAACTCCCATTCACTAACAATCAATAAGTTTTACCTCTCTTTTGTGTTTGTATTTGCAGATCTAGGTTGAATACTTGGAGATCATTTGGAGTGCAAGATTGAAAATTTGCACAATTTGCATTTCAAATTTGTCATCTTCACAAAAACTCACCTATAGGCTAGATATGGAAGTTTCAGAACCTCGGATATGGGCAAGAGCAAGTGCAAACCTTGGATCTCAAGATTGCATTCAAAAAATTTAGAAATTCAAAATCGGACTAATACACCACCTTGGGCATCTTAGTCCTCCCAAGCATGTTTTTTGAAGATTTTTTCAAATCTGGTTCTGACATCTGAAGATTCTATATTTTCCCTGAAAAAATAGCAGCAAGACTAATACGCCACCTACAGCATCTTAGTCCTCCAAGGCACTTTTTGGCAGTCTCTATACATTTTAAAAATCCTCACAGCATCTCTAGATTTCTCACGTACACATATCCTATCTTCCTATTGCATAATTTCATCATTTGCACATCTCATTTATCTTGCATAACTAGGTTTTGTAAGTTGAATGTTCATTTTTCTTTTCCAAGCATTTTCTTGGTGGTCAACTCCTTTAAAGCTAAAAGAACCCCCTCCTGGGTCCTCCTCATTTTTAATTGAATCACCTTGTGAGGTTGTTATTCAATCCAATTATGAATCCTATGACATAATCAAATGACATAGATAGAATAGGAAATCCTCCAAATTCGTATTTTATTTATGGTTCATTTTGGTGAACCTAAATTTTTGTAACATTCATTTTCTAATTTTGGAGTCCATTAAAGTCCTTAGATCTAGCTTGCATTCATTCTTGCATTAGTGAAAGTGCATCTAGGTTTTCTTGCATTTTTCATTAGTGAAATTTCATTTAGGGTTTCATATTTTTGCATTAGTGAAAGTGCATATATATGTTGCATTTTTCTTTCTTGCATCATCTTATCTCATTGGAAAACTAAAAAGTGCATTGTCAATCATTCCAATTGCATGTAGGAACATTATTATTGCATTCAAAAATTGAGAAAAATTGAATTCAAATTTGCATCTAATTGCTTCATTGTAGCCATCTTTCCTTGCATTCATTGGCATAATTTTTTGTTTCCAAACTTTAGGTCCTTGGATAGGAAATTTGAACACTGTTATCAATGAAGAATTATTAGATTTTATGAAAAAACCCTAACTAGGAAAAAAACACCCTTTGTCACATCTTAATCCCTCTCTGGATTCTTCTCTTAGATCCCTGTTTGAACTATTTACTATCTATTTTAGCTTTTGAAAACTCTGAATTTCACTAGGAGGACTAAAATGCCCTTACTAGAGTATTAATCCCAGTTGGCTTTGACTTTGAAGTTTTTCAGGGTTTGAAATGGATTTTCTATGTATTTGTTTGTTGTGGTTGTTACTTTCTGTAGACATGGAAAATTCACCAACGCACTTGATCCTGATTACTAACATTGTTTTGTCCTAAATCATACTCTCCTCTTATCATCACTTTTCATCTCTTAATTAAATAAATCATTATTTATTTAATTAGGTCTTTCTCCTTTGTTGATTAATTTAATCCTCTATCCCTCTTTAATTAAATAATTTATCTTAATTGATTAAATCCCTAGAGTCTTCTTATTAAATTGAATAAATTAAACCTTATTAAATGATTTAATCTAACAATATCTCCTTTAGTTAAACAAATCAAATCATTTATTTAATTAAATATTTCTTCACAATTCTTGATTTAAATTAACTCATAAATTCAAGTCAAAGTTGTCACATCTCCTAATTCTCTCTTAAAATTAATCAATATTTGATTAAATCTTAATCTATGTCACGTCCTCTACAAAATGCAACTCACACAATAAATAAATTACTTTGATTTATTAAATCTCCTAATTTTCCCTCATATGGGGTAAAAGAGGAATATTCTCTCAAATTTGAATTCAAATTCAAGTGGACATGGTCCTTCCAACAAGGAATTTATTTCACCTTACAAGTCCTTTTTCCTTGAGCCAAGTGGCCATAACTCCATTTTCTTCCCTCTCCAACAAGTCATTTCACTAAATTCAAATTCCACCTAATATCATTTATTGGAACTTTGATCAAAACTTTCACAACCTTCACCCATTCACATCTTGACAAGTGGCACTTGGCCATTGGATGTTGAATGAATGATCCCACATTGCTCAATTTCACTCTTTCTTACAATTTGGAAATCTATAAATGAGATAATTTTCCACTCATTCTATCATCCACAATTTGAATGCAAAGTTATTATCTTCACATTAGAGGAATTTCATATAGTTTCCTGATCATTTTCCATCAACATACCTAGGTTATTGCAAGTTTTCTCAAGGAGTTCATCATTTTTCTTCACCATTAAGATCATCAAATCTTACAAAGGAGTTGGGAAAGGGCCAATTTATACACATAATTGGCACCAATTCCCCCATGGTATTGATAGTTTGTTCATTAAAATAGGATTCATTTACTTTCATTTTTATTGTTCTTCATTTTCTTCCTATGTTAATGTTTCAATCTAATTTCATGGGGAATCCTTGTTCTTACTAGTATTTCAATCTAATACTATGTTTGTGCAGGTGTAGGATTAGGGTTCACATTTTAGCACTAGAAGGAGGGCTGATTTGGAGAAATTCATCATGTTTTCCCAAAAAAATCGTGGTTTTTTTACTTTTTTTGTGCTTTCAAGAAATTGCACTACTCAGAGTCCAGCAGTGCTATATTGCACCACTATCAGTCAAGTGGCACTATATTGCACCACTCCAAACTCCAAAATCTATCACCGGAGTCTTTCAACCCACAAATTTCAAATTTCTAATCTACATCATGCGTTTCTAAACTCCAAAATGCATCACTGGGCTAAATAGCACCACTTTTGCGTTCTTTGTCCTACTGCAGATCATCGCTTTTAATCATCAATGGTGCTATATTATATTGTTGGATGTTTTAAACTTCGCTACATTTGCAAACTACATCGTTGGATGACAATAAGAAGTTCAAATTTAATTTTTTTTTACATGTGCCTTTTTGTTTTCAACTTTGTGAACTATTAACCTATTTGTTGTCTCGATATCTCCTGGTTTTAATCATTTTGTAGGTTAGGGCAAGGAGGAAAGAAAAGTGGAAGGGTACATTATGACATCATTATCATCTTATACCAAATGTTTTAAAACACTTTAGTGTTGTTTAACACTCTTAGAGAATTTTCAATCTCTCCTAAGAAATTTTTTATCTTTCATGTTTTAGGGAACACTAAATGTGCTTTTGGGCCATAAAAAGAACAATACAATTTTTCTTTCAAATTTTTCAAACAAAAGACTTAAAAATAACTTTAGAAAAACTTACTAGATTTGGTTTAAGGATTAACAATTGAACAAGGAAAATCCCACATTTGATTTGGTGCTATAAAGAGAATTCACTTTTTCTTTGTGGACTTAAAATGAACAATTGTTGTTTTTGTTTTGTAATTACTTACTCAAAATAGTACCATCAAAAGGACGTATGTGCTTCTCTCATGCCTCATGATGATATTTACAATCAAAATCCATTTTGGTGATCTTAAGTTGAGTAAGGTAATTACCTCCACATTTTATTTTGGGGATTAAAATTGAACCAATCTTGCGAGTGTGAGCGTGGTATATTGCGAGTGTTCTCCCTTTGTTTTTCAATGAAGTTTTATTGAACTAGAAGATATGCTTTCTTTATTTTTTTTAATTTAGCGGGCCTACCTTGTGGGAAAAAGTAATCACCCAAGGGAACAACCGAACTGGGAACATGCTAAAGCCAAGTGACTTCCACCCAGGATATAAGTGTGGATATTGGAACAAAGGTCAATATCATGAGGATTATTCTAACGAGAAGGGTAGAAATGGTCTCTCACCACATGGATAGTCCCCCGCAAACAGAATGCCCGAATTAAAACCCCTTGTTTAGCAAAGGCCAAAATCCTTAACTATTTGTTCGTGCAAATTGTCATGTTCTTTGAATCTGCCCCATGTAACATGCGATTCTATTGTAGAGATGAAAAGTATTCCATGGGAGATTCATGGGTACTTATGCTTGGTTGACCCGAGAAGCGAGTGCACTGTAAGGGGGGCTTGTGTGGTCAAGAATCTAATCATCCACACTGAATATGCACAACTAGATTTATGCAAGTGGGAACCCAACAAAATATTGTCTCCTCATCCTAGCATTATAGATGTTCTTGGAATCAAAACACATTGCTTGGACCCAAAATAATTGAAAACATTCAATATTCAAAATCTTCAAAATATCAAACCCTTTGGAGGAAACAAATATCCTTTGACAAATCTAAGGGCTCTTGTTTGCCCTAGGGATTCTATCCTTAGAGGTCTCTAAGTACTTGGGTTTAATAATCATTTGTTTTCACTAAAGTCAACAAATAGGAAACTATTGCCTTGATTTTCTCGATTTCCTCATAATGGACCTTATGGAATGAAAAGGAATTGAGACATAGACATTCAGTTTGAAGCGCATAGTCAAGAAAGTGTTTGTGGTAAAAAGAACCAAAACTAAGAAAGATAACATAAAATTGAACCACACATGTGCTTGATCCCTTTTGATTCATTTGGTTTTCATGCAAACATTGGTCTTTTGGTTTGAATGACTTTTAGGGAAAATAATGTTCTTCATTACCTTGGTCTTGTAAGCAGGTCCTCATAGGGTCATTTAGGATAAAAAACCAAACACTTCATCCATCCAAATATTTATCAAAATTACATTTCACCAACAACTTTTGGAACCTTGGAAAACATCACCTTGTTTGGCTTAACACACCTAGCCAAATTATCCTCTTGTGTACGAGTTTACTCTAGGATAACACATCTTCCTAGAATTTACAAGTTCATTATCCAAAATCACCTTATTTGGCTTAACACACTTAGTCAGATTATTCTCTTATGTACAAGTTTACTCTAGGATAACACAACTTCCTAGAATTTATAGGTTCATTATCCAAAATCACCTTGTTTGAATTAACACACTTAGTCAAACTATCCTCTTGTGCACGATTTTACTCAAAGATAACACAACTTCCTAGAGTCTACAAGTTAATTATCAGTCAATCAAAATCAAATCAAATCAATCCTAAAGTCTAGCATTGATCCAAAGTTCCTAAAATTTCAAACATCCATACCCCTCACCCTTTCATCGTTCATCTCATCATTGGTCCTAAACACGTTAGAGGTTCACTTTTGCAACAAGTTCAAAAAACAAGAGGAACATGGAATATAAACTTGATTCATCCATCATGAGTAATCCAATTCAACCAAACTATCCAAGCCTCACAATGCCAATTGATTTAAAAAACTTGCATTTGTACAATCCATACATGAGATCATTATCTCCTACAAACCTCAATTGTACAACAAATGTGAGTTTTCTCAATCTAAATTTTGGAACACCTTGACCTATGGTAGATTTAAATTAAAGTAAAAACTTACAAATCTATCAATGAAACAATCAAGGCATGATCCTTCACCCTTTACCAACCATCAATAAACCTAATCCAAGCAACACCCCCTTCATAAGTGAAAGCATCATATAAAATCCTCCCATTTTAACACTAATATCGCATGTAATGCCCCACCATGCAACCCTAGAGGAAGTTTCAATTCACTAAACAAGCGTACTAATTTTTTTTCTTAAAAGAAGTGAATTAACCCACATGTTCAACTATAATTGACAACATCCCCTAGGGTTACATAACTGAGATTACATAAATCCCCATTAACATACAACATCTAAAATACATTGAAAGTAAATAACTCAAGTAATAACATTCAATAACATAAAAAGATATGAGATAAAAAAGAAGCATTCATTACATAAATCTATTACATACATCTATTACAATCCTCATTCCCAGAATGAGTCAAAATACATAAGTATGATCATTACAAGGTCCACCTCATAACACAAGAGGGGTAAATCAATATCATTACAATATGAGGTACAAAGTACAAGAATTAAAAGTAAGAAATGCGAGATGTCCATCAAGAAGTCTCGCCACCAAGTACTGAAGATCAAGGGGACCCAACGGTTTTGGTGCATGTTCCACCCAACCATGTGGTACCCGTAGGCCCACCCCCCATGCTAAGAGATAGTAACAAGGTAACATGGACAAGATACCTACTACCTCAAACCAAAGGCAGACTCATACTAGTACAAGCTGACTCAACCACACATAAGCACAATATAAGTCTATCTCTAATCATGGCTACATTGCTTCCAGACATAATATAATCAAGTGCGCTAAAGAAACCATACGCACAATATAACATAGTGTTACCCTAGACAGAGTGTCATCACAAGGTTTGTCATGAGATATCCTCTGGGCATTCTTCATAGGCTCTGAAAATCCTGGTGGCCTCAACCGAATCCCGACACTCATACTAACTCAAGCACAATCAACTACCTCTCATAAGGACAAGATAGTGATCTTGCCATTCCAGGCCTTCTCACTCAGCCCAAGTCTAAACAAACCCTTGTGTCTGTGAGTGAGGTTAATTTATCTTGGTTAATGTGAACTACATCCTAGTCCTCTAAGTACATTTACTTTAGTTCTCAGTTGTTAAAATCACTTCTGAAGGTTACCCGGTTTACCTCTTTGGGCTCCGGCCCCTAACAAAAGCCACTCTTCTAATTGGATAACACACTACACAATCTAACTCCAAGGGTTACTCAAGTGTTATAGAACTAAACCTACATGCTTTCTCCTATCCTAGGAGGCAACCACAAAGAAATCCACTCCAACACTAGGAGGACACTAGATACTTGTAACACTACCCAAGGGAAATCAAAACAATAGTTTAACAAGGGAATGACCCATGTTTTTCTGGAAGACTTTACAACCCAACTACTCAACACTCATTCACAACATACTCATTAAAGGATACATAAATGAACTCATGCATTGACAATGAAAAGTTCTATATTTGGTTATCTTAAAACCATGTTCCTATCTAATGCTTTTCGCAGCAAAGTAAAATAACTCATTCAAGACTTTACATTAACCAATCAATATTTTATTAAATATGTAATCTCTACAACTAAATCAAATCATGAGCAATAATAAATTCAACTATAATTAATTGTGTAAGTTGTTGAATGTTCCTATGTTTAACAAAGTATAAAATACACACATTTACAAAGAAAAACACCTCATATTAATATGTACTATTAAAATCAATATTTTTCTTGATCCAATAAATCGATTTTACAAGAAAAACTTTAAATAAAATTACATAAACAATATATATAATATTAATTACATTCTATATATATATATATTAAATATTATATATATTCATATATAATATAAAATACATATAATATATATATATAAATTAAATATTATATATATAAAATAAATCAAATCGAAATAAAAATAAAATTTAAAACGAATTAAAATAACAACAAAAAAAAAATTAAAAAAAAACAAAGCACACGGGTCCGGACGATACCGCCGGTACTCGCGGACAGTCCGCAAACCTGGCAACGCCTACGCCGCCTATACTCTATGTATAGCGGCCGACAATAGTGGATGGAGGGGGCTGCAGTCCCCATTGGATAGTGTGTCCCCCCATGTGGTGGGCGCACTACCCAGTGGGTACTGTGTACCCACATAAAACAAAAAAAAACAGTGGGGGGCCGAACCCCCCACACATAACATTTTTTTCTCAAATAAAAATTGCCAAGAAAATTTCGTACGCAGTACGAATTTTCGTACACTCACCGTACTGGCGTCAAAATAGAAATTACAACACAATAAAAAAAATAAAAATCTATATATATGTAAATATAGATTATATGTATCATATCTAAAATATGATATATGTAATGTATATTTACATACATATAATTTTTTTTCCAGAATTACATTTACTGGTGAAATTGAAGAAATAAATTTAAACCAGTAATAAAATTTACAACAATAGACATCTCATGCTCAAGAGATTTATAAACTGAATACCAAAATAAGCCATCCTTCCATGTTTTCAAATAATAAAACAAAGGAAAAGTAATACATTGATTTTGAGTTTTTCAGCAAAATTTTCTAAAAGGGTTTGTATTTTGAAAAACAAATCTAAATACCAAAATGTTGAAGTTTAACCTAGGGTTTGAAGAAAAATCACCCATTTGCAATTTCTTATCATTTAGAAAATAGATTAAACTAGGAACAATAAAGCAAGAAATAAAAGAAAACCTGGTTATTTGCAGCCACAAGAAATAGCCAAAATTCTTGATGTAGAGTTTCCTTTGAGCTCCTCACAATTCTTTTTCCACAATGCAAAGAATTTCCAGCAAGCTTTGATCCAATAGCTCCACCTTCTCCACAGAATTTTCTCTCCTTTCAATTTAAATCTCCAAACAGAAAATAATCCTCAAAACTTTCATGTGCAAACCCTCTCCAAAAATCTCATACCTGTGAAAAAAAAGAAGGAAGAAGAATCCCCAAATTTTTCTGCCCTAATCTTATAAAACATCATTTCCTCAAAATTCCAAAATAACCTAATGCAACCCTAATTCACATTCAATACAAGAAATTGAATTTAAAAGTTAATTTCATTTCTCCTCTTTGAAAGACCCTAATTTGACTTTAAAGAAAATTTCAATTTCACATAATTCCCTTTTTGATTTAATTTAATTTAACAATCAAATATACTTACATAATTATTATTAAATTATTTAAATAACTAAATCCAATCCCTTGAGATTTAAATTTAATAAATTAAATAATTTAACTTTAAATAACTTACCTACAATTATTTAATAATTAAATTTAATCCCTTGAGATTTAAATTTAATAAATTAAATAATTTCACTTTAATTAACTTACGTACAATTATTTAATAATTAAATTTAATCCCTTGAGATTTAAATTTAATAAATTAAATAATTTAACTTTAATTTCAATAATCATTTTAAAAATAACCAATAAGCATAACATTAATATACTATAAAAATAAACATTTCTTCCAGCCAATGCAATTTTCTAAAAGGACTATTTAATAAGACAACATTTTTCAAAATATTATTCAACATCAAAAAAGAGACAACATGACTCAATACTCAGAACTAACGACACACTAAGGCTAGGGTGTAGACCTGACACATGTTACCAAGCTACTATCTTCCATTCAACTTAACCGTTGGATCGACACGCTCAAACCTGTGAAACCAGGTGGAGTCGGTGTCATGTACCTGCAACCTGAAATCAAGTAAACAATATAATATATCCAGCATATAATTCACATCGTGAAGAAGAAATCTCGAATTCGCAGGGTGCTCGCAAGCGAGTGATGCAAACCCGTCTTCTTCACCAATACACTCATCAAAGACTGACACTAACGTCATTAACAATATTCACATAAATAATCACATGATAATTCTACTGACATCATTAATTCATCAAAGCATGTGAAATAAAATCAGATAATTACATCACACAATAATAGTTGTCGCTCAAGAGTAGCGATCAAAACATCATAATAAAAATGCGTCCAGTATCAAAGTAGCTGTAATCCAATCAAAGCATAAACAACATGAAACGAGAAGCAAAACGGAGGGGTATTACAAAACGACCAATGCTGATCCAACTTTTAAATTTGAATAACTAAAAAGTAGCATATATGTTTTGAATTTTTAAATGATGTAAACTAGTAAAATATGTATTTTTTAGTATATTTTATGTTTGTATTTTTTATAAGAAATTAAAAAATTATTTTAAACTAGTTTTTCATAAATTAACACTATAATTTAGTTGCTAATAAAATGCTGAAAAATGAAGTTGCACGAGACGTCACACTTTTTATAGTAAATTTTAATTTTTTTCTTTCAACTATTTTGTGTGTATTTATAACTTGAAACTTTAGTGCATGGATATATTTTTTTCCAATTTTGATAAATATATATTTGTATATAAGTATTAAAATGTGCATGAATAAAAAGCAACTGTTTCCATCGGATGTCAACATTCATATTAAATATTTATCTAAAATGGAAAAAAATATATACCATCTTGAAATAGATTCTTTTATCTAGTGCATCATATTTTTTTCAATTTTTTTTAATAAGTTTTAGTATTTTTCCTTGGCATGGTAATCAACCTAATATTTTTTGTTGATAACCTACTTTTAGTATAAATATAAATAAAAATAATAATAATAATTAAACTATTAAAATAAATATATTTTTGAAAACTTATGGATCTACAAAAGGGTATTTTTACATTTAAAAAAAAATGTTATTTACATGAGGAGGAGTTATTAAAACTTCAAGTTTTTCAATTTTTTTTGATAAATTGGACTCAAAGTGGTAATCCATATAATTTTAGCCAACAATTTTAGTTGAATAAATTTTGGAAGTATCTAACTTAGCTAGAATGAATCTTACTAGGTCATATGTTTGACCAGAATTGATTTTTAGTTAGAAATACTTAAATTCAGTTGTGCTGATATGTTGGCTGAAAGTGTGACACAACTTTGTGCTTTTACCCGTAAGTTACCTTGCCATGATGAGAGATCTTGTGTTGTTGTAGAAATCAACCATTGAATGCTTTAGAAAAGATGTCTTGTTGACTTGGAATGTGAAACCCTAACTTGCTTGAGAAGGAGAGATGAGAGGTGATAAAAGTGTGTGTTGAGAAGAATGAGGGTGTCCAATTGAGAAATTAGGGTTTTGAAGCTTATTTATACAAGTTATGCCCTAATTTTCCCGAATTAACAACATACAGGCCGACCTTAGGGTTTTAGAGACAAGAATTTTGAAAGAAATTTGGTTAAATTTGAATCTTATGCCACATGGGACTAGGTCACCCAAGGTGGTGACCTAGTCCACCTGGTTATTTTTCATTGCTTGTCAGGAATTATCATGTGGTAAATGATGTTTGTCAGGATTGTCTTTCGAAAACACACTAAGACAAGACTTATATGTGTATTAAAGGGTCATTAAAGGGTTGATTTAGTGGTGACAAGCCTAGGAAAGCATGAAATTGTTTTACAACACCTTACTACACTTTGGCACAAGGCTTGGAAAGGGGTAAAAAGTGGTTGAAAATGGTCCAAAATCCATAGGAAACTCTCCAAATGAGCGAAAAGTGTCACCGTCTACACTTTTTGGCGACACATTTAGTCCCCACTTTAGTGAGAGTATGAAATTGCTTCAAAATCACACTAAAGTATCCCAATAGAGATGGTGAAGAATGAAATAGAAGAAGAAAGAGAAAGATGAGGGAGGTCGTGAAGCCCCCAAGGATTTGGGATTCTAAGCCAAGTCGACATCAATGCCAAGGACACATTCAAGAGTGAACGTCATGCAGAAAAATGAGATAAATGATCATGCAATGATGAGGATTGGAATGAAGATAAAGGGTGAAAAATATGTGCTCACTCTAAGGCCACAAAACATTAGGTTGTTTGTAGGGTGAGTTGCCCCAAAAGTTGAGAAACATAAACACGGTTGGTATGTACTCACAAAGGTGTCTATGGGGAAAGTCGTGCCACTTGTTGGGCTTCCCGCTTAAACCATACCAAAGTTATACCTCATGATAAATTTGATAAGGCACCATAAAAGTGATGTTTGAAAATGATTTTGTTCAAAGGGATTTTTCTTTTGTTCATGCGATGTCTCATCCTAAGGAACATCATGCGTAATGTGTTCAAGAAAGGAAAAGTGAAAATGTACTCATATTGTATGAAAGAGAGGCAAGGCTCATCTTGTATGCAAAAGAGGATAAATTCAAATGTCTCATCTTGAGTAACATTGTGTGTAATGTTTTCAAGAGAAGGAATCACAAGAAAATAAGATCGCACAATGAAATGTGAGTGGTGATTTATGCCCCCACTTTAAAGGAATCACTACACACTGTTATGTGAGAAATTGTTTTAAAGTAGAAGAGAACATGAGAGCTTGTTTAGAAAGCCCTATGACGAGTCATATGTTTCTAAGAAGCTACATCATGAAAAGGGGTGTATGTCACATACGTGTCAACTTAAGATATGTTGTCCAAATCCCAAGCTTGCTCTTGTATGTTCATGAAAAGTTCACAAAAAGTCAAAAGAGACAATGAAAAGTGACATACGAGGGAAAAGGCTAACTAACCCCTTGCCCCCACTTAGTGTAGGACAGGAGTGAGCCAAAAGGATTGACGAGAATGCAAGGTTGAGTGAAAATTAGTATCAGTTAGAGGAATTAGGTGCCCCCACAAAAGGGAGAACACCAAATGCCTTAAGATGTTGAATTCTGCTACTCAAGGCCTTACACTCATTAGTGTGATGACCATGAACTTAGTGGTAAGAAAAAATGGAATGTTTGTTGGAACATTTATTTTGAGTGTGGGGAGGAAGGGAGATCAAGTGATCTTGGAGGAGTCTCAACAAGATACCCTCTTGATCGAGGGTAGAAGGTGATCATTTGGTTTATGAAAAGGAAGGGTATGGATTAGTATAGGATGTCATACCTACACAATGAGCTATGGATTGTGAGATTTTGTATACTCCTTTGGAGGAGTGTGTAAAATCCAAATCAATAGTGGGATACGAGATGACATTGGCTTTGAGCGAAGTGTCTTTTGTCGGGTTAAAAGGAGAACTTGTGAAGGTTGGGGTAGAAGGGTGTGGGATGGTGTTGATGGGAGGTGAAGGCTTGGTGGTTTCAATTAGAGGACAATAACCAAGACCATGATGTGATGTTCACTTGATAGGATCTATAGGGGTGCAGATACCTTGTTCACTAGCACCACAACCTTTTCCACTATAGCCAAGTTGCGTCATAAGCTCATAACATTTTCCATAAATATTTTTCTTTTTCGATCAAGTGTTTGTTCGTTGTTGGCTGCTTGGTCTAAAGTAGTTGAGGTGGATGCTTGCAAGGAATCAGCTGAGTCTTGTGTGGACAAGACTACATTTTCCTTTTCAGAGTCTTTGCTGGTGATCTTGGACTCTCCCAGTAAGGGAGGAGTGAAGTCTAAGGAACCCCAATCATCATCTAAGAGTGATTGTTGGATGGGTTCCACTTGGGTGGTTGGTGTTAATTTATTAAAAT
This sequence comes from Sequoiadendron giganteum, assembly GCA_007115665.2. NCBI lineage: Eukaryota > Viridiplantae > Streptophyta > Pinopsida > Cupressales > Cupressaceae > Sequoiadendron > Sequoiadendron giganteum. Next base: position 205,716,221 of record CM021104.1, on the reverse strand, counting down.
ATTTTTCTTTGGATTTGTCAATGTGTAAGCAACTATTAGGTTTAGCGTCAACATCGAGTGCGTACACTTTGTTGTTAAAGATGCACTTCATCTTTTGATGAAGAGTGGAAGGCACTCCATTCACAACATGAATCCATGACCTACCTAAGAGAAGATTATATGAAACCTCTTGAGGCATAACATGGATTTTGGTATCTAATGTGGCCATTCCAACTATAAGAGGGATAGTGATCACACTGAGTAGTTGCTTAGTGACATTGTCAAATCCTCTGATAGAGAGAGAAACAATTTTGATGTGGGATCTATCTATGCCAAGCCTATCCAAAAGGCTCACACTGCACACATTAAGGGTAGAGCATGTATCTACAAGAGTTATCTTTATCCCTTTTGTTTTGTATTGAGATATTATCATGAAAGCTTGATTTTGTTTTTGTACATCCAAAGGGGGAAGCTCACTTTGATGAAAAACAATATCAATATTTATTCCATGAATAATAGCTACCATATAATTTGATGGCTCATTAGAAGGGATAAGAGCTTGTTGTAGTGTTGCTTGCATCATGTTGTGATAGTGAGGGGAGAATTGAATAAGGTCTCGTAAGGAGATTTTAGCGGGAGTATTATTTAATTTGTAAACAATGTCATACTCCCTAAGAAGGGAATTGAAGCGAGAGGCAGTAGGTAAAATGGGAGGAGATGAAGGTAAAGTGTTGAGGTTGATGGTGGGGAACACGGGTTGTTGCGGGTGTAATGTGTGTGGGAAACATTATTATGACTCAGTTGCTGCAACACATTAGGGGTAGGTGGGTAGAGGGTAAATTCAGGTTTAGGTTTGGTTGAAGGAGGGTAAAGGATGAGTTGAGGTTGAATTATATTAATATCCCTTAGGGAAGGAGAGTCTAAGATAGGCTCTACATCATCTTGTAAGGGTATAATATTATTAAGGATTTATGATTAATGATGGGATTATGAGGAGAGGAAGGATTAGGATAGGATTCTTTTTGATTGTCAAAGGTCTCATTTTCTTGTTCCAAACAACCTATTCTAGTAGGAGAGCTTGGAAGAGGTTCATCACACACTTCACTACAAGAAGAGTAGGCATCAAGAGAAGGATCACTATGAGTTTCAAATAGGTAGGGAGGATTGAGAGTCTTAGGATTCTTAGGAGAAGGATCTTCTAACTCCAACATGTCCTTGTTGCATTGAGGAGGGACATTAGAAGAAGGGCAAGGTTGAAAATCATAGTTAGGGAGAATAGGTAAGGTAATGTTTAGAAATGTGTTTATAATGTCATGTTCTTGTGTTAAAATATCTTCCCAAAGGGCACGAGGAGAAGAACAAGCAAGACCTTCATGATGATCAATGATTGTACCTTTTTTTAACAAGATACATTCATAACTAGAAGGAGAGGTATCAGGGTGATCCCACAATACTGGTTTTCAATTTTTGGGCAAACTGGACACTGAACTGATTTTTTTTAACTAAATATTCACTTTCGGGCTCCTATAGCGGCTAAATTGTGAGGAATTTGAAGACTATGCAAACTAGTGATTTGTGAAGTTTTGTCTATAGATACTAAATATATATTTTTAAATTTTTTGGAATTAGACTACACTTTTTTTTTCATCGCTTCAAAAACTAGTTTTTATTAGTAAACAACATTTTTAAGGAGTGATGCTCACCGTATACAACATAATTTTTTTTGTATGAAAGATAAAATTATATTTTTTTTGAATTTATATTTTTAAATACTATATCTAACCATTTAATTTGGTTTCATAGTGTTTTATCAAATATTTTCTCCTTAATCAAGTTTCGAAGTCAAACCAATTACAATTTAGACATAGGAAAACTATATACAACATAACTTTTTCTGTATGTATTGATTTTTTTTTTAATGGATCAAGGACATTAATACCTAGCCTCAACATTTTTTTTTTTTTTGATAACCTTCTATTTTTGCACATGTGCAAAACAAAGAGCTTGATTTTCGTGAAAAACCTACATTCACAAGAAATAAAAAATAAATATAATAATCAAATCAAATTAAATTAAAATTATACTTTTTTGGAATCTTATAATAAGGACTACATACTTACAAAAAATAAATTTTAAATGAATTCATTTGATCCCCTAAAAGATAAATCAAAAGTGGTTTTTTATCAACATTTTGATAGGTGTAAAGGAGATTGTTATAGGTATGGTTTTAAACTAGCGAGGTTCTATCCAAGGGGACTTGGTCTAAGGTGGTTTGATAAAACCCTCTTCAATTGAAATCCTTTAAATGGAACTTTTCAAGGCTTAAATCATTATACTTTCTAAAAATATGTGATTTCAACAAAAATCAGGATCTCATAAAGTGGAAACCACTATTGTGGCAACACCCATAAAGAGAGGAAAACTTATGATCATCATGATATTGTATGTTTGTATTTGATTCTAACACATCATCCTCAAAAATAGGAGAGATGGACGGTAGTGTATGTTCAAGACAATTATAAATGTTTTCATTTACCAAACTCTCATAACTAGGGAATGCATTAAATGAATGATTAACATGTTTGTAACTAACTTTTTCATTGCAATTTTAGAAAGAATTGAAACAAACATGTTTGAACAATTTAAAATGAAATATAAAGAAAGAAAAAAGGAAATACAATTTTCAGATTACAAAGAAGGCTATTTGCTGATTACACTATCATTGATTTGAAAATGAAAGTTTGTAAATGTAAAATTGAGAATGCACAATGCATGAAATGGGCTAAATGAAGCTAAATTTAATAAAATAAATGAAATAGAAACACAATATATTGATATAGGTAGGTAATGGCACAAAATAGAAGCTTAAAAACTAAGTTTTCAGCTCTGTAAAGGGCAGTTTCAGAAGCTTGAAGGGACTAGGTCACCTAGAGTGGCGACTTAGTCCTCTTGGTGAATTTATTGAGATTTTTCAGATGTGTTGGATTGATACAGGTGGTTTCTATATGGGGAATGTAGACCTAACATGAAAATGCAAAATTTCAGAGATATGCAATGATTAAAAATGCAGAAATGCAACCTATTATGCACTTTCACTAAGGCAACTTAAAAAAACCCTAGAATGCAACTTTACTAATGCAAAATGAAATGCAAGCTAATTATAGGACCATTAAGGACTCTAAACCAGAAAATAAGGGTGCAAGGACATCAGGTTCACCAAAATGAACCAACAAAAACATATACAAGAAAGGAAAGAGGATTCCCTAATGAGCTTCTAGGGTATTTCAGCTAGAAGCTAACTTTGGAAGAATGACTCTCTTTCACCTAATGATATGCTTGGTGTTCATTCAAAGAGGTTTTGGGGTGTGAATTTTTTTGATTGAATGAACTGATAAAATAAGCTAACTATGAATGTAAAACTTATAAAATGCAACTATGTTGGAAAACACACAATGACATGCAAACATGTACAAAATGACCTAATAATATACACTAAACTATACTGAAATGAAAGATTTTGAATGTGTGTACTTGGGAATAGAAGAAGGATCCGATGGAGGTTTGGAATACTGATGAAAATGCTACAGAAGCCGAAAGGGGCACTTGTACCAATCTAGGCGACCTAGTCCCAAATTCTCAAAAAGTGGTCTAGACTTTGTTTCTACCAAATGGGTGTCTGAAAATGTGAAAATCACCGAAAGGCCTATCCAGTGGGACTAGGTCACCATTGTTGGTGACATAGTCCTCTTCAAGATTTATGGAATTTCTGAAGGGGAAACAAAAGCCCTTGATTTACACCTGGGTTCTTCACAATTTTCTGCTTTTAAAACTTTGATATTCAGGCCTAAAAGTGACTTTTGGTGGATGATTTGGCTTTGAAAGAAAGGATAAGTCTTCAAAAAGTCTTCAAAGTCCTCCAATGTACCTAAATCTACAAACACACAAGGAGAGAAAGAGAAAATGTTAATTGTTAGGGATTAGGGGTTTGCCTTAGTCAAACCCCTTTTAGGTAACTAAACCAAAATGAATAGAAATGCAAAGCATGAATATGAAACAATAAAATAATGGGGTAAGTTACCTTGCCATGATGATAGATCTTGTGTTGTTGCAGCAATCAACCCTTGAATGCTTCAAAAAATATGTCTTGTTGACTTGGAATGTGAAAACCTAGCTTGCTTGAGAAGGAGAGATATGAGGTGAGAAAAGTGTGAGTTGAGAAGAATGAGGGTCTCCAATTGAGAAATAGGGTTTTGAAGCTTATTTATACAAGTTATGCCCTAATTGTTTTGAAATAACACCATACAGGCCGACCTTAGGGTTTTAGATACAAGAATCCCAAAATAAATTAAGTTAAATTTGAAATTTATGCCACATGGGACTAGGTCACCCAAGGTGGTGACCTAGTCCACTTGGGAATTTTTCATTGCTTGTCAGGAATTATCATGTGGTAAATGATGTTTGTTGAGATTGTCTTCTGAAATCACACTAAGATGGGACTTATGTGTGTATTGAGGGGTGATTAAAGGGTTGATTTAGTGATGACAAGCCTAGGAAAGCATGAAAATGTTTTACAAGACCTTACAACACTTTGGCACAAGGCTTGTAAAGGGGTAAAAAGTGGGTGAAAATGGTCCAAAATCCATAGGAAAAGGTCCAAAAGAGTGAAAAGTGTCACTGTCTACACTTTTTGGTGACACACATACTTAACCTAAGAACTAAAGATACTATCTTGTTGAAAAAATTGAAGACCAAGGAAGAAATAAAACTCACCAATCATTGACATTTCAAATTATTTTTGCATCTCTTTTGTAAACTTTTTGCGCATATCATCATCTTTGCCAAAGATGATTTCGTCAACATATACAACCAATCAATATATTGTCTTCCTAAACCTTAATGTGAATGTTGTTGTCTACAATACCTTTCTTGAATCCTTCCTAAATTAAATACTTATCCAACTAAGCATACGAAGCTCTGGGAGCTTTCTTGAGTCTCCAAACCATGTCCAAATCTTCAGATAATTGGAAACCATCTAGTAGCTCCCCATTTAGGAAAGTTGATTTGACATCAATTTGATAAAATTTGAATTTCTTATGAGTAGAA
>CM021104.1:205612233-205711039 GCA_007115665.2 Sequoiadendron giganteum | reverse complement strand
CCTAAATCATACTCTCCTCTTATCATCACTTTTCATCTCTTAATTAAATAAATCATTATTTATTTAATTAGGTCTTTCTCCTTTGTTGATTAATTTAATCCTCTATCCCTCTTTAATTAAATAATTTATCTTAATTGATTAAATCCCTAGAGTCTTCTTATTAAATTGAATAAATTAAACCTTATTAAATGATTTAATCTAACAATATCTCCTTTAGTTAAACAAATCAAATCATTTATTTAATTAAATATTTCTTCACAATTCTTGATTTAAATTAACTCATAAATTCAAGTCAAAGTTGTCACATCTCCTAATTCTCTCTTAAAATTAATCAATATTTGATTAAATCTTAATCTATGTCACGTCCTCTACAAAATGCAACTCACACAATAAATAAATTACTTTGATTTATTAAATCTCCTAATTTTCCCTCATATGGGGTAAAAGAGGAATATTCTCTCAAATTTGAATTCAAATTCAAGTGGACATGGTCCTTCCAACAAGGAATTTATTTCACCTTACAAGTCCTTTTTCCTTGAGCCAAGTGGCCATAACTCCATTTTCTTCCCTCTCCAACAAGTCATTTCACTAAATTCAAATTCCACCTAATATCATTTATTGGAACTTTGATCAAAACTTTCACAACCTTCACCCATTCACATCTTGACAAGTGGCACTTGGCCATTGGATGTTGAATGAATGATCCCACATTGCTCAATTTCACTCTTTCTTACAATTTGGAAATCTATAAATGAGATAATTTTCCACTCATTCTATCATCCACAATTTGAATGCAAAGTTATTATCTTCACATTAGAGGAATTTCATATAGTTTCCTGATCATTTTCCATCAACATACCTAGGTTATTGCAAGTTTTCTCAAGGAGTTCATCATTTTTCTTCACCATTAAGATCATCAAATCTTACAAAGGAGTTGGGAAAGGGCCAATTTATACACATAATTGGCACCAATTCCCCCATGGTATTGATAGTTTGTTCATTAAAATAGGATTCATTTACTTTCATTTTTATTGTTCTTCATTTTCTTCCTATGTTAATGTTTCAATCTAATTTCATGGGGAATCCTTGTTCTTACTAGTATTTCAATCTAATACTATGTTTGTGCAGGTGTAGGATTAGGGTTCACATTTTAGCACTAGAAGGAGGGCTGATTTGGAGAAATTCATCATGTTTTCCCAAAAAAATCGTGGTTTTTTTACTTTTTTTGTGCTTTCAAGAAATTGCACTACTCAGAGTCCAGCAGTGCTATATTGCACCACTATCAGTCAAGTGGCACTATATTGCACCACTCCAAACTCCAAAATCTATCACCGGAGTCTTTCAACCCACAAATTTCAAATTTCTAATCTACATCATGCGTTTCTAAACTCCAAAATGCATCACTGGGCTAAATAGCACCACTTTTGCGTTCTTTGTCCTACTGCAGATCATCGCTTTTAATCATCAATGGTGCTATATTATATTGTTGGATGTTTTAAACTTCGCTACATTTGCAAACTACATCGTTGGATGACAATAAGAAGTTCAAATTTAATTTTTTTTTACATGTGCCTTTTTGTTTTCAACTTTGTGAACTATTAACCTATTTGTTGTCTCGATATCTCCTGGTTTTAATCATTTTGTAGGTTAGGGCAAGGAGGAAAGAAAAGTGGAAGGGTACATTATGACATCATTATCATCTTATACCAAATGTTTTAAAACACTTTAGTGTTGTTTAACACTCTTAGAGAATTTTCAATCTCTCCTAAGAAATTTTTTATCTTTCATGTTTTAGGGAACACTAAATGTGCTTTTGGGCCATAAAAAGAACAATACAATTTTTCTTTCAAATTTTTCAAACAAAAGACTTAAAAATAACTTTAGAAAAACTTACTAGATTTGGTTTAAGGATTAACAATTGAACAAGGAAAATCCCACATTTGATTTGGTGCTATAAAGAGAATTCACTTTTTCTTTGTGGACTTAAAATGAACAATTGTTGTTTTTGTTTTGTAATTACTTACTCAAAATAGTACCATCAAAAGGACGTATGTGCTTCTCTCATGCCTCATGATGATATTTACAATCAAAATCCATTTTGGTGATCTTAAGTTGAGTAAGGTAATTACCTCCACATTTTATTTTGGGGATTAAAATTGAACCAATCTTGCGAGTGTGAGCGTGGTATATTGCGAGTGTTCTCCCTTTGTTTTTCAATGAAGTTTTATTGAACTAGAAGATATGCTTTCTTTATTTTTTTTAATTTAGCGGGCCTACCTTGTGGGAAAAAGTAATCACCCAAGGGAACAACCGAACTGGGAACATGCTAAAGCCAAGTGACTTCCACCCAGGATATAAGTGTGGATATTGGAACAAAGGTCAATATCATGAGGATTATTCTAACGAGAAGGGTAGAAATGGTCTCTCACCACATGGATAGTCCCCCGCAAACAGAATGCCCGAATTAAAACCCCTTGTTTAGCAAAGGCCAAAATCCTTAACTATTTGTTCGTGCAAATTGTCATGTTCTTTGAATCTGCCCCATGTAACATGCGATTCTATTGTAGAGATGAAAAGTATTCCATGGGAGATTCATGGGTACTTATGCTTGGTTGACCCGAGAAGCGAGTGCACTGTAAGGGGGGCTTGTGTGGTCAAGAATCTAATCATCCACACTGAATATGCACAACTAGATTTATGCAAGTGGGAACCCAACAAAATATTGTCTCCTCATCCTAGCATTATAGATGTTCTTGGAATCAAAACACATTGCTTGGACCCAAAATAATTGAAAACATTCAATATTCAAAATCTTCAAAATATCAAACCCTTTGGAGGAAACAAATATCCTTTGACAAATCTAAGGGCTCTTGTTTGCCCTAGGGATTCTATCCTTAGAGGTCTCTAAGTACTTGGGTTTAATAATCATTTGTTTTCACTAAAGTCAACAAATAGGAAACTATTGCCTTGATTTTCTCGATTTCCTCATAATGGACCTTATGGAATGAAAAGGAATTGAGACATAGACATTCAGTTTGAAGCGCATAGTCAAGAAAGTGTTTGTGGTAAAAAGAACCAAAACTAAGAAAGATAACATAAAATTGAACCACACATGTGCTTGATCCCTTTTGATTCATTTGGTTTTCATGCAAACATTGGTCTTTTGGTTTGAATGACTTTTAGGGAAAATAATGTTCTTCATTACCTTGGTCTTGTAAGCAGGTCCTCATAGGGTCATTTAGGATAAAAAACCAAACACTTCATCCATCCAAATATTTATCAAAATTACATTTCACCAACAACTTTTGGAACCTTGGAAAACATCACCTTGTTTGGCTTAACACACCTAGCCAAATTATCCTCTTGTGTACGAGTTTACTCTAGGATAACACATCTTCCTAGAATTTACAAGTTCATTATCCAAAATCACCTTATTTGGCTTAACACACTTAGTCAGATTATTCTCTTATGTACAAGTTTACTCTAGGATAACACAACTTCCTAGAATTTATAGGTTCATTATCCAAAATCACCTTGTTTGAATTAACACACTTAGTCAAACTATCCTCTTGTGCACGATTTTACTCAAAGATAACACAACTTCCTAGAGTCTACAAGTTAATTATCAGTCAATCAAAATCAAATCAAATCAATCCTAAAGTCTAGCATTGATCCAAAGTTCCTAAAATTTCAAACATCCATACCCCTCACCCTTTCATCGTTCATCTCATCATTGGTCCTAAACACGTTAGAGGTTCACTTTTGCAACAAGTTCAAAAAACAAGAGGAACATGGAATATAAACTTGATTCATCCATCATGAGTAATCCAATTCAACCAAACTATCCAAGCCTCACAATGCCAATTGATTTAAAAAACTTGCATTTGTACAATCCATACATGAGATCATTATCTCCTACAAACCTCAATTGTACAACAAATGTGAGTTTTCTCAATCTAAATTTTGGAACACCTTGACCTATGGTAGATTTAAATTAAAGTAAAAACTTACAAATCTATCAATGAAACAATCAAGGCATGATCCTTCACCCTTTACCAACCATCAATAAACCTAATCCAAGCAACACCCCCTTCATAAGTGAAAGCATCATATAAAATCCTCCCATTTTAACACTAATATCGCATGTAATGCCCCACCATGCAACCCTAGAGGAAGTTTCAATTCACTAAACAAGCGTACTAATTTTTTTTCTTAAAAGAAGTGAATTAACCCACATGTTCAACTATAATTGACAACATCCCCTAGGGTTACATAACTGAGATTACATAAATCCCCATTAACATACAACATCTAAAATACATTGAAAGTAAATAACTCAAGTAATAACATTCAATAACATAAAAAGATATGAGATAAAAAAGAAGCATTCATTACATAAATCTATTACATACATCTATTACAATCCTCATTCCCAGAATGAGTCAAAATACATAAGTATGATCATTACAAGGTCCACCTCATAACACAAGAGGGGTAAATCAATATCATTACAATATGAGGTACAAAGTACAAGAATTAAAAGTAAGAAATGCGAGATGTCCATCAAGAAGTCTCGCCACCAAGTACTGAAGATCAAGGGGACCCAACGGTTTTGGTGCATGTTCCACCCAACCATGTGGTACCCGTAGGCCCACCCCCCATGCTAAGAGATAGTAACAAGGTAACATGGACAAGATACCTACTACCTCAAACCAAAGGCAGACTCATACTAGTACAAGCTGACTCAACCACACATAAGCACAATATAAGTCTATCTCTAATCATGGCTACATTGCTTCCAGACATAATATAATCAAGTGCGCTAAAGAAACCATACGCACAATATAACATAGTGTTACCCTAGACAGAGTGTCATCACAAGGTTTGTCATGAGATATCCTCTGGGCATTCTTCATAGGCTCTGAAAATCCTGGTGGCCTCAACCGAATCCCGACACTCATACTAACTCAAGCACAATCAACTACCTCTCATAAGGACAAGATAGTGATCTTGCCATTCCAGGCCTTCTCACTCAGCCCAAGTCTAAACAAACCCTTGTGTCTGTGAGTGAGGTTAATTTATCTTGGTTAATGTGAACTACATCCTAGTCCTCTAAGTACATTTACTTTAGTTCTCAGTTGTTAAAATCACTTCTGAAGGTTACCCGGTTTACCTCTTTGGGCTCCGGCCCCTAACAAAAGCCACTCTTCTAATTGGATAACACACTACACAATCTAACTCCAAGGGTTACTCAAGTGTTATAGAACTAAACCTACATGCTTTCTCCTATCCTAGGAGGCAACCACAAAGAAATCCACTCCAACACTAGGAGGACACTAGATACTTGTAACACTACCCAAGGGAAATCAAAACAATAGTTTAACAAGGGAATGACCCATGTTTTTCTGGAAGACTTTACAACCCAACTACTCAACACTCATTCACAACATACTCATTAAAGGATACATAAATGAACTCATGCATTGACAATGAAAAGTTCTATATTTGGTTATCTTAAAACCATGTTCCTATCTAATGCTTTTCGCAGCAAAGTAAAATAACTCATTCAAGACTTTACATTAACCAATCAATATTTTATTAAATATGTAATCTCTACAACTAAATCAAATCATGAGCAATAATAAATTCAACTATAATTAATTGTGTAAGTTGTTGAATGTTCCTATGTTTAACAAAGTATAAAATACACACATTTACAAAGAAAAACACCTCATATTAATATGTACTATTAAAATCAATATTTTTCTTGATCCAATAAATCGATTTTACAAGAAAAACTTTAAATAAAATTACATAAACAATATATATAATATTAATTACATTCTATATATATATATATTAAATATTATATATATTCATATATAATATAAAATACATATAATATATATATATAAATTAAATATTATATATATAAAATAAATCAAATCGAAATAAAAATAAAATTTAAAACGAATTAAAATAACAACAAAAAAAAAATTAAAAAAAAACAAAGCACACGGGTCCGGACGATACCGCCGGTACTCGCGGACAGTCCGCAAACCTGGCAACGCCTACGCCGCCTATACTCTATGTATAGCGGCCGACAATAGTGGATGGAGGGGGCTGCAGTCCCCATTGGATAGTGTGTCCCCCCATGTGGTGGGCGCACTACCCAGTGGGTACTGTGTACCCACATAAAACAAAAAAAAACAGTGGGGGGCCGAACCCCCCACACATAACATTTTTTTCTCAAATAAAAATTGCCAAGAAAATTTCGTACGCAGTACGAATTTTCGTACACTCACCGTACTGGCGTCAAAATAGAAATTACAACACAATAAAAAAAATAAAAATCTATATATATGTAAATATAGATTATATGTATCATATCTAAAATATGATATATGTAATGTATATTTACATACATATAATTTTTTTTCCAGAATTACATTTACTGGTGAAATTGAAGAAATAAATTTAAACCAGTAATAAAATTTACAACAATAGACATCTCATGCTCAAGAGATTTATAAACTGAATACCAAAATAAGCCATCCTTCCATGTTTTCAAATAATAAAACAAAGGAAAAGTAATACATTGATTTTGAGTTTTTCAGCAAAATTTTCTAAAAGGGTTTGTATTTTGAAAAACAAATCTAAATACCAAAATGTTGAAGTTTAACCTAGGGTTTGAAGAAAAATCACCCATTTGCAATTTCTTATCATTTAGAAAATAGATTAAACTAGGAACAATAAAGCAAGAAATAAAAGAAAACCTGGTTATTTGCAGCCACAAGAAATAGCCAAAATTCTTGATGTAGAGTTTCCTTTGAGCTCCTCATAATTCTTTTTCCACAATGCAAAGAATTTCCAGCAAGCTTTGATCCAATAGCTCCACCTTCTTCACAGAATTTTCTCTCTTTTCAATTTAATTCTCCAAACAGAAAATAATTCCAAAACTTTCATGTGCAAACTCTCTCCAAAAATCTCATACCTGTGAAAAAAAAGAAGGAAGAAGAATCCCCAAATTTTTCTACCCTAATCTTATAAAATATCATTTCCTCAAAATTCCAAAATAACCTGATGCAACCCTAATTCACATTCAATACAAGAAATTGAATTTAAAAGTTAATTTCATTTCTCCTCTTTGGAAGGCCCTAATTTGACTTTAAAGAAAATTTCAATTTCACATAATTCCCTTTTTTGGTTTAATTTAATTTAACAATCAAATATACTTACATAATTATTATTAAATTATTTAAATAACTAAATCCAATCCCTTGAGATTTAAATTTAATAAATTAAATAATTTAACTTTAATTAACTTACCTACAATTATTTAATAAGTAAATTTAATCCCTTGAGATTTAAATTTAATAAATTAAATAAGTTAACTTTAATTAACTTACCTACAATTATTTAATAATTAAATTTAATCCCTTGAGATTTAAATTTAATAAATTAAATAATTTAACTTTAATTTCAATAATCATTTTAAAAATAACCATAGTTCTTCGAGAAGCAAAACGGAGGGGTATTACATCGCAACAACAAATGAAAACCATCCAAGCAACTCCAACAGCCAATACAACATCTATTCCTCAAGTGTCTCAAGGACTAATAATCTCAATCACACCATTCACCATTCAAGAAACCCCAACAATCAACACCATTCCCAATCCACAGCCATCACCACCAAAAAATAGCATAGAAAATTCATTCTCCATCATGTTGCTATAGACACCTAAAAATGACTTAGGCCTACGACCACTATTTTTACCACTTTTCATCCTAACATAATTATAAAATTTTAATTATGTTCCTAACCCACATTCAACTATTAATTAAATAGTTTATAATTATTTAATTAATTCATAATCTCTCATTCTTCTTAATTATGAAGTAAACAAAGCTTATTTATTTATTTAATAATGTCACTAATTATCAAAGTCTTCTCTTAATAAAATAAAATATTATTTATTTAATTAATCCTTATCATTAACATCCTCCTGATTATTAAATTAATATATTTTAATATATCTATTTAGTATGTCACTAATTCCTAAATCTTCTCTTGATTAAATAAATTCATCAATTTATTTAATCAATTAACTACTTCTTCTAAATTAAATAATTATTTTAATTATTTAATTATGGCATGTGACACTTTGGTATTTTTAAATAAAACAAATCATTTAAAAATAGCTCACATACTTAACTAATTCTTCATTTAGTAATTAATTTCAAAAATCAATTACTTCTTATCTCACAAAATCCATATTTTGAATTAATTTAATTCAAAATAGAATTATTCTTCTACAAATCAAGTAATTTCTAAAATTACTGATTTTATAAAATCTCATCCTCTTGTCTTCTGATTTTTACTAATTTGATCTCAACTGACACATTCAATCTTGATTTAATTCATTTAATTAAATCTTATTCACACATATGGGTATTTTTCCCTAACCCTAATTGAGAGTTGCCTTATTGAATCTCGACCTTTGACTCTAGGGCATTCCTTAAAGCTCTCATCTCGTCCGTCCATTCAAGATTTCCTTTTCTATAAAATGACAATCTTAATCTCATTTTGGGTTCCATGATCATTTACTGAGACTACTTTTATTATAGGCATATTCATATTCTAGGCTTTATTTTACTATTTGCATATTAGGATTGAGATTCTAGTTTGCACAATAGTTTATATTCATAAATCCTTCAAAGGCATTGGTAAGGATAGACACATAGAAATTTTGCTCACAAATCTGAGGGCATTATTATCACAGCAAGTTGGAGAAGGTGCAATAGAAGTCAGACATGGAGCATAGACATGGGTGAGATCCTTCATGTTATTGCATTTCATTTATTTACTTCCAATGCTTTCTATTGTTTGATATTTTCATTAACTTGTAGGTACTAGTAGTCATTGGTTGATGTTTGCAAGATATTTAACATCATTACACTAGTGAACCTGACATTTTAACGAACTTTTTGCAGGTGTCGTACAACTTCAGATTCAATATTTTTTTTGTAGGGTACGGAACAATGCAATCGTAGACCTAAATGACACAATTGCTCTGTCGTGTCACATTTGCGCTCACGAGTGATGCAATCACTCTGTCACAATGCGTTCGAGCCTTGAAGTGACACATTTGATAGGTCATGATGCATTTGACAAAAACCGAGCCTAGGTAACTGGTAAAAAAATTCATTATTATTTTTTTCGGGTCGTTATTGTAATCTGGATCCGACGCACTTGTGGCCAGAAATTGATCATTGTGTTTCTTTTTTTGTCCTTTGTTGGTATTTAAAAAGAACCAATCCTAGGATAGCTAGATTAATCAAAATTTACCAATCCTAGGATAGATAATTTTAATTGGAATTTATCAATCTAGGGTAGTCACCACACTTGTCTTTTATTTTGGTTAACAATGAACACCATGTCTTTTGTGAAGCCACATCTTCACCTAGATTAGAAATTTTTTATTTTTGGGTTTAAAATTGAACAATCTTGCTTTGTGTGTTTTGGATAATAGGCATATGCTCTCCCCTTTTCTGGGTGATCAAAAAGCCAGACCTATCCCTTTTTGATACTTATTCATTTAATGTTTTCATACAACCCTTAAAAGGCCTGCTCTTGTGGGAAAAAGTACTCACCCAAGAGGAACGACCTAAGTGGGAACACCTAAAGCCAAGGTTTCCAACCCACTATAATCAAAAGCAAGTTGTTGATGAAAATCCAACTTGATAGTAGTAGATAGGATAACCATCCCCAAAGCCTTTGTTCTAAAGGTTGGGAGGTCTCTCGAGGGAGTATATCTATTGTCACACTGAACGAAAAGACTTACTAAGAACCATAGTGTAGTAGCCAGCCGTGTCAGTATCCAAACATTATCTCAATCACGGTGCAAGGGGAGGGAAGAATCTATGCCCAAGACACTCACCATATAATCACCAAGGATTGTTTTCTTAGGGGATTCAGTATCCAATTCTGTCACTTTGAGTACACACCTGGAAAAGACAAAAACATGGGCACCCTCTAGGGGGTGACATGGCTGAGTGAGTCGACGTGATTTTAAGCTGTGGGCTGTGATTGTTATGATGACCCAATTGACTATAAGAGTGATTTTTCTTGAACATGTACTTCATATTTTAATTTATGTGTTTTCCAACTACTTTTAATCAGACTTTAACAATTTGAAAATCACAAAATCAAAAACAAAAAAAAAAAAAAACTTGTCAAAACTGAAAACTGTGTTCGGGTTTTCCAAAAAAATTATCCATTGCAATGCAACTGATCTGGTGCATCGCAATCGCCAAACATCAAGCCATAATCACTCTGATGGCACGTATTTGACTCATCCCAAGCCACATATGCTCTAATGAGCCACATTTGAAATACACAAAGCCGCATTTCCTATTGGTAAACCGTATTCGATGAATTGAGCCGCATTTGACTGACATCAACTTGCATTGGCCAGACTGTGTCAGAATCAATACCTTCTGAACCACATTTGATTAAGTGAGCCACATTTTCTCTATCATACCGCATTTGTTGTGACGCGTTTGCTAAAACCTGCAAACAACTTTTCACTGTCAAAAACAGAAAGACCAAACTTGTCTTCAAATAAATCCAGTCTTCCTTCATTGTTTCAAGTCAAACCAGACTCTGGGATCACTCAACTATCATTAGAAACATTTCATTTAGGTACCATTTTAGGATCACAATAGGGTTCCTTTCTAGTCCATTAGATTGCATTGATAGTTTCACCATTTCCTTAGACACTCACTTTTGCAGATTTTAGGAGTTGACTCTTACCACTCATTGTCGAAACTTTGCATTCAAGAATAGGTTATCATTGGACCCATTACCTTTGTCACTTTGTCAATCCTTTTGTGAATCATTTCCCACTCAATAGTCTAGTGTGAAAATTTCACTTTGTCCCATTTATAGTCCTTCTACAGTCCATTGGTCTCCAAAAATTGAATCATTGCAAAAACTTTGTTTGCCTAAGTTTGTCCTCTTTAGATCTCTCATTAGTAAATACATCTTAGGATCATTTATTTTGCATATCATTTGGCATCTCCATTTAGTGTCACACCACTTGCATCCACAAACCTTTAGTCTTGCTTGCATTTCATAGCATCTCTTTAAAAATCCAAAAATAAACCAAAAACATAGTTTCATACTTAGATCATTTTTTTCCATCATCCCAAGTTAAGCAAAACCTTGTATGGTTGAAACTAGATTACAGAAAAAGAAAAGACTCATGGATCCTTTTAGACAAGACACCAACTTTCTTGAGTTCACAACTAGCATGGATTCATTCCCCAATGCCACGAAAAATCCCTATTTTGACATGGGAAATTCCACAATCAATCCTTTTAGTGAGATGAACATCCCATCATATCCATCACATCTTTTCAAACCATTTATCCAATGGGATCAAAATGGGAAGTCTTTGAAGAAGACTTATTAGCTGCTGCCCAACATCCAAAAGTTGTTGCTTTTGTAGAAGAAGTAGTCTTAAATGACTCTTCTAGATTCCTAGCTATGCTCTCAACCAAGGGGCTAAGTTACCAAAGGGATTTGATCTTAATACTCTTCGAGCAACTTCTCCCAATCCACGATCACACAATTCTTCCATGGGAGCCTCTTCACAAAATATCATCAACACCCTCAATTCTACCTCCCTTGATCACACTACCACCACAACCAACACAACATCCATTGGGGGATCATCTTCCCAAACCAAAACTGCATCACAATCCATCCCCCAACAAACATCCACCATCCCTTCACAAACAATAGTTGCAACCACATCAAACCTCTTTGGAACTACATCTAGTTCCATGAGTACATCAACAAACCTATTATTAGGTACCTCAAGTACCATGGCCACCAACTCATCTAACCCTTTTGGGAAAAATAAATGAAGAGTTTTCATACAAGGCACTCAAAACACCTCCTCACTGGTTAATACCAACATTCCTATAACCCAAAACACCAACATTCCTCAAGGCCACAATCTCTTATTTGGGCAAGGCAATCAAGGCCCTCAATCCTTCACTCCATTTGGACATCAACAAACTCAAAACCAACAAGGTCCTCAAATTCAATCCAACATGGCAGGATATCACATCCCCACTTATGCATCTCAAGTCCATACACAACATCACATTCCCCATCAAAACACTCATTTTGCTCATCAAATTCCAAATCAACACATCTCATCACAACAAGTGGGCACTCAAGCTGCCCCTATCACCAACATAGGTGATGCTACCAACCATCCCATGGTGGAAGCACTCACACTCCAACTCGCTACTCTTAAAAAAAAAGTGGATACATTGCAACAATCCAATAAAAAGTCATACATGTCACATGACTTGTGTCCATATCCATTCGACACAACCTTGTATATACCACCCTTTCCTCATGGATATGTGGTACCTCATTTTCCCAAGAACAAAGGAAAAACAAACCCCATTGAACACATAAGAGAATTCACTACTAGTTGCATGGACATTGCATATGACCAAACTTATCTCATGAGACTCTTTTCTAGAAGTCTCAGAGGTCATGCACTAGAATGGTTCTCACTTTTGCCTAAGGGAATAAAAACATGGGATGAATTGGCAAACAAGTTTGTTGAGAATTATGCCTACAAAATTGACATAGACATTGACATTGCCTCCTTACGCAAATCTACCCAATAGGATGCAGGAGAAACTTTCATTCCATTCTTTCAAAGATGGAGAAGCTTAGCAAGCAGATGTCCGGTAGAAATACCTGAAAAGGAGAAAGTAACCATGTTTGTGAAAACTCTCCTTGGACCACTAAGGTATGGATTACAAGTCCATTGTTGTACCACTTTTGTTGACCTTGTTGAAAAGGGTGTTCAACTTGAGAAAGCCTTAATTTCCAAAGGCGAACTGAAATATGGTGGAAAAACCATCAATACCACCACCAATAATAACCCAAGTAGCTCAAATGACAAAAACAAATACTGGGTTAAGAATAAGCATATCACAAATGATGGTGTAGCTGATGCAAAAACCATAAATGCAATAGGTCATGTACTCCCAATCAAAGGAGTACAAAATCAAAATGCACCTGTAACTACACCAACACGAACTGCCAATGCTATCCAAAACAATCTTACGCAAACTAATCCAAGGCAGTTGCGTCAACCCCGACAAAACCAAAGGCGTACATACACCCCTTTGGGTGAACCTGTTGAAAATGTCTTGAAGAAACTTCTTCAAAACGACATCATAATGCTGGAAGAGCCAAAACCATATGACCTTGGTCAATTCAAGCCTTCATGGTGGGATGACAACACATTTTGTGATTACCACCATGTCAAAGGGCACAAAACCTCCTCTTGTTGTCAATTGCGAAATCCGGTACAAGACCTCATTGAGAACCATACCATTGAGTTGGTTGGTCAATCATTTACATCTAATGTAGATCATACTATCCACAAAAACCCACTGCAGGATCATGGTAAAGCTTCCTCATCTGGCACAAAGCATACCAACAAACAAGCCAACCACATTCATCCGACCTATGGTAATTTTTGTCCTACATACAAATATCCTGATGGTACTATTATTAACAATCTTCATACCACTGATGAAGATGAATGTGTTAATACCATCACCATTAAAAAGGTCCTAGAATGCAATGTCACCACACACAAAGGCAAGGTCACTATACCAGGTTCTTCTGCCCATCAACCAAAAATCACCATACCTGGTCCATCCGCCAAACAGTCCAACCCAAAATCAGAGTTCAACATTGTTGAACAGTTAAATAAAACACCTGCTCAAATATCTATTCTTGAACTACTCTGCATTTCACCCAAACATAAGGCCATCCTAGATAAAGTCTTGCAAGAGTCATCTATCCCAACCAACATCGATGTCAACCACTTTGAGACTATGGTCGGATACCTGAACTCACCTCACCACATCACCTTTTTAGACAGTGACTATTCCTCACCCAAACCATCGCACAATGATGCCCTTCACATTGAATTTTTTCCATAAGCATAAGGTTAGATGAGTCCTAGTAGATGGTGAAGTAGGATTGAACATCTTCTCCCTGAAATTGGTTAAGGCTCTTGGTTTCTCTGATGCATGTGTAGATGCTATCAAGAGCATCATCATCAAGGCATACGATGATGAAGAACGCGCTTCTAAAGGCATTATTACAATTCCACTTCGGGTAGGACCAGTTATCATAGAGACAACATGCTAGGTCCTAGATCGGGATATACACTATAATATCTTACTTGGTCGCCCATGGATTCATACTCTAAAGGCCATTCCATCCACGTACCACCAATGCCTAAAATTCCCTTTTGATGGAACTGAGATCACTATCCCAGGAGATCCCGATCCATTCCAATATTGCACCAACCTGTGAGCCACTACTGAGCACCAGGTACCCATCAATCAAGAGGCCTCCACTTCATCAAAATATATGGACGCATCGACACTGACAAAATCATCCATTCCAATACTGTCTACCACACCATCTTCATTGGCCTCCACCCCAAGTAAAGATTTTCAGATCTAGGGCCTTGGTTGCAAAGAGTTCAAATTGAATACAACTTACTGTATAACCACAATATCAAAGCCATCTAAGGTCTATGGTAGACCATGTTTTGCAATAGAGCCCAAAACAACTTTCAAGGTTCCACCGAAAAGTGTTTTTGCATAGTGGGGCGATATGGGTAATGAAGTCATTATTGACATAGATAACTAGATCTACAAAGACCCAATAGATTTATCTCCACTACCATTACATCTCTATGAAAAAGGTTATGATATATGCAAATCCCTAGGATTTGATGGTACAAGCGGCCTTGGAAATAACAACAACGGAAGACGGGAACCTATTACCATGACTGCAAGACCAAAGAATATAGGGCTAGGGTTTGACACATTCAGAACTGACGATCAACGTACCCTTGAACTTTCAACTAAGGTTGTAATGGCTATAGAAAGTGTTGAGACATGCAAAGAATCCCTTACTAAAACTGATTCAAATGAATGGGAATGGGGATCTGAAAAAACTATCAGTGACTATGACATTGATGAACTATTCCTTTGAAGAACAATTTTGCCACGAATATAACATTGGCCCTCTTGACTGACATTCTAAAAATAAGGAATGGGTACACATTCCTTGGAACCCAGAAGAACACAAGGTGTCATCGACAATACTTGAACCATCCCACCCCATTCCTAAGACCACCCATGAGCCTAATCTACTTGAGCCCACTATCCATACTTCTAAAATTCCAACAACTAGTCACGATGTTGATAATTTTATCCCATATTATGATTTTGAATTCGATTCATCTGACTTAGAGTATGGACCATCCATTGCATCGGACACGGAAGTTGAAATTGACAACATTTCCTTTACACTTGAGGCATCAATTTGCACACTTTCTGCATCCTCCCCATCCTTCACCAACACTGACGATGGGATCCATCCTGTTTACCCACAACTGATCGACTGGGACCAACAAGATCCACCAATAATGGAAATTTTTTAGAATGATGAAGCAATTGCAGAATTCATGGGGCTACGAGAAGGTATTCCATGGGGTGATCACAAGACAGGGTTCTCCATTGATCTAGATTGTATGGCTTACTATGGGGAGACTGTGCAACCCTCCAGTCGCAAAAATACAAAGAATAAAAAAGAAAAAGAAATGTCTTTAGGTGAAAACTGTAAGGCACCTTCTAACAATAAAATAGTAAAAACAAAGGATGTATCTGAAGGTGAAAACCTCCTTGAGGTGCCTAAGGATGGATGATTGGACTTTCTCCCCGTAACAGAGGAAAAATCAGCTATGCTCATTGAGGACACAATAGAAGTTAACATAGCAACACCAGAGAATCCCAAAATGATTCTCCTGGCCGTATCATTGTCAGACGAAGAAAAACCTGAATTCAAACAATTCTTCATAGAAAGGAAAGTTAACTTCACATGGTCATATGCTGACATGCCAGGTCTTGATCCAAAACTGGTTCTACATCTTCTTCCTTTAATCCCAGGAATCAAGCCAGTCAAACAAAAGTTGCGCAAAATGCACCCACAAATTACATTACTGGTCAAAGCTGAACTAAAAAAGTTACTAGATGCTAAGTTCATAAGGTCAATAGACTATGTTGATTGGATATCCAATATTATTCCTATTACAAAGCCAAATGATCAAATCCGTATCTGCACAGATTTCAGAGATTTGAATAAGGCTTGCCTAAAGGATGGCTTCCCCTTACCAAACATAGACATGATTGTTGACCTCACGGTAGGGTATGAGATGCTATATCTCATGGATGGTTTCTTAGGCTATAATCAAATGTGAATTGCAATAGAGGATCAACATAAAATGGCATTCACTTTCCCTTGGGGAACTTACTATTGGAATGTCATGCCTTTTGGCCTAAAGAATGCAAGCGCCACATACCAGAGGGCTATGACAACAATCTTCCATGACATGATGCACATTCTAATGGAAGATTATGTAGATGACCTATTAGCAAAATATTTGACAAGGAAAGAACATCTCAAAGTCTTAGACAAAATTTCTAGATGACTTGAAGATTACAAGGTTAGATTGAACCCAAAGAAATGTGTCTTTGGAGTCACTTCAAGAAAATTGTTGGGATACATAGTTTCAAGACGAAGCATTGAGGTTGATCTCGCAAAAGTACAAGCAGTTCTAGACATGCCTCCACCAAAGGGAATCAGTGAGTTATGCACACTTCATGGTAGATTGTTGTCTATTCACTAATTCATAGCACAATTGGCAGATAAGTGTCAACCATTCCAATATCTACTATGCAAAAGCAATCCTTTTGTATGGACAGATAAATGCAACATAGCCTTTGACCAAATTAAAGAATGTCTATTAACACTACTAGTGTAAATGTCACCTATTGAGGGAAAACCATTGATCCTATATGTCTCCGCAATGACAAATGCACTGGGGGCATTATTGGCACAAAATGACCATGAAGAAAAAGAAAGAGCCATATATTACATCAGTCACACACTAATTGGATATGAGCTCAACTACAAAACCATTGAAAGGGCATGCCTTGCAGTTGTCTTTGTGGTGTAGAAACTAAGACACTATATGTTGAGTCATCAAACACATTTAGTAGCAAAGATTGACCCATTAAAATATCTCTTAAGTCAAGTAGCATTGATAGGCTATTTGGCAAAATGGGTCATAATATTAAGTGAGTATGACATACAATATGTAGAGTGAAAAGAAATAAAAGGTCAAGTAATAGCAGATCAACTGGAAGATGCACCAATCCAAGCTACACATCTGTTGATAATTGATTTTCTTGATGAGTCCATCTTTCATGCAGAACCAACTCTACCATGGAAACTATACTTTGATGGGTCCCACACTAGTCATGGCTTAGGAGCTGGCATATTATTTATCACACCACAAGGGGATTCAATTCCTAAATCATTTCGGATTTCCTTCCCTTATACAAATAATATAGCAGAATACAAGGCATTGGTCATAGGTCTCAAGATAGCAATAAAATGGAAAATCCAGATATTGCTCGTATTCGGAGATTCTCAGTTGGTCATCAATCAAGTGAATGATGACTATGACACAAAAGATGAGAAATCGCTTCCCTATAAAAGAATGGTGGATAGTTTCCAAAGGTATTTCAAAATGATTGCATTTGAACAAATCCCATGAACACAGAATAAAGCAGCTGATGCAATGGCTACCATTGGATCTCTCCTAGACATCCCTAAGAATGTGTCACAATTTGAATTCTTAGTGGAACAACTTTTGATGCCTACATACGATATTCTAGAGTCAGAAATGGTGTGCGAGATTGTTGGTCCCAATTTTCCTTGGTATTAAGACATATATGACTATCTTAAATCCCAAACCCTCCCACCCAACTTGTCCAACAACCAACAAAAATCCTTTATCCAAAAAGTGGCTAGACATGCCATCATCAGTGACACCTTATATCGCCATGGCTTTGACAACACCCTTCTTCGTTGTCTCGACACTGATGAAGCCCAAATGACCTTATGAGAAGTACATGAGGGTATATGCGGATCTCATTCGAGTGGTCCAACCTTAGCTAGGAAAGTCACCAGACATGGGTACTACTGGCCGACATTGGAAAAAGATGCTCTTCAGTTTGTCAAAAAATGTCAAAAATGCCAAGTACATAGTGACTTAATTCATGCACCTTTATAGGAATTGAGACTGATCACTTCTCCATGGCCTTTCACACAATGGGGACTCGACCTCATGGGTAAGATCCATCCATCCTCTTCTAATGGCCATAAATTTATAATCACTGCCACTAAGTATTTTACTAAGTGGATTGAAGCTATCCCTCTCACTTACATCACCGGCAAACAAATATCCTAATTTATCCTAAATTACATCATTTGCCGGTATGGTGTCCCACAATCCATCATCACAGATAATGGCAGTCCATTTAGAAATCAGGACATTCGTGAACTCTATGAGCGATTCCACATTCAACACCATTTTTCAACTCTGTATTACCCACAAGGTAACGACCAAGCTAAGGCATCCAATAAAATAATCCTTCTCATTCTGAAGAAGACCGTCAATGACACTGACTGAGATTGGCACCTACAACATAATCCTGCTTTATGGGCCTATCGTACCAGCATCCATACCCCCACTGGAGTCACTCCATTTTCCCTAGTCTATGGATCAGAGGCCATATTACCCATCGAGGTCGAAATTCCTTCTCTTCATGTCTCTTTGAAAGGAATGATTGACAATGAAGAGTACAGACATACTCACCTACATGAGCTGTAAATGCTACAAGAAAGGTGACAAAATTCCTTAAACCATTTATAGGCATATCAAAATTGTCTCTACTGAAGTTATAACAAAAGAGTCATGGTGAGAAAGTTTGAAATTGGTGACTTGGTTCTCATGTAGAACCCTAGAAATCAACCAGACTATGAAAAGCCAAGAAAGTTTGAGGCTAATTGGCTTGGCCCGTATATCATTACTACTGCATTTGGGTTCGGAGCCTATCAGTTGACCACACCTAATGGAGAGCAGCTAACAGAACCCATCAATAGCTTACATTTGAGAAAATTCTACACATAGCATCAGAGAACTAGGCTAAAAACATACAAAATACAAAAAAATTGAAAAATAGAAAAAAATCATCCCTTGATGAAAACTTGGCAAATAGGCATCTTGGTGACATAAAAAACAATCAAAAACTGACAAAAATAGTAAAAAGAAATGAATTCATCTAGTAGTGAAAACCTTGCAAATAGGCGCTTTAGATAAGTACCATGGTGAAAACCTGGCAAATCGGCGCCATGCATAGTCGATCATTGCTTCGTCATCTACTGTTACTCCAATCGACCTTTATCCACTCATCATAATCACAAAAACCTAATACATTCATGACATCCGTCCTAAGTCCTGTCAATTCCGACCATGGTTAGCATTTGGTTGACATCGTCCCTTGCATACCCTTGTCTTTTGTCTGCCTATCTCCATATCATTACACTCAGGTGTTCCATGATTTGTTTGGGGGAAAGACCTTTTTCACACAACTGCAGTGGGTACTGCACATGATCCCGCATTCTTAAAAGTCCTGAATAAATTCTAAAAATCGTAAAAAGTCATGAAAAAAATTCTAAAAATCATAAAAAGTCCTAAAAAACCTAAAAATCTTAAAAAGTCCCAAAAAAAGGTCCTAAAAATCAGAAAGCATCTTCAGAAAATACCAAAAACATCCAAATCAATGTCAAAATCCCAAAAATAGAGTCAAAGTCAAAATCAATTTGATCAATTCAATCGATCACATCAGTTAATCTTTATTCACGTCCGAACTATGTTGTCTTTGCGCATTTGCTATGTAGGCAAGATTCATCTTTGAATCCCCGAGACATTAGGTCAGTCCTTCTAGCTTTATCACATAGTAAAATCATGATTCAAACTTTTGTCCTCTGGACAACATCATTGGTTGTGTCGAACTACAAGGTCTTTGAGTGCACGACGTGGGCAAGGCCATCAATCGATGAGCCCCCGAAGCCACACTAGGTCAGTCCATTAGGGTTCTTGGCACTACACATTCAAACACGTCAAACTATCTTCAAATCAATTGAATCTCATGTCAATCTTGAACTATCAATCTTTTGACAATCTATTTCAAAAAACAATCTTCGTCAAATCAGAATGTCAGCAGTAACATGTAGTCAAAATCATATCAAAACAATTTATCATGGCAAAACTTTGAGTTCTTCTTCAAGATGTGTCCTTCTAAAGAGCAACTCTTGTCACTTCTTTATGCTTTTGGATGTGTCCTTCCTAAGCATCATCATCATCATCTGGCAATTTTGATAGATTCTCCTAACTCCGAGAATTAATCTTCTAGATATCAGTGTCATTTAGGATGTTTCCTTCCTAAATTTGATATCGCTCGACATTTGACAAACAACTGACATTAAAACACTTGGCAAACACTTGGAAAACTTTTTTTTTTTCTATTTTTTGATGATTATCATAATATTAGTTCCTTATGTCTTAGGAACCATGACATATCATGATAATTATCCTTGTCTACTTATCACTCTACTATTAGTTTCTCCAAGATGTCCTATCCTAACTTCAGGATTTAGAGAAGCAACAATGTAGTACAATGATCTTTACTATCTATTTTTTGCTATCATGTGGCTAGTTTCTCAAGGATGTCCTATCATCAACATTTAGAGCAGCAGCAACATCTCATGATTGGCTTGGTTTTTCTGGCAGTTGATCATGATAATGTGACTAGGGGCAATTGTGTTCCTTGCATGAGTCATGATCATCCTTTATCTATGACTATTGATCTACGTGATGGTTCGACCTTGCACACTATTGATCTATGTCATATCATAGTGTTTGTCAACCATCATGACATTTTTGCCCAATGATGATTAAAGAGCAACTAGGATAGCACTATAGTGAAGCTTTTGAAGGATTTTAAATTTTTCGCACTAACATGCATATTTTTCTTCACACTAACATCCATCTTCACCTTCTCATCTCTCATCCTCTGATGATATCCTATGACAGACAAAAACAAAATGGCATACATAATGGCATGAGCATTTCATATTCACATCTACATATATCAAATACCACAATTCACATTGCATAAATGATATCATTTGCATCCATCCATAAGACCATCATTTACATCAACATATAAGCATCATAAATAAACATTTGCATCAACATATAGAAATCACATCCTCATCACACTACACAATGCATACATACATAAACCACATCCATAATTGCATTCATAAGCATAAGCATAACATAAATACACCTCATAGCATCATAAAATCATCACATAAGCATCTCATAGAACATTAGAATACCATACCACATAACATCATATAGGCCACATCAAAACTGCATCGCATATATAATCTCAAAAATACTGTCATGTCATAGGATAGAGTCAAATGATATCCCAAAAATTGAGCTCCTAGGCTCGAATATCAAAATATAAATGTCTACAAAAAAAATCCTCGGATGGCCCTCCTCCATCCCATGGAGGTGAATTGTGAGGTGACTATGGCTGAGTCATCAAATGAACATTGAATTGAATAGGCGTCCTCTCATGTGTCTCACTCTGGGATCCCGTAGGATCGGTAGTAGGAGGCTAGCTCAGATCTAGGCCCATGTACTGACCTATGACTGTGCCCTGATGAGTGCTTGTGTGAGCTATGTGACCTATGACCTGATGAATTCCCTGATGCAGTAGACCCCCCAGCACTCGTATGACTACTGTTGTGAGACTGGCTATTGTGTGTCCGACTGCCACTACCTATCCTACTATAGGATCGAGACAACCCTGGGTCTCATCTATCTGGTGGAATAGCCTACTCATATAATGCCCTCTATCAGCCCCTGCTCTTTGCCACCCTAGCTAACTACCGAGCCATATCCCCTATTTGTCCTATGCACAACCTTGCAAACTCTGAAACCCACCACTCAGACTCGTGTCGCCGAATGATGGCCTGATCTCTCTCAACCCGGGTGACCTCTAACTCTGCTGCCAAGGCCTTGTTCTGAGACAAGGCCACATCTATTCTACTCTAAAGATCAATGATCCTCTGATCAATTGTGGCATCTATAGGAAAAATGGTGATCTGGCACCCTCATCATCTTTGGAGATCATGCACTCCTGCAATCACTGATCTATCTCATCCTCCTCCTCATCCTCCTCCTCATCCCTCTCCCCCTCAGTGTGGACCTCCTCCACATCTATGCCTAGAGGGTGTCCCCCAACAAGTAGATCCACCTCTACTCTCTCCTCTGCCACCACCTCCACCTCCTCCTCACCTCCTCTAACCTCCTCAACCACCACCTCCGGCTCTCTCTCCTCTCCCTCCTCCTGAATAGGGGATAGTGGTACACCACCTACTCTTTATCTGACTCTCCTAGGCTGCCTCTGCCCTCCACCATCCCTTCTCCTCCTCACACCCCTCCCATCTCCTCCACCTCCACCATCTCCTCCACCTCCCCCATCTCCCCCACCTCCTCTGTCTCCCCCATCTCGGCCTCCGCCATCCCTGCCTCCATCTCTACCCCTGGCACCTCTGCCATCTCTCCCTCCATCTCTGCCACCCTGACCTCTACTCAGTACACGTGGAATAACTGATCTCTGATCAATGGGCAGTGGACCATCTTGATCTGTCAAAGGAATGGGCCTGTGAACCTGCCACCAAGTGTCAAACTCGACCGATGTGCCTGCATCTACTGGACCCCCTCTCCATACCCACTAAACTATCAATAACCCATCAACCTGCTGCTTAGCCACTGTAACTGATATGGGTGGCCCCCACATGGTCTCCCTGGAAGACTATGCATACTCGACCATGCTTATAGGCACAATCTTCTACTCATCGAACTATTGTAGTACCCATTGGGGTAGGTACATCTCAATAATCCACTCTGTCTACATGGTGCGGCCAATGAGATATCAAAACTGTCTACAAAAGGAGAAACGGCCATCCTCATCTGACCACTGGGCACAATCCCTGTAGGGTCTCCACACAAAACTGATCATCGTGTCTATCCGATGACACTAGTACCTAGTATATCTCCAACACGAGTCTGGCTAACTGATCCTACATATAGATAAACATAGGGCATTCCATCACCCAACTGCTACATCTGTACGGGTGGTCAAAAAATGGGAATGTGATCCCATACCCAAATCATGAGCAAGGTGGTCCCGCAGCTGATACTGTGACCCTGATGGTAAACTACGTCATGCAATTGATGGTATAGCATGGCCAACAAACATGGCCCGCAAGCGAAAATAGTCCTCTATAGTCGCATGCGTACAAGAACATCCCCCCATCCAATGGGAAATCCATGACCATGACGATCTAAGATAAGTAATCCGACAATCAAGGTCACGAGCATCACATCAAACCTAGGAAATCGGTCAGCTACAACATCCCAGCTGATCTCATAATCATCCAGGGCCAATTGCACACCATCGACACCCTCATACCTCTCTATCAGGACCTATCACCCTCAGTGTGGATCATAAACCACCCTCTCTCTGCTAATCGAAATGCGGAGAATGCGGTAAACATCCTCCAAAGTCAATGTCTTCTCTCCAGTAGGCAAGTGAAATGAGCAGGTCTCAAAATGCCACCTCTCGTAAAGAGCAGTAAGCAAACCTCGGTTTTCCCAAATAATGGGCATATATGTCACATGGTACAGGCCTAGGGCCACCAACCGCTATCTCTACCTATCACTCAGGTGATCTCTTAAGGCATAAGTGGTTGGTCAGAACTCTCGTGTGTAAATAGGCACAAGCCGACTCTGCAAAGGGAAAGGCCAAGGATTAGCACATACTGAATAGCATTATGGAAAGTTTTATACTACTGGCAGGTCAAGGGGACATAAAATTTAAAATAAGCACAAAGTCAACAAAAGTCAAATCTGGTCAAAGGCAATTGCATCGCGTTGACCACAAATACGTTGCAACAAGTCAAATGCGTCATTCTAAATAGCAAATGCGTGATATAACAATGAATGCATCGTTAGGCTTGTCAAATGCATCGCACAGTTTCAAATGCATCACAAATGTATCAAATGCATCACAAATTTATCAATTGCATCACAAGTCTATCAATTAAGTCACAAATTGGCGAATGCGTCGTTCACCCTCGCGAATGCGCAATCGCACAATATGCACCTAGTCTACCCATCGCACTTGCATCACGATGCAAGAAAATGCGGCTAATGCAAAGGCGTTTGCAGCTTTCTCGATAGTGTTTGCATCACACCACATTCGTTTCCCCCCCATTTAACCCTCATAAATGCATAAAAATAAAAATTTAACAAGGCGGATAGGGTACTTACTGGTGGCCCTGCGCCCTCGGGTTGTTGGAATGTGTGCACACAGTATCCACGGTGTGTAATCGTTAGAATCACCATCAATTCTGAGAGCTCCGATTTTTGAATATTTTATATAACAAATGATAAAATGACATTTGGTTTGACCTTTTCAACCTATTTATAGGATGAAAATTAGGGTTTTGACCTAATAGGCTATACTGGAGGCTCATTTGACAACCTTTGACAAAATTTTTGACTACCTTAATGTTCTCCATTTCTAAATCAGATCACGCCATCACTTTCCTAGTCATTAATTGAGCTAGTCGGGATATTTTCCAAATTTTTTTGACCCCGCGTCGAAATTCAAAAATTTTCCTGAGGGGGCATAGGCACTCCGTACCTCCACTGGGGCATATTTTAGACTTGTTTTCTTTGCCACAATGCGACAAGTGGCATTACGACAAAGAGGGGCAAATGTAGACACCTAAAAATGACTTAGGCCTGCAACCACTATTTTTACCACTTTTCGTCCTAACATAATTATAACATTTTAATTATGTTCCTAACCCACATTCAACTATTAATTAAATAGTTTATAATTATTTAATTAATTCATAATCTTTCGTTCTTCTTAATTATGAAGTAAATAAAGCTTATTTATTTATTTAATAATGTCACTAATTATCAAAGTCTTCTCTTAATTAAATAAAATCTTATTTATTTAATTAATCCTTATCATTAACATCCTCCTGATTATTAAATTAATATATTTTAATATATCTATTTAATATGTCACTAATTCCTAAATCTTCTCTTGATTAAATAAATTCATCAATTTATTTAATCAATTAACTACTTCTTCTAAATTAAATAATTATTTTAATTATTTAATTATGGCATGTGACACTTTGGTATTTTTAAATAAAACAAATCATTTAAAAATATCTCACATACTTAACTAATTCTTCATTTAGTAATTAATTTCAAAAATCAATTACTTCTTATCTCACAAAATCCATATTTTGAATTAATTTAATTCAAAATAGAATTGTTCTTCTACAAATCAAGTAATTTCTAAAATTACTGATTTTATAAAATCTCATCCTCTTGTCTTCTGATTTTTCCTAATTTCATCTCAACTGTCACATTCAGTCTTGATTTAATTCATTTAATTAAATCTTATTCACACATATGGCTATTTTTCCCTAACCCTAATTGAGAGTTGCCTTATTGAGTCTTGACCTTTGATTCTAGGGCATTCCTTAAACCTCTCATCTCGTCCGTCCATTCAAGATTGTCTTTTCTATAAAATGACAATCTTAATCTCATTTTGGGATCCATGATCATTTACTGAGACTACTTCTATTATAGGCATATTCATATTCTAGGCTTTATTTTACTATTTGCATATTAGGATTGAGATTCTAGTTTGCACAATAGTTTATATTCATAAATCCTTCAAAGGCATTACTAAGGCTAGACATATAGTAGTTTCGCTCACAAATCTAAGGGCATTATTATCACAAGAAGTTGGAGAAGGTGCAATAGAAGTCAGACATGGAACATAGACATGGGTGAGATCCTTCTTTTTATTGCATTTCATTTATTTACTTCCAATGCTTTCTATTGTTTGATGTTTTCATTAACTTGCAGGTACTACTAATATTGGTTGATGTTTGTAGGATATTTAACGTCATTATAGTTGCAATTCGCTCGACAAGTTGTCCACCAAAAAGTGCTCCAAAACCAACAAGCTGCACAACTAGCTGCTTAGCAAGCACAAGTGCAATTAGCTGCCCAACAAGCTGCACAAGCCGCACAAGTTATGCAAGCAACACAAGCAACCCAACAAGAACAAGCTCAAGTTCAATCCAAACACTAGGATCAATAGGTGCAAGCACAATAATGGGAACAATTGCAAGCAATCCATCAACAAGTGTATCAACAACTCCTGCAAGATTTCCATGGACAACAACATGTAGCTCAACAACAAGCATTGTTGGCACAACAACAAAATGACCAACATCAAGCATTCTTGGCTTAACAACAAAAACAAGCATTATGCCCTCAGCAATGTTTGGAATAGATTCCCACCATAATCGTTGAAAATGATGATCAAGATCCTTCAACAAATGATCATGTTGAAAATGTCTCTACATCACCTAATGAGTTAGAGGACATATCTCAAGAATTTATTCCAAATCATGATCAAAATCTTTCACCAAGGTCTAGCAATGATCCTTTTGAAAACATATGGGCATCCTTTGAGCTCATGAAATTTGAGAAAATTTCTATGCCTGATGAAGATATCCAAGAACCCTTTATAAGAGATCCATTCTTTGAAATTGACCCATATCAAGAACTTGATCCAAAGCATGTCAAAAGCAATTCCAAAATCATTCGAGATCAATAATTTGTATCTCCGAGCTACTACAATTATATAATGGACAATCTCCTATCTATACAATATTATCACATCCACATAACACATACCCCTTCATCTACCCATGAGATGCTTCCCATGGATGGACATGTAGATGATCTTCATTTAGGGTAGGATTCCTTTACTCCTAACATTATTACACAAAAAGAGAAGGATATTGATTCCTATAGTCAAACTCAGTTGTCAACATCAGGATCAAATATATCCAAAATTCAGCCCAAGGACATCATATATGAATATATCCAATATTATCCACTCAAGGGAATAGGTAAGATAAAACATGATATTCTAGAGTCAACAGAGCAACAAATTGAAATGATGTCATCTGTAGTGGTCATTTTTCAGAGAATACATTTTTAACAAGACATCTCAAAACAAGGATAGTCAAAGAACAAAGATGCTACTGCCACCATACTAGGGGAAACTTCGTCTCAAGAAAATGTCAACATAGGGGGCATGAAGGATCCTTATGATGAAGCCAATGCCAATACTACAACCATCCACATCACGAATCATCATACACCCGTCACCCCATCCACGAATTGTGACCAACATCAAAATAAGGTTTTGAATCAAAGCATCAAGAATGCTATAAAAGAAAAAGAAGCTAAGAAGCATATTAGACAAATCGAATACATATGGATACCAAAAAATACAAAGAAATATGGTCCCTATTAAACTCCATTAGTTAAAGAAACTATGGGGCAAAATAAAAAGGGGGGAAGTATCCATCAAAGATGTCCAAAAAGGAAAAGGCAAGCTTCTCAAGAAATGTACAAAGTATATCAAGAAGTTGGTCCTAATTCCATGAACACTTTTGTATCCACCCATCATTGCTCATCTTCCCAAGTTTGGAGAGTCAAAGGTTCCAAACTATCAACCAATCCATATTTTATTATTAAACACACTTCATCCATACCTCCATGCATGATATCCAATTCTCACATTGACCATGTGTTGGAAATGACCCTTCATCATAAGGATTCATAAGACACTCTATCTCGATGTGCACACAGAGACAAAGTTATCCTTGGTATTGGAAAAATAGATCATGAATCTCAAAAATTGCATTCAAGTGTACGTGTATCCTAACAAAGAAACTTCTTCAATCAGGTTATCGATGGAACATTATGATAGAAGCATCTACATCGATAGAACCAAGTGGTTCAACATGAGCTTAAAATCTTTCAACAAAAATCCCAAAAAAATTATAAAAAAATTATAAAAAAATAAAAATAAAAAAAGGGATTGAAAATAGTAAAGGAAAAAATCATCGTCTAGTGAAAACCACTTTGGTGGCACTTTGGACAAGTACCATGATGAAAACTTGGCAAAGAGGAATCATGTGTAGAATTGAGCATCTACATGTGCCAATTTAGGTGAAATCATCTCATCCCATCCATAATAAATCCAACATTCCCTCCATCTTACCCATAATAAATCAATTCATCCATGAACCATTTATTTAAATCCATGTTCATATATTTGCATCCATCTTCCAAATTTTCTTGATCTTGACCAAGTTTTGTGTAGAATTCACTCTTGATTATGGTAGAAATCTCGACATGGGTCATTTTCATTGATCCTATCCTACCCAACGTTATCTGAGCCTTGAAGGATTATCCAATGAGAATCCTCTATTCGAACACCTTATCATAAGATAATATTTGGCATCCTTTGCATGCTTACCATTTTCATCCATGCACACACCTATCCAAGCATCCACCCATGGCATTCTGTACATTGCTAGACACTGGGGGCAACTATTTGCATCTTGCTTTAGGAATAAATCTTGATATATATCCTCCAACTTATGTGGTGATCCAAAAATTGGAAAACAGGAAATCAAATTGGTCAAACATTTGTGAGAAAAAAGGACAAATCGCTAGCCCATGGCATATTTTCACAAGAAGATGTTCCTTATCAAGCTTTATCTTTCATCGAAAATCAATCAAAACAATCAATATTAGTCACATCTAATGTGTACATCAACATGACATCAAATCATCAAAACAATTTTTTTCCAAATCAAGCTTCAAAATAATGACCAATCAAATCCAATGAATCCATCATCATCTCAGGATATCCTTCCCAATTCTCATGTTCCTTAACACTATCCTTGCATTGTTGTGTATCCTCAACAATGCTATCATCATGAATTCATCATCATCTTAGGATATCCTTCCCAATCCTCGTGTTGCTTAACACTATTCTTGCATTGTTGTGTATCCTAAAAAATGTTATCATCAATCCATTGATTCGATCAATCAACCCTAGCTTGGTTTCCAGAAAAATACCAAAACAAAGCACTCATATCATCACATATCCATATCCAAATCATCAAAATCTACGAAAAATCCCAAAACATCCAAATCATTCAAAATCCAAAACATGACAGAAATTTGAAAACTCAAAAATAGAGTCATCCAACCAAACTACGTCATCTCTAAGCTTCAATATAGGCAAGTTTGATCTTTGATCATCTCTCAAGACATTTTAGGTCAGTCCTTTAGGTGTTCGTCGCAATGGCAATCTGTTTTGCCATATGTATCATCATTCAATCGAGTGTGTTATTAGTCAAACTACATGGTCCCTGCATGTATAACGTAGGCAAGGATAATCTGTGGATCAGCTCCCAAGACCCCTAGGATATGTATTTAAGTTAGTCTCTTGATCATAAATCTCAAAAATCCAAAAAAATGAAAAAATTAAAAATCCCAAAAATAACCTCAAAGCATTTCAAAAACACCAAAACATCCAAATATCTGAAATAGCCCAAAATGGTGCATCCATGTCATCTCGTTCTCACTCATAATAATGATAATTCATAATAAATCAATCACCACCTTCATCCTTTGGTGAGTCAGTTGGAAGCAATTCTAGCAGGTTCAAAAGTGAACACCTAATCGTCAAAGTCTCAAGTCTCGATTAGTAAGCAAGCAAGTTGATCGACTCAGAGTATCAATAGCTCATCATCCAATCAATCTCACCAAAACCCTGATCACAACATGTCCTAGGATGTATACTTCCTACACTGGACATCTGCATCAGGTATCACCTTAGTTTAGCCTTGGCTAGCAGTATGAAGAATATTAGCTTGTTTGTTTACTTTATCCTTTCTTTGGATTTATTTTATTGCACTCATTCCAAGGACTCCCTGATGAGGCCTAAAAAAAAAGGGTTTAGAGAGAAAGGAATGGGGCAATGATCATTATCTCTTTATCTACTATGCTTGTGGGATACTATTGTAAAATAACTTAGTCATGCATGTTATTTGTTCAGTTTGTAGGGAGGGTGTTTTAGGTATCTTGTTGACCACATAGGAAGGCTTTCTTTTCTATGTTTTGGTCTGAGATGTTTAGAATCTCTTAACTACATCTTGAATGAGGTTATGAATGCTAAGTATGAACATGAATAGTCCTATCTATTTTTCCAATCAAATTCCATCACACTAGGTACAATTCCATCCTAGTTCTTTATACCTTGATGCATCGTACCTATGTGTGTTATCAAACAAAAATTAATTGACCGTTCGAAAATCTTGACTCCTGGTAAGAAAATCATCGACATTTAATGACTTGTTGGATCTCTTTTCTTCTATCTTCTTTTCATACTAACATGGTATCATGACAATTAATAACAACATCGCTAATGAATCTGCCCTACATCCATAGAATCATCAACATAAGTGCATATCATATCATATAGATCATACCACATCATATCATCTCGCATTATCATCATCTTGAGTTGTGAGGAATAATATAGATTTGTTATTCTAATTATCTTAAGAAATCATTGCATTACATTTATTTCATATCATACATTACATGAATCATCAAGGGGCATAATAGAAATCATTAGCATCCATTATCATTACATAATTGGTCACATATCATTTGCATCATTAATCATTGGCATACATTGCATCCATAGGATTGTCATCAAAATGCATATAAAGTACAAAAATAAATGCATCCATAATCATCATCACATCATATAGAAACATACATCATATTGCATGAGCATAAATTAAAAGAATTTCATAACATCTCATTACACATAGGAAATTAAAATGTATCCATACACCATACATCATAAGTAGGATCATATCATATATATCATCAAAATATAGAAGTATCATGATACAAAAATCAGATCAAGTATATACAACTGTCATGATACAATAGGGGAAATAATTAGAGCCCATGGATCAAAAATGGAAAATTGTCTATGATCAAGGGCTAGTCATAATGGCTTATATCGTCTCCTACCTGTCTCTCACCATGGTCCTTAGGAGTCCTCATACCTGTCTTCTATGAAAATTTTGGCACCCGACTAGCTAGTGGCACTGCCTGCCTATAATTTTGTTGATAGTACTCAACCTCTCTAACCACTTCTCAGTATGCTCTTAAAGATATTGTCTGGCCATGGGTGGATGAGGATGTACTCTCCAGCTATTGAATCCGATTGATCTCCTGATCCCTCTTAGATTGGGCCTGGTCCCTCTCAGTAGTGACTTCAAAAATATGCTATCTAGCCTAATCTCTCTTCGTAGTCAATATTTCAAATTGACCTTGCAACTATTGGATCAATGCATCTCTATGATTGGGATACCTTGGTGGTTGCTGATCTGGGACTGCTCTATCCCCATCTCTAGGTTGATCATCCTATGTAGGGATCTCATGTATCTCTACCCATGGTGGTGTTAGTGCTCAGAGGGGTGCTTGGTCCTGCGGTGGTGTCTGATGTGGAGGAGGGCCACCTCATCCCCTATCCTTGTCACCATCTCTATCACCATTGCCTTTGCCTCCCTACCCCCTACCTCTTCCATTGGACCTGCCTCTTGGCCTCCATTGTGGAAGAACAGAGCCTAGAACTGTCAATCTTAGAGGAGGCCTAAACCAAGCTCTATAGGCCTATGTAACCCCTGCATCTTCTAACCCCTGATCATATGGCCATGGCTTGGCCACTAGTTTCCTGAATGAGGTTATTACCTCTGGTGCTGGAATTGGTTGACCCCATGCTATCTCTCATGTAGAATGGGTGAAGAGCACCACATACTGATCATCTGGTCTATCCTGAACCTCATCAAACTGTCGGGCTAACCTATCTTGGAGGTACCGCTCTATCATGGTGTGCTCATGGCCTTGCATCCATCTATCCTGAGAAAATAATAGCTTCTCTTGATCATCATAGCACAGGCCTATATCCATCCAAGGCCTCCAAACAAACTCTCACATCTCATCAAGCATTCGTTGTCGGTGGGTAATGCCTCCTGTACCTGTATGAGTAAAACATCGAGGTCCTCTTTAATAAGGGAAACCATCGCATCAAGTCTCATAAAAAAAATATCTACCTCCTGCGTCATCTTTTCACATTTGAAAGAGAAAATATTGCATTATTTGCAAATGTGGTGCATTTTGTAAAGTTCCAAACTGCATCACCATGGCAAAGTTTAGCAAATCCTAAATTCCAAAGTGCGTTGTGCAGTATGATTTACATGTGCGGCTGACTTTGTGCTTGAGCCCTAGTTCCAAACTTCACCACATGGTC
This sequence comes from Sequoiadendron giganteum, assembly GCA_007115665.2. NCBI lineage: Eukaryota > Viridiplantae > Streptophyta > Pinopsida > Cupressales > Cupressaceae > Sequoiadendron > Sequoiadendron giganteum. The sequence continues at coordinate 205,678,606 of CM021104.1, read as the reverse complement.
CAATTTGCATATGTGGTGGAGTTTTGTTCAAACCCTAATTCTCCTAACTAGCCCATGGTGGCACTATTTCTTATATGCGGTGCAGTTTGAGGTCGTGCAACACCAATTGAGCATTTACAACAGTGCTATATAGCACCGCTTGACCTAAAATTGACCTAGACCCTATTAAATGAACGTAAAATGAGAAAATTAGAAGTCTAGATAGGGGTACATACCACGGGTCCTGCGTCAGTTGGTCGTTGGTGCACTTCTACCATATTTGACATGTGTCAGGGAAGCTATCAACACACCATCTCGATCGGGACTCAAAGCTCAAAGTGTGCAACTGAATTGAGAGTGACCCTTGAATTTCTATTTAAGCTATAAAATTAGGGTATTTTGACCTAAATCAACCATCCAACTAGGGTTTTGGTCCCTCGATCCTATTTTTTTTCAACTGAGGGCCATGTTGCATTTTTTTTAGACATTTTAACGTGTTTTTTGGAAGCCTAGGGCATTTTTGGACCCATTAGGCACTTTGTCCTATTTTTTTTCGCGAGATCGTCCAAAAATCAAAATTTTCATCTGATCTCTCAAAGTGGCAACATATTAGCATAATCCTTCCATTGAGGTAGCAGCAGGGCAATCGAAAAAATCAAGAAATTTTGAATTTTTATCACAACAACTTATTCTTTGAACCAATGCAACAAGTACATTGCTTCAAAGAGGGGCAAAATGTAGACATGGAAAATTGACCAATGCACTTGATCCTAATTACTAACATCATTTCATCCTAAATCATACTCTCAACTTATCATCACTTTTCATCTCTTAATTAAATAAATCATTATTTATTTAATTAAGCTTTTTCCTCTATTGATTAAATTAATCAATTTAATTTAATTAATCCTCAATCCCTCTTTAATTAAATAATTTATCTTATTTGATTTAATCTAGCATTATCTCCTTTAGTTAAATAAATCAAATCATTTATTTAATGAAATCTTTCTTCACAATTCTTGATTTAAATTAACTCATAAATTCAAGTCAAAGTTGTCACATCTCCTAATTCTCTCTTAAAATTAATCAATCTTTGATTAAATCTTAATCTATGTCACATCCTCTAGAGAATGCAACTTGCACAATAAATCAATTACTTTGATTTATTAAATCTCCTATTTTCCCTGACATGGCATAAAAGAGGAATATTCCCTCAAATTTGAATTCAAATTCAAGTGGACTTGGTGCTTCCAACAAGGCATTTATTTAACCTTACAAGTCCTTTTACCTTGAGCCAAGTGGCCATAACTCCATTTTCTTCCCTCTCCAACAAGTCATTTATTGACACTTTGATCAAAACTTGCACAACCTTCACCCATTCACATCTTGATAAGTGGCACTTGGGCATTGGATGTTGAATTATCCGACATTGCTCAATTTCACTCTTTTTTCCAATTTGGAAATCTATAAATGAGAGACTCTTCCTCTCATTCTATCATCCATAATTTGAATGCAAAGTTATTATCTTCACATTACAACAATTTCATATCATTTATTGAGCATTTTACATCACCATAGCTAGGTTATTATAGGTTTTCTCAAGGATTTCATCATTTTTCTTCACCATCAAGTGGATCAAATCATCAAAGATTACAAATGAGTTGGGAAAGGGCCAATTTCTACACATAATTGGCACCAAAATATGAACTTAAAAATGTGAACTTAAATCCTACACCTACACAAACATGGCAAACAAGAACATTATTAGATTTAAATGCAAGTAAGAACAAGGATTCCCCATGAAATTAGATTGAAACATTAACATAGGAAAAAAAAGAAGAATACAAATGAAAGTAAATGAATCCCATTTTAATGAACAAACTATCAATCCGACGGGGGAATTGGTGCCAATTATGTGTAGAAATTAGCCCTTTCCCAACTCCTTTGTAAGATTTGATGATTTGATCCACTTGATGGTGAAGACAAGTGATGAACTCCTTGAGACAACCTGCAATAACTTAGCTATGTTGATGGAAAATGCTCAATAAATTATATGAAATTTCTCTAATGTGAGGATAATAACTTTGCATTCAAATTGTGGATGATAGAATGAGAGGAAGAGCCTCTCATTTATAGATTTCCAAATTGGAAGAAAGAGTGAAATTGAGCAATTTAGGGATCATTCAACATCCAATGGCCAAGTGCCACTTGTCAAGATGTGAATGGGTGAAGGTTGTGCAAGTTTTGATCAAAGGGCCAATAAATGATATTAGGTGGAATCTGAATTTAGTGAAATGACTTGTTGGAGAGGGAATAAAATAGAGTTATAGCCACTTGGCTCAAGGCAAAAGGAATTTTAAGGTGAAATAAATTCCTAGTTGGAAGGACCATGTCCACTTGAATTTGAATTCAAATTTGAGAGAATATTCCTCTTTTATGCCAGGTGAGGGAAAATAGGAGATTTAATAAATCAAAGTAATTGATTTATTGTGCAAGTTGCATTCTGTAGAGGATGTGACATAAATTAAGATTTAATTAAATATTTATTAATTTTAAGAGAGAATTAAGAGATGTGACAACTTTGAATTGAATTTATGAGTTAATTTAAATTAAGAATTGTGAAGAAAGATTTAATTAAATAAATGATTTGATTTATTTAACTAAAGGAGATAATGTTAGATTAAATCAAATAAGGTTTAATTTATTCAATTTAATAAGAAGACTTTAGGGATTTAATCAAATAAGATAAATTATTTAATTAAAGAGGGATTGAGGATTAATTAAACTAAATTGATTAATTTAATCAACTGAGGAGAAAGGCCTAATTAAACAAATAATGATAAATTTAATTAAGAGATGAAAAGTGATGATAAGCTGAGAGTATGATTTAGGACTAAACGATACTAGTAATCAGGATCAAGTGCATTGGTCAATTTTCTATGTCTACATTTTCCTATTTCAGTTTTTTTATTTGTTGTTTCATCAAATTTAGTGAATCTAGCTTAATTAGTCTTCATTCACTACATTGTCAACATTCAAAATGGAATTTATAACATCTCATTTTTAGTCTATTGCATAGTGTAGTTAGTAAATTACCCTGTTTTAGGTTTGAAATCTTAAAAAATTTTACATTTATGAAACTTTGCATATTATGGATAAAAGTACTTTTCAGTTTTGCATATACAATGTTTACATTCATAAAAAATTGCATAAGTTTGATAAAAGTGCTTTTCATTTTTGGATATACATTGTTTGCATTCTTAAATTTTTGTATACATTGGATAAACATGTTTTCAATCTTTGGATATGCATTGTTTACATTCTTAAAGAATTGCACAAGATGGTTAGAAGTGATTTTCATTTTTGTTCAAACAATGTTAGTACCTTACCTTTCTAGGCACACTAAGAAAAAGTTCATATCACCTCCCTATGAGAGTGTTTTAGCGAAAGAGAATACAATATTGGACATTCCTAATGATCATATTAGTTCTTCTCCTAATATCTCTCTTCTTGGTGAAGAAGATATTTTGATGTTAGAAGAACTAATCAATGAGATTTTTGAGAATCCTAGTTGTTTCTCTCCTTCTACCTCTCTCAGTGGACAAGAAGTTGATGAACAAAAAGAAACAGCCATAGGTAATCATGATGACCACATAACACAACTAGAGACCATTGAAATTTTAACTAGTCTTCATTCATATCCCAACATCTTCACCTCTTGTGATAATGTTCTAGAGGATGAAATTATATATGAGGAAGATATGTTGGTGTTGGATGATCAAAGGAGTGAAAATTTGGACAATCATACCAATCACATTTGTTCTCCTCCTAGTATCTCTCCTAGTTGTGAAGAAGATAATTTGATGATAGAGAATCTTAGTTGTCCCCCTTCACCTAGGGAAACCCTAATTGAGAAAGAAACTTCAACCATTGATCATCTAGTTGTGATGAAGTCATTTTGGAAGAATGAATCCTTGAATTTCAAGAAAATTTGGTTTCTAGTTCTCCTAAAAGCTCTCCTACTATGGAAGATATCATAGTGGAAGAAAATGAGAACATTGACAATAGTATTTCCTTAGATGAAGATTATGATATGATATTAGACTCTTGTTCACTAAGAGATCATGAAAACAAGGATGAATCTCTTGGGGTTATTCACGTTAGATACCTCTTGGAGTACTCTCTCAAGCCTAAACTTATTATTTATCCACCACAAGTTCAAACCAAACCCATCTATATCCTTGAACCACCTAACAAATTTTTTTCACAACAACTGAGTTACAATACCATTTCTCATACATACAATTCTAGGAATAATCCCCAACCAAAACAAACACCTTCAACATCCATCCCATTGCCTAATCCTATCTTACTAGGTCCCCATCATCTACCTTCACAAAGTGGAAAGGAGTATGATCTTGTTGATCAACTTAAGGATACTCCCACAAAGATATCTGTACGGGACCTAATTTAGAATTCACCTAATTATCACACTATGCTTCAAGTATCCTTGCAACAAGTGGTGGTCTCCTCTAGTGAAAATCCAAATGACATAGTAGCCATGATTCAAGGAATAAATGTTGACATTTTTTTCCAACAAAGTGATCTCCCTCCTTTGGAAGTGCAAAAATAATGTGATTCTCTCATGATCATACCTCAATATAAAAGTTCATAGATAAAATTATCCCTTGTTGATAATGGCTCAAACTTAAATGTTTGTAGTGTAAACCTTTTGGATAAGCTTGGTTTTGATAAATAAGAAATTCAAGCTGACTCTTTATCTATTAAGTTAATAATGTGGGAAAGAAATTACTTGGTGTGATCACTTTTCCTATTATAGTTGGAAAAGATACCTTACAAACTTTGATCCATGTTATGCCTCATGATATTTCATACAATCTCCGTTTAGGTGGACCATGGATTCATGAGATGCATGGTCTACCCTCTAACCTTTATCGTATCATGAAATATGTCTCCAACAACAAAGTTTATACAATCAAAGTTGATCCTGAACCATACAATTGTTTGAACATTGAGAAATGTAAAGATAATTCTTTAAACACATTAAAACACCAACTACACAAGTAGGACCCATGAAATAACAACAAAAATTTATATATGTCCTAAACCCTTCACAATGATATCACTAGATGATGTGGGATCAATTAGTATCATACCAAAATTCATGGGAGAATACAAGATCATAAACAAAGACTCTAAAAAGAGAAATGAAAAAGAAGACCCTTCAAAAGAATCCACCTCGACCACTTTGGAAGAAAGGAAAACATACACAACAAACTTTGATGAATCTGCCTATCAACAACCTCTAGATCCAAAAGAAATGAAAAGGCTTTATGGAAAAGGTTATGAATTTATGAAACAAATTGGATATAGTGGAAAAGGATGTGGTGCTCAAGAAAAATGTATTTTTATCCCTATAGAGCCTCCCACACAAGAAACAACTAATGGTCTTGGTTATTGTCCCTTCATATAAATAAACAAGCCTTCACTTAGTATCAACACCATTACAAAAGATTCTTTACAAGATATGAAATAAAGAAAAAAATATTTGCTCAATGTTAATTTCATCATACAAAACCCTAATGATTCAAATTCTATAAATTTTACACCTTCCTTTAAAGAAGAGAAAAAAATCTCACAATTCAAAAAGTCTTGTGTAAGCATAACATCTTGTACTAAGAAAAAGATATATTTTTCGCACAATAAAGAAACATCCTCTACTTTTGATCAAGAGAGTATCTTGTTGAGACTCCTCTGAGATCAGTTGATATACCTCCCTCCAAGAACATCAAATAAATTTTATAACAAGACTTCATTTAATGCATATCATATAATTCATGGTCATTTTACTAATGAGTGTAAGGCTTTGAGAAGTAAAATCCAACATATTAAGGAGTTTGGTACTCTTTCTTATGTGGAGGCACCTAATTCCTCTAATTGATACTGATTGTGATGCTTGCATGTTTCTCATCAATCATTTTGGCTCATCCTCATCTTGCACTAAGTGGGGGTAAGGGATTAGATAGCCTCGTCCTCATATGTTGCTTGTTGTCTCTTTAGCTAGTTGACCATCTTTCATCTACATATAAGAGAAAGCTTGGAATGTGGATGACATGCCTTAAGTTGGCTCACATGTGACATTTTGGGGGCAACCCCTTCCCTTCTCATGACATAGCATATCAAAAACATATTACTTGGAATAGGGCTTTCTAAATAATCTCTCATGTCTTATTCTACTTTAAAGAAATTCCTCATAGAAATGGTGCTAGAAACCTCTTTAAAGTGGGGGCATACATTGACACTCATGTTTCATTGAATAATATTATTTCTTCGTATGACATGTCCTTTTCTTAGTGGATTCATTGGGTTTAATTCCCTCCGAGAGTGTGATATTTCTTTGAATTTTTCTCTCTTGGAGACATTAAGCCCAATTTTCCCTAAGATGAGACCTTTCACGAACTAAGAAAAATACCTTGAAACATCCCTCTTTTTTACTGCATTGCATTTTTTATACCTTATTAAAGTCATGGAGGTATCACTTTGATATGATTCCTCAGGGCTTTCCTAGTCAACAACTAGCTTTCCTAGCCCTTGTGAGGATGCATTTTCCTTTTATCCTTATCATAGTCATGGGGGTATGAATTTTATATGGACCTCTTTGGGCTCACTTGGTGGACAACTAGATTTCACTAGCCCTTGCAAGCATGCACTTTTTTTTTGCATAGTAGACAAAGCATTCCACTTGCAACTCTTTCTCAACCTAGAATTGGTCCACCGCATTGGACAACTAGTTGAAACTTGATCCATTGCATTTTTCATTTCTTTCATAGTGTATGTTTGTGATCTAATTATGGCTTCATTTATCATCCAAAAGTGTGTTCTTCTTTGCTTATGTTATTTTTCCATAGGGTCTCAACCTTGGGGGCTCGATCATCCCTCTTGATCATTGTCATCCTATCTTTCTAACATTAATACATTAGAACCCCTCTTGATTGTGTGGTCTACTTTAGTGTGAATTTGAAGCAATTCCATCCTCTCACTATAGTGGGGGTTAAATATAGTGGAGTAAAATGCATACCCTTTATTTTCACACTTCTTTGGGCCTACGTTGTTTGGTATGTGCAGGATCATCATGGAAAAAATAGGCCCTTAACTGGCGATGAAAATTCAAAAAATCAAAGTTAGGCAACTTGATATAAAAATTTAAATAAGTTATCTATATTATTTCAAAAATATGTACTAATAGAATCTGTAGCAAATTGAATGTAGTTTCTAAACTACTAGGTTTATTTTTATTTAAAAAAAAAATATTTGGTGAAAATTTGAAATTTCAATGTAGTAGTACTTAAATTTCAGGGAAAAACTAAGAAGTAGGTGTCTGTCTGACCACCTTAACCACAATAAAATGATAAATTTTTTATAATATTGTAGATATAAGTAGAGGACTCATGTCCTTATGCGATACATTTTTATTTTGTATTTTTTTTTTCAAGTAAATAATTAATTATGAATTTTTTATTACAACTTTTAAAAATTATAAAAACGCATATGTTTAACCACCTTAACTTGGTCAAAACTTCATGAAATTCAATTTTTATTTTTTAATTCTATAGTATGTAGAGCATAGAATGTGACACATATTTCAGATTCAAAAAATGTGATATCATTTGAAAGTTATAGATGTTTTTCAATCTTCCTATCAATCAGGACTTTAGTCATAAGTCAAATAGAAAATGAATAATAATAATTTATGTTGGTCGAAAGCTGATAATCTCCTTTAAAAACCTTTTTTGTTTCATCAATTTTGGGTAAAAAAAAGTCATCAGCCACATGGTCCATCATATCACTTACAAATAACCACTTTTTGGCCCATCATGATCCTGCACATACTCTGGCACTTTATTTATGCTCATTTATGGCTTAATTGGTCCTATTTTGCATCCACAAGCCTAATAAACTATTTTTTTTTTTATGGAAAATCCTAACAAACCTCAAAATATAAATGATCATCTAATGTTCCTATTGATGTTTCTATGATTTGTGGATTGGGCCTAAAAAACCCCTAGGGCATCTTTGTCCTCCATGGGTCTTCGAACCCTGATTTTGAATGTACTTAAAATGGTTCCTTTTTGGAGTCTATGCCCCGAGATTTGAGCCTTGGGACTAAGATGCCACCTAGGGTTTCTTAGTTCTCCTTGGATTTTTTTTGGGATCTAATTTCAAATTCGATTGGGACTTAGCCCCTTTAGTTAATGATCTCATATGTTGGCTTGTTGTGGTGTAATTTTGGGATATTAAACATGAATAAGGATAAATACAAGGTTCCTTCACTCATTTTTATCTAAGAAAGTTTTTAGAGTATTCCTTATAGCATATTTAAGTTCATAAAAGCATTCAAGAGTAATTCATCAAGCATTTGGAGCTATCATCCAGATTCAAGCATCAAGTCAAGGGTTTAGTGCATCCATTCATGTTTTTGAGCCAAGGTTGTGGATGCAGCATTCAAGATCTATCTACAAACATTGTTCACACCAAATCCAAGGATCCAAAATCTACATTTTCATGGCCTCTACATGGTAGATTCTATATTTTCTTCACAAGACATCATCCAAGCTGATAACATTTATAGGTAAACCTACAAAAGTGGTTTTAAATTCGAGTGAGGAAAGAAAAGTTACCAAAAATGACCCCATGCCAAAAAAATTATTTATTGGGTTTGAACAAACTTATTGGTTCAAGCAAATTAAAAGAGGGTTCACTAGAGCCCAAGTTTGATCGAACCCGTTAAATGCCTCGGGCCCACCATTCCAACAAAAAAAAAAAAAAAACCTTTTTTTGAAAGGGAGTTGGCTTGAACCCCCCTAGTTCACCTCAACCCTTTGGGTTCGTCCGAACCCCCTAGTTTGCCTGAACCCCCGCTTTTGCACCTTCTCACCCTCTGGCCCAAAATAAATCCATATTTTTTTCCTTCGAAGCTGAGGTTGAGGATGAAAATGGAGGATAATTCACAAACCCAACTAGATGATGGTAATCCTCGGAATGAGCTATCCAATGAATAAATATTTAATATGTTTTGGTTTTATTATGTATTTGTTTTTTAGTTTTATTAAACATAGGTTTTTCACAAAAAATAAAGCTCTCTATTTTGCACATGTAAAAAATTACTAGATTATCAAAAAAAATGAAAAATATGAGTGTAGCAGATATTGAAGTCCTTGATCCAACAAAAAATAAATAAATTCGATACATACAAAAAAAATTAAATTGTATATAGTCTGCCTATGTCTGAGTTGTAGTTGGTTTGACTTTGAAACTTGATTAAGGAAAAAATATTCAATAAAACACTATGAAACCAATTGTAAGCACTAGATATTGTAGTTACAAATCTAAATTTGAAAAAAATAGAATTTTATCTTTCATGAAAAAAATATTATGTTGTATATGGTGAGCGTCGCTCCTTAAAAATGTTGTTTACTGAAAAAAACTAATTTTCAAAGGAGATGGAAAAATAAGTGCAATCTGATTCCAAAAGTTTTGAAAAAACCATATTTAGAATCTACATACAAAATGTCACAAATCACTAGTTTGCACCATCTTCAAATTCCTCATGGTTTAGTTGCTATAGGTGCTTGAAAGTGAAGATTTAGTTCGAAAAGAATATTTTAGTGTCCAGTTTGGCCAAAAATTGTAAACCAATATTGTGAGAACACCCTTACATATTTCATGTTTCATGATTCATTTAATTAATTTCATCATTTGGTTTAATGACCTACAAGGGGTTTGACCAAGGAAATCCCCCATTCACTAACAATAAACAAGTTTCCCATCTCTTGTGTGTTTGTATTTGTAGATCTAAGTTGAAGACTTGAAGATCATTTGGAGTGCAAGATTGGAATGTTGCAAAAATTGCATTGAAAATTTTTCATCTTGATGGAAACTCACCGACATGCCAGATCTGGAAGTTTTAGGACCTCATATCAAGGGAGGAGAAGGTGCAAACCTTGGAGCTAAGGATCACATTTGGAGTTTTAAGAAATTTAGAATGAGACTAATATGCCACCTTGGGCATCTTAGTCCTACCAAGCATAATTTTCAAAGATTCTTTTAGATCTGGTTTCAACATCCGAAGGTTCTGTATTTGCCTCAAAAAATAGTAGCAGGACTAATATGCCACCTAGGGAATCTTAGTCCTCCAAGGAACTTTTTGGCAATTTATTTACATTTTTGAAATCCTCACAACATCACTAGACTTCCCAGGTAGACATATATTATCTCCTTGTTGCATAATTTCATAATTTTCACATCTCATTTAGCTTTCATAACTAGCTTTTGTAGGTTGAATGTTCATTTGTCTTTTCCAAGCATTTGCTTGGTGGTAAACCCCTTTAAATCTGAAAGAACCCCCTCCTATGTCCTCCTCATTGTGAATTGACTCACCTTGTGAGGTTGTTAGTCAATCCAATTAGGACTCCTAGGACATAATTGAATGGCCTAGATAGAATAAGAAATCCCCCCAATTCCTATTTTATTTATGGTTCATGTAGAAATAGAGGAATGTCACAAAGAGAGAAAATAAGAAAAATGTTATGAGGGATCACATTACACACATGCAATCACACAAAATAAAATAAATAATAAATAATTCAAAAGACTAGTAAGGCACATGCAAGTCGACCTATGATAATTTTATTCGCATCCCAATCATATTCATTGTATGTTGAGGGCAGACAACTAGCTAAAGGGACAAGAGAAAGTTTAGAATTAGGAGAAGCACTAGGTTCAACACTCTTTGTAGAAGAATTTTCATCTACGCTCATGTAAGAGGAAAAAAATGTATTCAGTTCATTTTTCACCTCTTCGTCAATTTTGGCAACCTCATCATCATCATCCAAATTAATCACAACATGAGGTCAAAGGATAATATCCACATAAGGGTTAAACTCTTGTGATTTTTGTATTGTATTTTTTAATTTCTGAGTAGGGGTAGAATCATCATGCATTTCTTTGGTTAGGTTTGTATCTTGATTTTCTTTGTTTAATTCATCATGTACCCTGTGAGAAAGGGCATGACCTCTATGCTTACACTCTCTAGAACCTCTATTTCTTTATTTTTTTTTTTCAAGTTGATTTTGTGTAGGATAAGGTTGATCAACCATGGGTTTCTTGTCTTCCCTAAGGGGAGGAAGAAAAGAAACCTCAGAACATTGTTCAACCACTTTCCTTTTGACTTTATATACTTGTTTTATTCTAGGAGGTGTGGCAAGGTTGGTTTCATTATTTCTTGGTTATTTGTAAGATATAGGTGAAGATTTTTTCTTAGGTTAGTCTTGGTTGTTTGGGACCTCTTTAGGTTCAAGTGTGGTTTCATCAAGGATTGTAGGTTGAGAGGTTGATGGGGAAATGTTTCAAAGAGATAGTTTGGCTATTTTCTTTGCTTTTAATTTTTGGTACGATAGGAAATAAAATTATTCTTGTGGATTTATAGGCTCTATGAGTTGAGGTCAAAATTTAGCTAGGGAAAAATTTCCTTTAGATGAAAAAGGGTTGAAGCCACTATGGTGGAAAGTGAATATTTCATTTCCAAAGAGAAAATTTAGACATTTATGTAGAACCGAAGAGACAAATTTCATGTAGCAAATCCAAGGGTGGCCTAACTTCACACAAAAAATTTCTAACTATGGGATGATGGAGAATATGACATCTAATGTTTTTAGTCCTCTTTGTAATGGTAAGGTGATCGATCCTATCATAGGGAAAGAAAAACTATTGTGTGTATTGATCCATGCTTTCAGTTTATCATATTCATCTTGATAGAGTTCATGCAAAAGTAAGAATCCCTCGGTGATTAAATTCTCTCCATAGGCGGGATCTATTAGTATCCCATTAGTGGGATTTTCATAGATATGGCCAGATATGTAGAGAGGATCATCAGGTGCATGTTTAATTATATTCATAAAGGATAAAGAAATTTCAAGAGGACTCTTAGGTTGGCCCTTATGAGGGATTACATCTACCACCCCTACCACTTCATCTATAGGACTATTAGTGATTGTATCATGATGAATAGAATAATTGTTATCATCATTTATCTGAACATTCATCACATCATTCTTTTTAGTTTCGTTGGCTTTAAAAAATGAAATATTATGTTTTGGCATGGGATTGGTGAAAATTTGCAAGTTTTGGTTAGGAGGGGCAACAAACTTATTTCCTTGATCATAAACACCTCCAACGAAAAGATCTTCAGAATCAATCAGGTCTTGCACAAGATGTATAAGATGCATCCAATGTTCTGTGTCATGTCCATTTTGTCACTGAGAGTGCAAATACGAATTTTATCTAAAGCTCAAGGGTAAAGAATTATTAGGGTTGGGTGTTTTGATGGGAGGTAAGCTAATAATTTGATGTTCTAAAATTTGGGACATTGTGTTATGAAGGGTATCAGGTAAGGGAGTGAATTTTTGTTTTAGGTCTCCATAGTTAAAGGGTATCAAGGATTTAACGACTACTTGGTTATTGTTATTTTCAGTTGTTGGCTAAGGGGGATTGAATTGAAGGAACCGTTTATTCTATCTTCTAAAAGGTTTATAATTGTTTGGTTTTGCAGGCTCAGATCTCCCCATTTGGCTAGAAGTGGACTTTGTATCTCTACTACTATCTAAATTTTGTTAATCATGGAGGGCAGTACACAAGTGCATGAAGGATGGGAATTTCATGATGGTAATTTTTTCCTGAATCTTACTTTGCAAAATTTCTATCAACATATTTTGAAGGTGAGGATTGGGGACCTTGACACTGACTTGGGAATAAAGAAATTGACAGCATGAAATAAAGCTAGTTAACTTTTATTCTTCTTTTTTCTTTCATCCCTTCAAATCAACCAAGGTCATCTTTGGAGTCATATGCACTCAAAAATGGTTTAAAAATGCATCAAAAATTTCATTTGATGAATTAATTATTTTTCAATAAAGAGGAGAACCATTCCAAGATAGTGTCTTTTAGTGATCTAGGAAAAGGTTTTCCCAACAGTTTATCATCAAGGAAAATGTCACTACATAAGGCAATATAGGCATTGAAATTGTTAGAAGGATCTCCCTTCCATCCATATTTAAAAAATATAGGCACCTCTACACCTTGTGGCATTAGTGTTCAAAATATCACCAAGGACTATTGCAGATAAAATATGTAGGTGGGAAATTTTAATTTTGATTGATGTTAGAAACTTGCTTTTGGAGGGATGAAATGGTTTGAAATAATTGAGTTATGATAGGGTCATTTCCTTTCTTATGATATGGAAGTGAATAAAGGTGAAGTGATGTATGTGTTCGTAGGATAAGTCAATGGAATGCTTATAGGTGGTAAAGTGGTAGGAGATATAATGTGTGATTCCACACAGGAACTAGGCATGCTAGAAGGAATACCTAAGGAAGGAATCACATTATTAACCTATTGCAGTGTTGTTGTGACTTGAGGAATGGTATAGGTAGGTATTGAGGAAATTGTTGTGGGAGGATTAACTTCAATTCCTCCTTGAATTGTGAAATTTCTTGTTGGTAAAGGACAACTAGCGGTTGGGGGGAGGTGTTTTCCAAAGATTTGAACTATTTTTTCACAAGGTCAAGGCCATCTTAACTTTAAAGCATGTAGTGAGTGTTATCTATGGTAGGGATGGAAGTAGTTGAAATGTTTTTGTTGATCATAAAATCTTGTGCCTCTCTAACAGTCTTATGGGAAATTCAGTGAGTGGGAGAACAATATGCACCTCACTAAATACCTTTGGGATTTTTATAGAACGCTGACTCTTCTCTGAGTTTGGGAAAAGAGTAGAAAGAAATGTAAACAAAACAACATTAAAAGTGGTGATGCACCAAAGCTTTTGAAACATTTCAAAACCACAAGTTTCCTTCCATGAGTGACATGATAGAAAGAGAACACCACATCCCTTGAATGTTGGGAAGAGAAAAAACAATAGAGGCTAGATACAAGCACAAATGTAGTCATTCAATCCACCCACAGGAAGTGCGTATTAAGATCCGACCAAACATAGAAGTTCCAGAATTAATAGAAAAACATTCAAAAGCAACATAAAATCTTCCTCCTAATATAGCATATCATTAAGAAACGATAATCCTATAAATAAAATAGAGAATTCCAATGAAATAATCCAGTTTCTATAGATTATATCTTAATCATATACATAAATAGCATGGAAATCCAATAATCAAACTATTCAAATTAAGCAAGAAATAATTTTCTATTCTAGATGAAGATATAAAGAAAGAAATATTGACAAAGACCATATCATGGACAGCTTCAAATATTTCTCTCAAACAAGTCATACTTCAAATATTGATGAAATTTAAAATAGAGATCAAATTCCAATCTGAAAATAGTTTGATCATATAAAAGAAATAGCATGCTAGAGTGAAGCCGTGTTTTGTAAACTTCAAAAGAAAATATCTCTAATAACTATGAAAATGAGGAAATTTTTCCAAAAGGAAAACATCAGGAACCCTTTCTTCATGTTGGTGTTTCCAATTTATAGCCACCAAGGAGAGAGAAACACTGACCTCAATCAGAATTAATGATTACCAGATGTCCATACCTGATAGCTTGGAAATAGGATCCTAGATCTATTGTGAGGTCACTGAAATCCTGCTCATTAACTTTCAACTTCTCCATTAGTATCATTTAGATATTTCAATAGGATTGCCCCTTGTAATCGGTCGGATCGTAGAAAAATAGTTTAGCAAGGTCTTGTTGATCAATCAAGTGGCTTTGGCAGCACCGAATTATGTCCCTTCATTAGAACAAGCATTTTAATGGTCTCCAAATGAAGAATCCCAAGATACAACTCCTCTAGCGTGAAGAGATCATGTGTCACATGGGTGGATAATTTTAGATTCACGACAAGCGGATTTAAGAAATCATCTGCCAAGCCGACATTTGGATCAACTCCCAACTAAGAAGAAAGTGATTAATAAAACATGTGCAACCACCATGTGGTACATTGGATGCCCATCTAAAATAAAACCTCTTCGAATGTGGATGTTCTTGAAGGTAAAAAGAAATCTAGAAACCAAAAGTAGACTAAGGAAAAATTTTGCTTCACAATTCTGGTGACTTATAGGGGGGGCTTCACTTGCGAAGGCATGAACCTAGACCTCTGGTCATTCTTGGATTTTAAGGAAGGTGAAATGCAACATCTCCCAATTAGCATTAGTCGCTCGAGAAAGGCTACCTAAGGCTTTATATGCCTGATCCAACTCGAAGACTACTTTGAAAGAAACAAATCCCCATCTAGCTAAAAGGGCTCCCAGATGATATTAAAGGTGAGAAATCTAAAGAAATTCATTCTCAATGTCGTATGTTGCTAGTGTTGAACTTGACCCTGGTTGGTCTACAAAATTTTGAACCTTGTTTCTGAGCTCTTCTGTAATCTCCTCAACAGACAATACATCTCCATTCCTTGAAAGGAAGGGAGGTAACCCAAAACTATATAAGACCCCTAAATCCTTCTTGATTTCATCAACCCTCTTGTTTAACACCGTCTGGTTGTTCTTGGTCTTGACAACTACCTTATGATTGTGAGTGAATTCACTTGCTTTACTAGAGGAAACCCTTTGATTTGTAATGCTTGCACTTCTCGAAGCCTCATTTGTCACCACACAGAGCTTAGAGATCAAGTTCTATGACTCGACCACTCAAGGAAGATATTCTTGAAGAGTTTGGTTAGCTAATGTGCCAAAATTTTCATCTATTTCTGGGGAATCCCTCAAAAAATGTAAGGTTTCTTTTAGAACAACTAGCACAATAATGATTTTCTCCCAATAGGTAGATACCAACCTTCTCCTTATAGGAAGGGTGGCAGATATTTGTGCAACTGCTAACTCTTATTGTAGTCTAGCTTCTTTTTCGTTCAAGCTTTTCTCTAGTTGATCTCTTTTCTCAAGAGCCTCTGCCAGTTTGGAAACTAAATTTACAACCTCCTGATTATGAGCATACAAAGTAGACTCAGCTTCCTATTTGTCACTTTTTATCTTTTCGGCCTCCTCTTGGGCCTTTTGTAGATTGTCATAAGCTTGAGATCAAACACCATCCAACTCCTTTATACTCTCCTGAACATGCTGGTGTTCTACACCACATTGGTGCTCAACTGCAAGCTCACCTTTCAACCTATCTATTTTAGTGTACAATTGGATCCACTCACCTTGAAGCACTACAAGAGATCCTATTGCTTCCTCTTGTTGGTCTTGCACATACTATATGTGGGTCATCTCATCATTTAGGGCCCTGAGTTCTGACTGTAATTGATTCACTATTTATTTGACATTCTCTAGCTCACCCTCATACTTTCTCAACTTCTGATCTAGCCACTCATAATCTTTGTATACTACCTTTTGAGTGGTTTTGGCCAGATCTACCTTGTCATAAAGATGAATCTCATTCAAATCTAGACCCACTGCCTTGATATCATAGTCCTCCATCTACATATGTCCTTCAAGCTAGGCTATGAGTAGCTCCATGGTGGCAATCCATAGAGAATTTTATTCTTCATTAAAACATGTTTGAATCTTTTTGGTAGTTGGCAACTCGACATTTTTCTCTCTTCTTTTCTACTTCCTATTTTTTTGGGCTAGTTTAGTTGCATCAAAATGCTTCTGAAGAGTCTGTGTGGAATCAATGCTCTACATCACCATAGAAGCACTAGGGGGTAGACTGAAAACAGTGATAGAAGGGGACACTTCAGATGTATGGTCATGTGGGGAAGTGAATGGGAGAGAAATCATTGAAAATAGTGGGGTGCCAAATTGAGATTAGGCACTAGAAGTACAAGTTGGAGTTAAAAGAGAAATAGATGGGCCTGGGGTAATGGGTAGCATGGATGATTTGGATTTCTCAATGGAGGCCCTAGATAGGGTGATTAAAGATTCAATAGAAGTCGATGAATATGTTGCCTGCTCGACATGCGGAGGCACATCACTTGGCATATGAAAAATGGCAGGGGGCTCAATCAGAACCAAAATATTAGGGTCAGTAGGTGGAGGACTCTTTTCAGTGGGTGAGGGTAAAGGATTGATCAAAGATGTAGAAATAGGAAGAAGAGGGAAAGCAAGACTTACTTGAACCATGATCATCTGAACATTTTGGAGAGCAAACTGTGCTTCCTCTTTATTTCCAATGGATGCATCAGGTATGTCCAAGTCTTGGAGTCATTGTATATTTGTTCGACCTGAACTAGAGCATCCCGATCTCTTAGTGGATGATCCTACTGAAGCTTGACCTTGTTCTATGGTTGATCCTCTTGGGTACCATCAACTTCTCTTCCCTTTGCTTTAGACACTGGTAGAACATGCATCTTGTGAGTCCCTTTTCTTAGAGATTTTCCCTCTGTTGGACTATTGTGGTTCAAAAGTATTGTGTTGAAGCCGCTCCTCTGTCACTTCATGGCTGGACTCTGGGTTGCTATTGTCAAAATCAACTTCTCAGTCATAAATTTCCTCGAACTGTTCATCATATGGGTGAAAGTCTCCAAGCAACTTGTGAGTACCTCCCATTTCTTATCGGAACCTCTAAAAGTCTGTCAAATTGTGTTCTAACCACCCTTGCTGCTTCATCTAATTTTTGAGGGTTTTATCTGTTGGAACCTCCCTCTCATATCTTTCTTGTGGAATATAAAAACTCTACCACTTTGGCCTTTTAGTTGGTATGTAGGCCATTGTAACATATAATTCCAACTTCTCCTTAGTCAGGTTCCACTTGGACTCCACATATTCTCATGCCTTGTCCTTTAGGGGAACCTGCTTTGATGGTTTGTAGTCCCATGTGTCGCATATAAGGACTAATCCTAGAGATGCCAACAGATTGGTTAGTTCCTTTTGTGCTTCATGATTCTCCAACACTACTTTTTTGTTTGCAATGTAGAGAGGAAGTGCATATAAAAAAAAATTGTTCCTTCCCCTTCGATAGGCGTTGTCGGAAAGAGTTGCCTGACAACATGCCTCTAATGTGAAGATCGGATCCTTCACAAATCTGGGGAGTCAGAAGGGTTCTCCGACAAAACCATGATATCTAATAAATGTAAAATCTTTCCTGAAGGAATAATCTACTAGGGTCATTGAATTTTTAATCCATTTCTCAACCTCAGGGGACAAGCAATTTATTGATCATGGCAATAACTCTTGCAACACTAGTATCGGAAAGTGGTACAAAAACCAGTAATAATTACTTATTCTTGACAAGACATAGGTCCATAAATAAATTGGCCAAATTAATCCATCTTCATCGAACCTAGCAATAGGAAAACTTTTCTCTAGAAACACAAAGTTTTGATGTAGAATTAAATGGACCAAGAGAAGAGAATACCTAAATTTAGACTCAACTTGGTAATTCTTCAGCCGAATCAACATGTTTGCAACTATTAAATTGACGAAATAAAAATATCTTTTCTCCCTCTCCTGCTTAAGTATCAGAGCCAAAGCCATCTGGAAAGAATGGACCTCTTCATCATCATCTAGGCCAAAAATCTAGGCCAACATAGAGAAAAGATGCTATGTGTTATCTGGGAACTTTCTAAATGCCAAGGGAAAAAAGAAATGACCTCTAGTAATCCTCTCCTCTATCTCATCATAATATAAACCCTCTCTTTCATTTTCTTCCTCCTAGTAAACCTCCATATCTTCTTCAATAAATGGCTCAGCACTTCAGTTGGGAGAAATGCACAACATCTCTCGTATAGTTGGAGCATAAATCATGACCTTGATCTTGTTGCATGTTATGGTTCCAGTTTCTTCATTAAACACTTTGGCACATGCATCCACTAGCTCTCAGCATGTTTGTATGAAAAGTAACATAAATTGTGTCAAACCAAAATTCTAGAGTTGGGAAGCAAAACCCTCAAAAGTACCATGATCTTTCATCCTCTGAAATGCTCCTTCTCTGAGATTTTTAGGGTTTTTTGCCAATCTTGGGTCAAAAACATTGTCAGTGGCATCTCTCACTAGTTCTCTTTTAACACTCATGTCCACTTGCACCTTCTTACAGAACTTGAACCATCGATGCTCAGACACGGGGGCATTAGTAAATGATCTTCGTCGAAAAAAATTGGCCAAAATAGGCCTCTTTGGTACAAATTCTACCCTTCTTCTAGTTGTTGATGGTTCTACCATGGCTGCTTCAAAAGTTGCACAGCTTTTTCACTGAAAAAACCACTTAATTTTTTCTTTCCTTGGAAAAAATATACCTTTTGGTGTAATTAATTACCTCAAGAAGTACATGTAGTTAAGGCTATATCATTACCGTTGGTCCATTAAATGTTGCCAATGAGGTTATACATGTGGGTGAGAGATCTGTATCCCTAGGGAATGCCAAAAAATCTGCAAGAATTGAATTAGTACACTCCTTTCCCTGCGACTTTAAACAAATAAGCTCGTTGTCTTGGGGAGAGTGCCCTTAATTATGTCAATCTTACTTACTGATATGAAGTATCTTTGAAAAGACATGCTCATTAATTTTTCAGATATTAGCATGTTAATCCATGTCTTTTAACTTATGCGAGCTAGCTGATGCTAATGATGGCCAAGGATAAATGTCAATGATCGGCTTATGCGAGTATTTACTCCCAATGCCCAAAAATTAATTTTGAGACCTTATGTCAGATTTTTCATATGATTTATTCTTTGTTCACTGACTACTTGGATATTTTCCTATTGTCATTCGACCAAAAATAGACTTTCCGCTATTTGGGTTCACTAGCACCTCTTTTCTATAAATAGATATGCCACCTCGAGGCTATATTCATTTGAAAAGTAGGACTTTGGAGTTTAGCCAACTTCTTGTCCATATGCATATCATCTTTTTCTTTGCTTCTTTAACCATGTCTACTATCCTAGGTACTCTTGTTTGTCTTCTTCCATGAAGGCCACAATATTCCTTCACCCAGTAGATTACAATTGACAGAATTAAACACCTGGAAAAGAGGTGCGATTGGATAGGGTTAATTTACTTTCAATGGGTCATTGGAATGGAGTTCATTAAAGATGAAAACTATATGAGGAGCAATTGCAACATCCTATCATAGTTCGTGGCCTCTCTCCTAGACTTGAATCTCGCCAAACCAAAGGTAGTGGAGTTGTTTCACTGAATGTTCAACATGTCTCTGCTGGAAGGGCTTGACAAAATTGTGCAAGTTGCCACCTTGGTGTCGGCATTCCTAGTGCGATGGGCCTTCAATGGTTTATTGATCATGGCATGGACATGCCTTGGCATCTTTTTCTAAGTGAAATCTGCACCATGAACCTAGAAAGCCACCTTTCTCTAGCTACGCCTATAGCTAACTATTTCCTGTGGGAGTATGGTGTCGAAGACACTCTTGGGTTTGAATTTAGGAAGAATTTTGAGCTTGTGGCCTACAACCATGGAGATTGAGGTTGGGGTCCATGCATCGTGTGTTGTGTCTTGTATTCCCTTCTTTCTTGTTCATGAAGAAGAAGAAGAATAATAAAAAATGATTATGGGCAACAAGCCATTGTAACTATGTTTGGAGGCCTATCCATTTTTTAATTTCTTGTAAAGAAATGCCTCCATTTTTCTATTTGTACTTTTTCTCAAAAGCCTTTCTAGGTTTTTCTCAAGAGAGATTTTCTACTAAAATTTGAGCCTTGGGCTACCTCGATACTGTAAATTCGATCAAAATATAATATATAATGAAGTACTTCATTACTTCTTCTATCTCTTCATCTTTTTTTTTTGTCTTATTCTAAAACTTAAAACGTTATTTACAATTTCTTACATATTTTACATATTTGTGAATTTTTTTTAAAGAATGCCATACTTTAATGGAACAGTTTCCAATAAATATTGTTTACCAGTATCTCTAAAGAATTACCATCCATATCCTCTAGCTCATATGAATTCTTCTCCTTACATGTACTGATTCAAAAAGGGCCCTTCCACAGTGCTTTAAATTTGGTGTGCTGCCTTGGTTTTGTAGAGCACTCATCATATTTCAGCAATAGGCTTCCTTCCTGAAAATTTGGGTCAGAAGTATTTTTATCAAACCATCGCTTGACTATCTACTAGTGGCCAACCATAGCTCCAAAGGTATTTTTTCTATCTTCCTCTAGTTTGAGGAGTTCGGTGATCCATACTTCCATTTTGCCGCTTTCCTCTATTTCCAGTTCTTTCGTAATTGTAAGTCGGGGAGTTCCATTGAAATAGGTAGGACTAATTCCTTCCCATAGAATAATTCATAGAGAGATGTCTTTAGGATCTATTTTGGTGTGATCTAGTTTCTCCACAAAGAATCCCATAGATTTTTGTGCCATTCTCTTTGACATTCAGACCCAATGTGCTTGATTAACATAATTAGTTTTTAATTTGTCGATTTTGTTAAACCATTCCCTTGTGGATAATAGTTTGAAGAACTCTTGAGGTAGATCCCATTCATAATGGAAAAATTTGACACTTTTGAACCTACAAAAGCTCGAGCATTGTCAGATATGATATTTTTTGGTGAACCAAACCTACTCACCAACCCTTCTAGAAAGCTAACAATCTCACCTTTTGTAGCACCTTTTAGGGCGATAGCATTTCTCCACCTTGTGAAGTAATTGGTTGATGTGAGGATTCACTTATGGCCAGCGCTGGAGATTGGGTTTATCATTCTAACAAAGTCTAACCCCCATTAAGCAAAAGGCTCTTCAATTACAGTGGGACTTAAATGCAAAGCATAATTTTTCCTTTTGCCAACAAAGAATTGGCACTGAGTAAACTTCTACACCAGAATGTGCACTTCAGAAAACATCAAGGGCCAATAGTATCCTACATGCATGATTTTCACAGTGATAATTTTAGCAAAAAAATGTCTAGCCTTAGGACTGCTCTGGAATTCTGATAAAGCCCTTTCTGCCTGACACTTTTCTAAACATCGGAGCAATACTCTATCATAGTCTCTTGTGAATAAAATTCCCTCAATCAATATGTACCTAGTACCTTACACTTAGTAGTATCTTCATTTGTGGAATGGGAGATCCATCGAGTAATGTCCTTTCTGCATCATTTATAGTGGTTGATCTACCACCCAAGATTCATAAGACTCAAACTAATTTGAGTAGACTTGATTGATATCCCTATCATCTTCGGAACCTGACTCTTACACAAGATATTCATAGAGGCCTCTTCCCTGCACCAGCTTAGTTGGTTTGATACCCACATTGTATTCTAGGATCTTGGTGATCCAATTGGCTCTTTTTTCAATTATCTCTCCTTTAGTAATGTATTTTGTAACACTCAGGTGAGCAACCAAAATGGTGATCTTATTGGCCGATACTTGGTGTCAAAACTTCTTAAGGCTCTTGACAATGGGAAAAGCCTGATTTTCTACAAAGTTGTATCTGGTTTCATAACCCTTGAGGGTTTTTGAATGAAAAGCAATCGGATGCTCCCCATTATCTTCCTCATCCCTTTGATTGAGCACGAAAGCTATGCTATGTTGAGCGTTGTATACATATAACAAGAAATATTTAGAAAATTCGAGATTAGCTAGCACCAGAGCAACAAAAATAGCCTTGTTGATTTTCTTGAAAGCTACCTTGCCTTCGGAGGTCTATTTGAATATCAAATTCTTCTTGAGCATCAACGTGATGGATATTTTGATGCCCACAAAGTCTTAAATAAACCAGCTGACGAAATTGATCTTTCCTAAGAAAGAATGTAGTCCCTTTTAATTTACCGATAAGGGTAAATCATAATAGATTTCACTCTTTTAGAATCTATTGCAATTCACTCCTTAGATACTACAAAGACAAGTAGCTTACCTTGAGGTACTCGGAAAGCACATTTTTTTGGATTTAAAGAAATATCGAACTTTTGGCATCTCTGGAAAACCTGTTCTAGGTGATCAAAATGATTAACCTTCAACTTTGAAAAAATTGTCAGGTCATCTAGATAAAATAGAATGATTGAATTGATCAATCCTGTGAAAGTAGCATCCATGGCCTTTTAAAAATTCACGCTGACATTTCAAATTCTGAAGGGAATATTTTCATATGTGAATGTTCCCCACATGGTTGTAAACGCCATTTTATGTTTGTCACCTTCCTTGACATATACCTGATTGTATCCTGAGAAACCATCAAACAAAGAGAACATCTCTGACCTGACCACTATTTGCAAGATCTACTCAATGGATGGTAAAGGATAATGATCTTTTAGCGAGGCCCTATTTAGATCCTAAAAATCAATGCAAATCCAGATGCCACCATTTTTCTTTCGAATCGGTACTAGATTAGATACCCAAGTGGATTTTTTAATGAGGTAAATGATTTGAGACTCGATTAATTTAGTGAACTCTTGTTCCATCAGTTCCTCAACCTTTGAATTAGCAAACCTTCACTTCTGTCAGGCTGGTTTTGCCCCTTCCGCCAAGTCAATGGTATGTTCGATAATACCAAGATTGTATCCTTTGAGATCATCATAGGTCCATGCTATGACTCTGTCGTACTTAGAACATAGATCCCTTAACCTTTCTTTATCTTCCTACTAGAAATTCCTTCTAACCTTCAACTTTTTTCCTTTTCTAACGTCCAACTCTTCATAACCCTTTTCGTTGGTTGTGAAACTTTTCTTTCCATTCCTCACATCTTCACAATCGAAGAGATTCTCAAGGGAAATTAAACCCTGAGGGAGCTTATTTCCTTTTAGCTGAAGGAATTTCCCTTTTGAATATTGAACTTCTGGTTCCAAACAGTCAAAAAATCCTTTTGGCTTTTTGATAAAAGTGGCTATCTGGGTGTCATCCTCAAACATTTTTCAATTTTGGTCATTGTCAAGAATTGAAGGCTAAAAAATGATATGAGCAAGACTCTGCTTGGAATCGAGAGCCAACTCAAACTGTGACCCAATAGAAGCCATCTGATTTGCTATACTATTCTGGAATCAAGGAATGACCTGCACATTGAAAGCTTCAAATAGTTCAATTAAATCCCATATCTAATGTTTGTAGGCCTTCATCCTCATATTTTTAGCAGTTGCTTGCCCTCCGACCTAACTCACTATTAACTCATAATCTCTGAACACTTGCAGCCTCTTTATGCACATCCACTCAGCAAGAAACTGATCATGGAACAAGGCTTCATATTCCACATCATTATTAGAGTACAAAAACTGGAATTAATAGGCCTTGAGAGTCTCTGATCTTGTTGGAGACAACAATCAGACTCCTACTCCAAAACCATCTTTGCATTTAGTGCCATCAAATTACAAGTTCCATAGATGATTGTCCATCGGATCATCATAACTTTCTTGATCTTTCATTAGTTTCAAATGAATGAGGTCATCATCAAATATTACATATGTACCAAACCCTGTGACATGGAAATTGTCAAGTGGGTCAGAGTCGATGAATTGGTTAAGGATAAATTCTTATTCAAGGGTCTTGTCACTTGTATCTTCTTCATATTCTAAAATTTCCATGCAATATCCCTCTTTCCTTGAAAAATAAGTATGTGGTGCTTCAAAACAAAGGACAACATTGTTCGCTATGTGTTCGAGGTGTAAATATTCTAAAAGAATCTTCATATTTGCTTTAGGCTTGGTTCTTAAAATTAGATCGGACCAATACAGTGCCAAATATCCACCCAGTTTTGTGGTGAAATCTCTAGAAAGACACATCCCATAGACCAGGGTAATGTCTATTACAATTACCTCTTCTGAGATTGTCTAGCTTGGGCATGAAAAGAGGGTTAAGGATAAATCTTTTATCTGACCGACTTTCAGAACCTTTTTGTTTCAAACTGTATGATTCTCTTTTCCAAAGGTTTATACTTGAGCATTAAGGCATTATCCACTTTCTTTGGCATGGTTGTTGCACTAGCTCTTGAGTCAATCATATTGTTGTGCAAAATTTAATCTCCCACAATCAATGTTAAGAAGAAAAGAGTGGGATTTGGACTGCTTACCTCTTTCTCTTTTTCTTTGTCCACATCATTTGTATAAGCTACAACCTTTAGAATTTGAGGATCCAATATAGGTTCTTTATCTTTACTCTAATCACATGACAAAAATTCATCCATCTTTCGTCTTCACTCTTCATTTTTCAATGCTTCTCAAAGCAATGTCTTTTACTCGGAGATCGATGTTACATCCCATAAAGACACATTGGTAGGTTCCTTCTTTAGTTGCTCCACCAGGTTGAGTGTTATGACTAGTGGAATCTCTCTCGACTTTAGAGGAAGACGATTAGTCATGAATGGGTTTGATGTCTTACCAAGAAATTTTTCTAGTGACTGTGGAATTCATTGTTGCCGAGTTGGCTCAAATATTGGCTAGGAAAGCTGCCCTTTTCATAATGGTGTTTGGCAAGGCTAGAAATGGGTAGAGCTTGTGGTACATATTCCACAATGATCCTTCTCTTGGATTTGGTATTGTAGTCTAACTAGACTTGTGCAGCGTTGGTTATCAGATGTTCATTCGTGAAAACCATGTCTTCTTCTTCCATCCAAGAAAAAAGTGCCTAATCAGGTGGAATTTCCAACTCTTTCTCTATGGAAATCCCTTCCATGTGTGCTCTAAATCAAGAATTCTCCATTTTGAAAGACTCATATCCTTCTGCATTTGGCTACGTGCCTTTGTTCCTTTGCTTTTCTATTCTTTGTTGTAGGTTTCCTTCGGGGGAATTATGAGCCATATGGCTATCATTGTAGGGAAAACACCATTCACTTTTGTCATCCACTAGATTATTTTGACGCAGAATCAAATATTTGATTTGGTTGTCCTTAACTATCTATAATAGCATGGTGACTGGGACTATTTGGTTAGTGAGAGCCTCTTGTTGACCTCCCCAACCCAAAGGTCCTTGGTATGTACTCTATTCATTCTATTTATAGAAGGGCCTCCCTCCATGGTAGGTCTGAGTGGCTTGCTTCAGAGGGTCCACTTGTTATCGCTTGATGAGAACTAGCAAATTAGAAAAATACCACATCAGACTCTTCATATCATTAAGGTCTGCTACTATAGAGGAAGAACCTAGCATTCTTAGCTACTTGGTAGGATATATATACACACACTGGGGTCGAGCTGAACCAATCATCCATGTCATAGAAGTGTTTGAAGCAGACTCTTCTCAAAATGGCACACTTGAGATTTCCACAAAAATAGGCATTAGAGGTCATGGCAGAAGCTTTCTCGCATCTATCACTCTTCTCTACATGTACTGCCACTTCATAGGCATCAGGTAGGGTATCTTCTCCCATGGAAGTTATCAGAACCTCTATATCTGAATTGATAGCTTTTAAGTAGAACATGAATGCCATGGCAGCTTGAGGTCGTGCAATCACTAGGATCCTTTACCAGGTTTTGTTAAACCTAGTGTTTAAGTTTCTCATAACTTCTTGCGAGGCTCTCTTGATGGTAATACGTTTGTGTAGTTGCCACGAATATTGACCTCCTTTCTCCAAAAATATGTTCAAAAATATTTTCTCCAAGGTTGTCCCACAAGTTGATGGAGCCGAAAGTTAGAGATCTATACCATTCTCGGGCCTTCCCTTTGAAAGAGGTGGCCAACAATCTCATAGCAATGTTCTCCTCTGTAATATTGTGCACCCTACATACTCTTGATACATCTTGAAGGTGTTCAGAAGGGTTTTAAATTCCTCCCTAGAGAATTTCATAATAGACTTCAGGGTGTTAGCGGGTATGGTAGGCTAGACATTAGGATGAGTCGGTGGTTTTAGTGGACTACCACTATCCTAGGTTACAAATTTTCTGAGGTAGGAGTGGGTACATGGACCATGGAGAAAAATTTCCTATAGATCGGATAAACTAGTATTCTTATTTTCAAACTTTGACCTCTAGGTAGAGTAGATAAGGCTCTTAACTCTAGACTCTTACTCCTTACTCTACTTCTTCTCACAGGAAATATAGAACCTATGGCTCTTCTTCTCCTAGGTATAGAGGGTTGTAGCTAGGATTATTGAAAGTTACCCTTTGAAGATTCTCTTGTTTGAACCCTAGGCATGAAACCTCCAGTTTCCTTCCTTGGTTTGATTTAGAAATATTTTTGACTTCTAATCAGACCTTCGGAACTTGTCCCACCAAGAGTGCAAGAAAAATAATTATTGATAATCAAATCTTGCACCTCTCTAATAGTCTTATGGGAAAATAAGCGAGTGGGGGAATAATATGTGCCTCATTGAATACCTTCAAGATTTTTATAGAAATTTGGATCTTCTTTCAGTTTGAGAAAAGCATAGAAAAAATGTAAACAAAAAAACATTAAAAGTGGCGATGAGGCAATGCTTTTACAACATTTCAAAACCACACAAGTTTCCTTCTATGAGTGACATGATAGACACACAACACCACATCCCTTCATTGTTGGGAAGAGAACAAACAATAGAGGCTAGATACAAGCACAAATGTAGTCATTCAATCCACCTACAAGAAGTGTGTATTAAGATCTGACTAAACATAGAAGTTATAGAATTAATAGAAAGAATTCAAAAGAAACAAAATCTTCCTCCTAATATATCATATCATGAAGAAATGATAATCCTTCAAAGAAAATGGAGAAGTCCAATGACATAATCATGTTTCTACATATTATAACTTAATCATATACACAAACAACATATAAATATGATAATCAAACTATTCAGATTGAGAAAGACATAGTGTTCTATTCTAGATGAAGATATAAAGAAAGAAATATTCAGAGATACCATATCATGCACATTTTCAAATATTTCTCTCAAACAACTCATACTTCAAATATAGATGGACTTTAAAATAGAGATTAGATTCCAATCCAAAAATATTTTGATCATATAAAAGACATAACATGCCAGAGTGAAGTATTGTTCTATAAACTTCAAAAGAAAATATCTCTTCTAACTATGAAAGCTGAGGAAACTTTTCCAAAATGAAAACTTCAGGAACCCTTTCTTCATGTTGTTGTTTCCAATTTATAGCAGGCCATACATTGGGAGTAGTTGGTAGTACTAGTGGACTACCACTATCCCAGGTTATAAATTTTTTGGGGGCAGGAGGGGGTATGTGGGCCATGGAGAAAAATTTCCTATAGATCAAGTAAATTGGTATTCTTATTTGGAAACTTTGACCTCCAAGCAGAGTAGATAAGGCTCTAAACTCTGGACTCTTACTCCTTACTCTACTGCTTCTCATAGGTGATACAAAACCTATGACTCTTCTTCTCCTAGGTATCGAGGATGGTAGCTGGGAGTACTAAAAGTTACCCATTGAAGATGCTCTTGTTTGAACCCTAGGCATCAAACCTCCAGTTTCCTTCCTTGGTTTGATATAGAAATATTTTTGACTTCTAATCAGGCCTTCAAAACTTGTCCCACTGGGCATGCCATAAAAAGAACTGTTGATCATCAAATCTTGTACCTCTCTAATAGTCTTATGAAAAATTCAGCAAGTGGGGGAACAATATGCACCTCACTGAATACTTCTGAGATTTTAATAGAAAGCCAACTTTTCTCTGAGTTTGGGAAAAGAGTAGAAAGAAATGTAAACATAGAAACATTAAAAGTGGTGATGCAACAATACTTGTACAACATTTCAAAACAAGTTTCCTTCTATGAGTGACATGATAGACACAAAACACCACATCCCTTCATTGTTGGGTAGAGAATGAAAAGAAGAGGCTAGATACAAGCACAAATATAGTCATTCAATTTACCTACAAGAAGTGCGTATTAAGATCCGACCAAACATAGAAGTTCCAGAATTAATAGAAAAACATTCAAAAGCAACATAAAATCTTCCTCCTAATATAGAATATCAAAAATAAATGATAATCCTAAAAAGAAAATGGAGAATTCCAATTACATAATCCAGTTTCTATAGATTATAACTTAATCATATACACAAAAAACATGGAAATATGATAATAAAACTATTCAAATTAAGAAAGACACAATGTTCTATTTTGGACGCAGATATAAAGAAAGAAATAATGACAAAGACCATATCATGCACAATTTCAAATCTTTCTCTCAAACAACTCGTACTTCAAATATAGATGAAATTTAAAATGGAGATCAAATTACAATCTGAAAATAGTTTGATCATATAAAAGAAATAACATGCCAAAGTGAACTAGTGTTTTGTAAAATACAAAAGAAAATATCTCAACTAACTATGAAAGCTAAGGAAACTTTTCCAAAAGGAAAAATTCAGGAACCCTTTCCTTATGTTGTTGTTTCAAATTTATAGCCACCAAGGAAAGAGAAATGTTGACCTCATTCAAAATTAATGACTGCTAGAAGTCCACACCTGATAGCTTGGAAATCCGATCCTAGATCTTTTGTTGGGTCACTACAAGTTGCATTAATATCATTTAGATATTTCAATAGGATTACCCCTCGTAATTGCTCAGATCCTAGAAAGATAATTTGGAAAAGGTCTTATCGATCAATCAAGTGGCTTTGGCGGCACTGAATTATGTCCCTTCACTAGAACAAGGCAGAATGCATTTTGATAGTCTCCAAATGAAGACTCCCAAGATACAGCTCCTCTAGCACGAAGAGATGACATGTCACACGGGAAGATAATTTTAGATTCACAAAAAGCGGATTTAAGGAATTGTCTGCCAAGCTAACACATGGTTCGACTCCCATCTGAGAAGAAAGCGATTAATAAAATTTGTGCAACCACCATGTAGCACATTATGTGCACATTGAAAGCAAAACCTCTTTGTGTGCAAATCCTTCTAAAGACAAAAAGAAAGTTGAAAACCAAAAGTAGACTAAGGAAAAATTTTGCCTCACAGTTGTCATTTTGCACTTGATGTTGTAGGTTTTCTAGATCCTCATGAATTTTAATTATGTTTTCTTATGGGACACTATCATTCCTTGGTTCATCTTACATACTACTTGAAGGAAACGAGTTATTAAAGGTATTGTTCATATCTAGTGTACTAGTGTCAATACCAGGAGTGAAAGAGATAGATATCCCAAGATCCACAATGATTGTGCTATTGTGGGATGAAATGAGTCTCGAACTTTGTCTCACCACTATTTTAGCAATAGGACACCAAATACTCATGCAAAGGCTACTAAATGCAAGAATAATGAAAATTAAATGTAAGATAATAACAATTAAATGCTTATAACTGAAATTTTGGAAACTGAAACAGAAATGCAGCAATAGCTAAATAGAAACTCAGAAACTAAACTTTAAATGCCCAAAAATGTAATATCAAATGTGTAGAGGGACTAATTCTCCCAGGGTGGCGAATGAGTCCTGATGATGGATTTTTTGAAAATTTTCAAAAAATTTGAATTGCACTTTATGCATTTTATGGTTTTTGATCTATGTCTGAGATGCAAATGCAAAATTTTAATTATTTTTAATGAAACTAGATGCAAAAATGTAAGATAAATGATCTTTCACTAATGCAAAATTTGAAACCCTAGAATGCAAATTAACTAATGCAAATCCTAATGCAAGCCAAATATAGGATGAAAATGCACTCCAAATAAGAATTATGATGCTCTATATTTAGGTTCACCAAAATGAAATGATTAAAATTGGACTCTTCTTTCACCTTTAGGGTTTTGGACCTAAGAGGAATGGGGAAATATTCAAACACTTCACTCAAGAACAAACCCTTGAGATCTCAATCTAAAAGGGAAAGAGATCTTGGAAGAGGGCTATCCTAAAGGCTGAACAAGATCTAATGAGGGGTTCACCACCAATTTTAGACTTGGAAAAGATAATGATATGCAAGAATTAAAAAAAAACCCTAATTTAATACAAAGTAACTCTAAATGAACTTGGAACATGAATAAAATTTAACATAAAATTATAAAGATGGAAAGTGTGCACCTGGGAAACTGGAGAAAGTAGAATGGAGGTTTAAATCACTAAAAAATATACTCCCAAGGCTAATTGGGACTCATTCGCTAGGATTGGTGAATTAGTCCTATTTTTGGATAAATGTGTAGGAATAAGTTTATGCAAAAAGGTTATCTAGATCTGTAAAAATCTTTATCAGGCCTATATAGTGGGACTCATTCTCCACTTATGGTGAATCAATATACTTCTATTTTTATGGAAGTTCTAGACCTAAATCTAGTCTTCCCACCATTATCTACTCTTCTTGATTGATTTTCAGATCTGAAACTACAAAGTGCCACCTTTAGGTCTTATCCAAGGGTTGATGACAACTTTGACAACTTTAATCACTCAAACAATATTCTCCAATCTTGTTCCTAAGGAAATCTACAACCTAAACCTACATATCACACATAAAGGAGAGGAGAAAATATTATGGGGTTGGTGAATAGGGGTTTTCCTCGGTCAAACCCTTGTTGGTAATTAAACCTTGAAATGAAAGAAAATATGAATGGAGAATGATGAATGAATAAAATAAAATGTTGTAACTTACCAAACCCTAGTAAAAAGGTGCTACAAATGTGCTTGGAATGGATAAAATGGATGTGGTTCTTGAATATTTCTTGAATGATGTTGATCTTTCTTGAAACACATGTTTGAATAATAAATTCTACATCACAATTGTTAGAATGATAACAAACATGATTTATAAAACCCTTGACATGATGATTGGCACTTCAAGAATTCTCAAGAATTCTTTATAATTTTCCCTTGAATGTTTTTGAATTCTCTCATGAATTCTCAAATGCTCTTGTGAACTCTCTTGAATGCTAGGTCACTTGATTGCTTGTTAGATTGTTAGGTATGAATATGAGTGAAAGAAACTTTTATTTATACTCAATTATGCAAGAATTCCCAAAATAACAACACTGAAATTTGACATCAGACCTATGAGAATAAAATCTCACCATAAATTTGAAATTTTGTCACACGAGACTCATTCATCCAAGCTGGTCAATGAGTCCCTTCAAACATAATATATGGGACCAAAAAAAAAAAGTTCTTAGAAATGTGTGAAAACTTGTTTGGGACAAAAAGATCTAGGTGGGAAACATTCACCCAAGGTGGTGAATGAGTCCCAAATTCCTAAATTTGGGACACACAAGCTAGAAACACCTAAATTATGTGGTGTTGAGATTGTCCTAAAAAAGATGCAATAAGTGAGGCTTGTGGATGCAAAATAGGGCCAATTAAAGCACAAGAAATCCTAATTATTAATAACAAGCCTAGAGCGGTGTGAAAGTATGTTACAACACTTTACAACACTCCAAAAAAGGGAAGATTGAATTGATTTTGATTAAAATTATGTTTATTATGCTTGGTTATTTGATAATACCCTAAAAACATTTGAAAGTGAGATACAACACTTTAAAACACTTTTACAAGGTACCATTAAAACCCTTTAGTTCACAAGTGTCAAAGACATAATGCAAATATTTTATCTAGATTACAATACTAAATCAAGGCAACATTAAGTCAAAATCCAAAAGGAGGGCCCAAATGAGTGTGAAAATGTCAAGGGGTCCATTTGTCTGCACTACAAATGTGAATGCTTACAATTAGGTATTAGATTTACAACACCAAATATTGATAGGAATTAGACTATATTGGGGACAAAATCATGAATCGAACACAAAAAATGATGTTAAAAATGTCAGAGCTCCCTAGCCCCCAATATGCTGGTTTGCAAAATGTATGAATAAAATATACTTTTCTTTAATAGAGTTTAGTATATATGAATGAGAATGACACTTTCAACTATCATTTTTGCATTCACCTTGGTTTAGACTGATTGAAGATGCCAATTAGATGAGTGTATAAGCCTCCGAAACTAGATTTGTTATGTGAAATTTTGGATAGATTCAGGTTCCACTAAGGACACAGTCTAGGTATCTACAGTCAGCACAGAGTTCCCCTAGCCTTGGAGATAGCTACCATCTCACCATTAATGATGATTTTTTTTATAAATTCAAATTATGAGGACCATGGCATGCCCCGAATCTCTAATTATGATAATGTAGGCACCACATTAGCCTATGGCATTCATTGATTGGAGCACGCATAACTAATGACATTCCTAGGCATCACCCTATGGGCCACACAAGACCTCTCCCTAGTCTTAGAGACTATAGGGATGCTGATGAGATTGATGGGGATTCAGGTGATGAGGGGATAGTACTAGATATATTTCTTGATCAGTAGGAGGATGTCCAACTGATGAGTTATGAGCTTGACGAGGAAGATGAGGAA
The DNA here is from genome assembly GCA_007115665.2 of Sequoiadendron giganteum. Taxonomy (NCBI): domain Eukaryota; kingdom Viridiplantae; phylum Streptophyta; class Pinopsida; order Cupressales; family Cupressaceae; genus Sequoiadendron; species Sequoiadendron giganteum. The sequence goes on along the minus strand of CM021104.1, from coordinate 205,645,435 downwards.
GATGAGGCCCCAACTGCCCCTGGGAGGAGGTATTCACCTCCTACCCAAGTCACTAGAGCATAATTAGTGGCTACATCAAGAATCAAAATTCATGAGTGTGTGGAGGCTAGTGGTAGCGAACCAACCACACTTCTGACATAAGAGGGATCCATTGCTACATGGTTATACCCTGATTGGTAAGGTGGAGACCTAGGTGATGATGTGTTATTTCATGCTTTCATTATGGTTTTATATTTATATATATATTTAATATATATCATGATGTGTATTGATATATTTCATGATTTATATCTTGTTGGGTCCATGTGAGAGTGACATGATCTTTATCAATGGGTGACAAGGGATATGGTTCCTCATTTTCCCCCACATGAAGATATTCCTTGAGATTACATGCCCTCACCTTCAGTAGGGTGTGATGCAAATCTCTTCGACCTTTTTGTGAGGTTGAGGGAAGCATATGAGAGTGTAAGGAGGTGCTTTGACCTAGTTGAGTCCAAGGAGGATTGAGTTTTAGGAGAAATTTCAACACTATAGGTTGCATATGATGATATATAAGCATCTCAAGTTTTGATAGACAATGGGACAGAGGTTGTCCTACGGTCATAGGTCTTGAGACTAGAGAGAGATGAAAAATTTGTAGGCAGATAGAGACCACATAGAGCAGGAACATGTTGAGGCACTCATATGGGAGGCTAGAGAAATCAGAGGTGTGCATGGCCTACAATAAACCATGAGATCCATGAGTAGATCCTTGTCACATTCTACTATCTCTCGCTAGATGCCACCACTAGGCCCCAAGGGGTCTAACAATCATAGGCCATATTATCATTACATTATTGAGTATATGTACACGAACCTTTGATATATAATATATGATCATTCTTGTTTTTCTTTATGATTTTATGTTGTATTAGATTTTGATGTGATTTATTAAATAACCTTAGTAAGAATACTTAATAAATTTCTCCATAATCTAATGTTTATGTGAGATAATTAAAAAAAATCTAGATTACATTAGATAGTAAAAATTGTGATTGAGTATGCTATGTTAAATTAAATGCACCTATGATCTAATTTTTATAGAATATTAAATGTATATAAGGATCTAATCTAACACAACACAAAAGATAAATTTGAATAGTATCCAAGATAAAGTAATAAGATCGAAACTTATTGAACAATTACTCTATATTCTAAGCCACCCAACTATTGTTTGTCAAAGAATGAAGCAATGTGAGATAAAAATAGAACATTATCTAAATAATCTAACAACATTGATTTAAGATACATACTATTGAAAGGAGATGTTATGTACAATACCATAAAAAATGTGTGACATTAATAGGTTCTTTAAGAGGTGTACCATCTAGTTTCATTAATGTGTAGGCTCAAGACCCATAAGTTTTATCAATTACATAAGGCCCTAACCAATTAGTTTTAAATTTTCCTTTTCTATTTGGGATGGCATTCAAATTTCATTGATTATCATATAACACCAAGTCACCTTTATTAAATTAATGAGGAATGAAATCATCATTATAACTATGTTGCATTCATTTAGAATAAGCTTGGAGATGTTCAAGAGTGTTAATGCACTGTTCATCAATCATTTCAAGCTGATGCAATCATTGTTATTTATATGTATTGTCATCAATAAGCCCTTTAAGGAAAATTATTAATGAAGTAATTTCTAGCTCTAGGGGAAATATTGCCTTGGTACCATAAAAAAGGGTTATACAAGATGTTTCTAGTATACGAGAAATGAGTATGTGTAGGATCATCATGGAAAAAAAAGGCCCTTAAGTGGTGATGAAAATTTCGAAAATTAGAGTTAGGCAACTTGACATAAAAATTGAATAAGTTATCTATATTATTTCAAAAATATGTAAAAATAGAACCTACAGAAAATTGAATGTAGTTTCTAAACTACTAGGTTTATTTTCAAAAAATAAAAATCTATTGGATGAAAATTTGAAATTTCAATGAAGTAGTACTTAAATTTCAAGGAAAAAATAAGAAGTAGGTGTTTGTCTAACCACCCTAACCACAATAAAATGATAATATTTTTTTATAAGCTTTCAAATATAAGTAGAGGACTCATGTCTCGATGTGATGCATATTTTTTTGTAATTTTTTCCAAGTAAATAATTAATTATGAATTTTTTATTGCAACTTTTAAAAAATATAAAAAATTGCATGTCCGACCACCTTAACTTGGTCAAAACTTCATCAAATTCAATTTTTTTAAAAAAAAATTCTATAGTATACAAAGCATAGAATGTGACACGTTTTTTTTTCAAAAACTGTGATACCATTTGAAAGCTATAACTATTTTTCAATCAGCCTATCAATCAAGAATTTAGTCGTAATTCAAATAGAAAATGAATAATAATTGTTAATTAAATTCAGAGTAAAATATAATTTATATTTGTGGAAAGTTGAGAATCTTCTTAAAAGACCCTTTTCGTTTCATCAGTTTTGGGTAAAAAAAAGTCGTCAGCCACATGGGCTATCATATCACTTACATATTGCCACTTTTTGGCTCATCATGATGTTGCACATACCATTTTGATACTTGTACAATAGGCCCACAATGCATAAGTTAATTTAGTGTGCCATGTTTTTATGTTTACTTACCATTTTCCTTAGGATTTGTTCAAGAACATTTTTTTTTATTTGGCTTGACCATTTGATTGTGAATAATATGGTATTGAGAAGAAATATTGAATATGAAAGGTTTCAAAAAAATTCTTCATATAATTATTCTTAAATGGAGCTCCATTATCTAAAACCAATGTAGAGGGAAGACCAAAGGGAGCAATAATGTGCTCCAATATAAAATGACATATTGCATCACTGGTTGTGGAATGAATAGGGATAAATTCTACCTATTTGATGAAATAATTTGTTGTGGTAATTATAAATTTATGTATATCAAAAGAAGGTGGTGATATCTTTCCAATAAGATCATAACCCTAAAAATGAAAATTTCCAAATAGGAACTTGGGCACGAAGCTCAAAAGTAGGAGAATTAATCAAATTATTATGCTCTTGACATTTATGACATTTCTTAACATGAGAAAAATAGTCTTGTTCCATATGTCTCCAATAATATCCTATATGGATCAATTTTTGAACTAATGATCTTCCTCCAAAATGACCCCGACAAGAACTCGCATGAGCTTCTTCAAGGGCTATATGGATTTTTGATTTTTTAAGGCATCTAAGTAAAATACCATCAAATGATCATCTATATAACACACCTATAAGGATTATGTATTTAGATGCATTTTTTCAAAGATTGGCTTTAGTGTTTTTAGTTATAGGCTACGAAAAGGTACCTTCTTTTAAGTAGTTGAATATTGTTGTGTACCATTCACTAGAGTTTTCAATATTGGTTAATAGCACTTATTTCTCTTTTGCATCTATGGATGGTTTTAGAATTGTGTGAACAATAAATGTGCAATGCATAAAAAGATCCTCAAGAGATATAAGGTAAGCAATGCTTGTAATTATATCTATGTAAAATATGGATGGTTCTAGAATTGTGTGAACAATAAATGTGAAATACATAAAAATATCTTCAAGAGATATAAGGCAAGCAATGCTTGTAATTGTATCTATGTAAAAATTATCCTTTCTAGGGACATTGTATATAGTATATGATTCAAATTCCTCTAATAATGCCATCATGAGACCTTTATATCGAATGATTTTTTAATCTTTTGCTTGATATGAACCATTTATTTGTTTAATGACTAATTGAGAATCACAAAATACGGAAACGTGTTGAACACGTAAGGCTAACATTGTGAGTATACCAACAATTAAAGCTTCATATTCTACAATGTTGTTTGTAAAAATGAAGTTTAGATGGTAGGATAAGTGAATGGGATTTCCTAAAGGTCATATTATTATAACTGCCACTCCAGAGCCAATTCGACACTTAGAACAATCAAAGTACAATTCCCATGTTTCTTTCTCAATAGTCAGCACACTTTCATCAATGAATAAGTTTGTATTGGGTAATGCTAATGGAGAAGGAGCATGACCTAAATCTTTGGTCAAGGCTTGTCCCTTGATTGACTTAGAACCATTAATGTACAACTCCCATGTTTATTTCTCAATAGTCAACACACTTTCATCAAGGAATAAGTCTATATTGGGTAATGCTAATGGAGGAGCGTCAACTAAATCTTTGGTCAAGGCTTGTTTCTTCATTGACTTAGAACAATTAAAGTACAACTCCCATGTTTCTTTCTTAATATTCAATACACTTTTAATAGTAAATGAGTCTATATTGGGTAATGCTAATGGAGAAAGAGCATTAGATTCACCAATATGTTCATAAAATAATAGGGTTATGATGGAATTATCTTCCTATTTTCATTAGAAAATGAGATTCCCACAAATAATTTACTAACATCCCTTAAGTGAATCAACTCAATGTGAGAATCTTCATATTTCCTTATGCTTGAGGATGGGGGTAAAGTTCAAATAAAATTTTTGGGAGAAAAAATTAAAATAGGAAATAAACTCAAAAATACAAGCTAACACTTGGATCTTGTAGATTAAGCATAAAACAAAGAGAAACAACAAAACTTCGGGGAGATTTGAAAAGGGAAAACATTGTGCACCCATCACAAAACATTGTTTCTTGATGTTGTCCGAGGACTCATTCACCCATGGGTGAATAGGTTTAGTTCTCCTTTTTTGGAAAATTAGAAACTAAGGTTTGGGTCTTATATCTGCACTTCCTTCCCACACTTATAAAACTTCACTCCCAAATCTGTACCTATGATAAATCTTAAAAACAAAAAAATAGGTGGTGGATGGGAGTTTTCCTCAATCAAACCTCGAGTTTGGTTATTAAACTTTCATGAAAAGTGAAGATTTGAAACATTAAAGTGTGTGAAAGCCATAATATTAAGTGTGTCTAGGATTAAAATATCTCAAATGCAAAGAAACCCTATTTATATGTGTTAGGATAATATCCCTAAATGAAACAATGAGTAATGGTGAAGACCTACTTTGGGAGATATCAAATCACCCTAATAGAACATAAATTTGAATATACCTTCCTTTAGGCAGAAAGTAGAATGATAATAGAACATGGAATCACTTATTAAATAAGTCATTAGGCTAGGTTTAATGGCTTGATGCATTTCCGAAGACCTAGAATCTATCATGATCATCTATAGGCATCTATCATCAATCTTTGGCAATGCTTGATCTTGTTGACAAAATGAGCTTGAAGAACTACAAAAACAAAAAGAATGTTTCTCCAAGACAACAACTTTAAATTATAGATTCATTTCTCCTTTCTCTTGAGTGTAAATCCTTATGATCTCATGTGAATCTCTCTCTTTTCTAGTGAAAAATGATTGAAATACTTAGCTTTATAAAATTCCTTTCTTATTTCCCATTTATTAGATACCGAAAGCTGAAACTTAGAATTTGAATTTAGCACCTTCAAATGTAGCCAAAAATATATTTTAATTTTATTTTATGAACTTAAAGGGGGCTCATTCACCCATGGGAAAATGGGTCCTCACCTAAAATTTCAAGATCTAAGTTATGTTGGGGCATTAAGTTAATTAATAACATTTATTCAATGTGGGTCTTATTATGAGGAAATAATTAAAATAGGCCTTGGGATGCATAATAAAATGTATTAGGGACCTATTAATGAGGTTGACAAATGCATAAATTCAAGGTAACTAAACTAGGTCCAAACAAAGTGTGAAATTGTACTTTCACTTAGAAATAAGTACAATTTTCTACACTACATACCCAAACACATTTACAGACTTGTGTGCACATCATCTGCTAAGCACTTTTAGGAGGTCCATGTGATTAAGTTTCATGACAAAGAAAGGTGAACTCAAGGCCTTAGTGCTAAACCTTAAGCTCTGATACCAAATGTAAACAATGTCCATAAACTTAAAAATTAATAATTTACACATATTACACATAATTAAGCATTAAAATATTACACGTGTCCAATATTAATGAAAGGAGATAAGAAACTAGATGAAATAGAAATTTGGAGTAAAAATTCCTATATTATGGGGAACATAAAGGAATGCATTCCTTACAATTGACTGCATGGTCAAGTACAAGATTGCATAATGAACCATAACATGCACCTTCTTGATAGGATTATTTTGATGTTTGAATCCTTCAACCATTATAAGGGTGAGAACATTATTGGAGAGAATTTCCACCCTACCATGAAGTGAATCAACTCCTTGGAATTCCTCCCAAAGAAGAATAATTGTCCCCACACAAGGAAAACTAGTGATGCAAATCTAATTGAAATAATGGATTTGTGAAAAAAGACATATCTACATCTAATGACTTCATGATTATCAATCACAAGGAAGACACCATAAAACATTCATGCATCGAAGACTATGTAGAAATAAATCACATTAAGTAATATAACAATTAATCTCCAATATTATTTGGACATCGATTTCTAATACATAAATAAGGCACAATGTTGCACATCTCAGTGATTTTGTGCATAATAGAAGTATTATTTTTTATTTAGACTATATGCATGCAAGAATATGCAAATATAACTAATATTATGCTTCATTAATCAAGAGATATAGTTATTTCAACAAAATAAATTAAATGGAGAAGGTATATAACTCATGTATATTCATGTATGTATGTATATACATATATATTCATGTATGTGTTTTAAACTTATTAACGAGTGTTCATTCTTAAGAAAATAACTATCAAGGACTGACTAAGAGAGAGAGAGAGAGAGAGTTACTATTTCTTCTTTCTCACAAGATAAACTATTGTTCTATTGAAAAATATCGTTGGTGACATTTTCACACTTGTTTTTGTCCACCTTATAAATTTGAGCTTAATGTTGCATTGACTTAGTGTTGTAATGTGCTTAACACACTCACATTAGGTCTTGGAACCTTGTAAGCTAAATAAACTTAATTATACCTTATTTAGAGTGTTGTAAAGTGTTGTAAAACACTTTAACACTTTTGTAGGGTTTTCATTAATAATTGGGCCTCTTTATGCCTTAATTTTCCATTTCACCCACAAGCCTCATTTAATGAATATTTTTGAGGATTATCCTAACATAAACCAACATCCAATAATAATTCAGGTGTTTTTAGGTTGTGTAGCCCAAATTTGGTGGTTTGGGACTCATACGCCACCTTAGGTATATGAGTTGCACCTAGGGTTTTGATTTTTGATCTTAATTTTAGACCTTTCTAAGCATTTTGAATTTGGTCTCATAATTTATGCCTAATGGGACTCATATGCCATCTTGGGCATATGAGTCCCATATGACCCAAAATTAAAATGAATTCAAATTATTGGTAGTATTTTATCCTTATAGACCTGATGTCAGCTTGTAGTGTTGTGATTTCTATAAATGTGGCATACTTAAGTATAAGTACAAGGTTATTTCACTCATTTTCACCCCAAACACTCAAGTATTCATCCTTATAGAAAGTTTGATTTCACAAGAGCATTCAAGTGTTTACAATATCATTCAAGAGCATTCAAGGGAAAATTATGAATTGTTTTATATCATTATTCAAGCATCAAGCATAATGTCAAAGTGTTCATGCATCATGTTTTCTTTTGAGCTAACAATTGTGATGTAGGGTTTTTATGATTCCAGCTAGCATTCAACTCAAGATCTATCACATTGAAGAAAAATTCAAGATCTACATCCATTGGATCCATCTCATACATGTTTGTAGCCTCTTCTTTCTAGGGTGTGGTGAGTTGCAACTTCATAATTTGTTCATTCATCATTCTCCATTTATATTTCATTTCATTTCAAAGTTTGATTATCAAAATGGGGTTTGACCAAGGCAAACCCTTATTCACTAAAAAAACAATATTTTTCCCTCTCTTTAGTGTGTGATTTTTAGGTTCAGGTTGAAGACACATTGACGAGAAATTTTGGAGAAATTTGTCAAAGTGTCCAAAGTTGTCACATTTGTCACCTTCCACTGAAGATAATTGGAAGACTTCTACAAGTTGAAAATCAGGTTTTCGAATCCAAAAATCAATTGGGAAGTATAGAGCAAACATTGGAGACCAAATTCAGACTTTGAAGCTTTAGAAAACCCTAAATAGATTGATACACAAGTTCTAGCATATGAGTCCTAGTTTAGGCCATTTTCTAGGTTTTTGTAGTTTTAGATACCCATTTGCTATATTTCAATTTCTGCATCGAAACCCAGATCTGGGAATAAATCACCTAGAATGGCATATGAGTTCCAACAGGCTTTAAAATTAGTATTTTCAGCATTTTAGGCCCCCATTCAGTCATCTCTAGATATCCAGGTGAACACCTTTTATATTGCAATTTTATGTTCTGATTTTCATGCATTTCTAGGTCATTTAGTGAAAATGGAATCATACTACCATTTAAGCATTTTTATTTTCATTGCATTTGTATTTCCAAACCCTAGCTTTGTGGTGAACCCCTCATTAGTTTACAATCATACCCTAAGACAACCCTATTGTCAGATCTCTTTCTCCTTTCTGTACTTGAGGTTGAGACCTCTAGGGTTTGTCCTTGAATGAGACTGTTTGGATTTTTTTATTCTACCTCCCTAGCATAGAAGCAAAAAATCTCCTCCTTTAAACCATAATGAAAGAGGAAAAGATGTTGATATGCCTAATCATAGCTAAGATAATGAATAGTTTAAAATTTATTTAATCTTCTATAAGGTCTCCAAATAATTCATGTTACATAATATGCATACATTAATTGAAATCTAAATTTATATGGTCTTTAGCATTGGTTGATACTTATTTTGTAATTAAAAAGTAGAACGATATAAAATTAATTCAAGAGAGAAAACTATAGATGATCGACTAGGGAAATTATTCTATTGCAAAGGGGAGTTTATTTATCCCACATATAGGAATATCCCTTCTTTTCTTGTATATATTAATGCATGTACTCGAACATGACATTCATTACCAATATCAAGAAAATGACTAGTGATTATATAATTATAATAGCTATCTCATAATCCATATAAAATATTTCTCATATGAATTAATTTACAAATAATTAACCCCCTACTATCTTATTATCATATACTTTAAGGTCTAGAACAAAATTAATAGTTTATTTCTTCATGTTTCCATCATATCTATTATATCAATTAATAAAATTCCTTAATACTTAAAAATGTGAAAAATAGGAGTGTCCCTAGGGTTCCCCAAAATGGAAAAGTGGATCCATAGAGGGTAAATGGGTCTTATCTTTCCCTAGTTCATTAGGAAATGATATACACACAATGAAATGACTATCAACCTTAAGGTGAATCAAGTCAAACTGTGAATATGCAAATTTCCTTTTTTTTTCCAAGGATAGGGGTCTAGGCCAAACAACACTTTGGGGAGAAAGATTAAAAATACCAAGGAAAATCCAAAATTCCTTCTACAAACTAGATGTAATATATTTAGCATAAAAATAAGGGAATAAAAAGAGTTTCTAGAAAAACTAAGAGGAATCAATGTTGTGCACCTTTCGAAAGCTGTTTTTGCAAGCTAAACGGGGACTTATTCACCCTAGGGAAAATGGGTCTTGGAACCTTTTTTTTGAAAAACTTTGAATATGAGATTGAAGCCTAAGACTTCCAATTCTTCCTTGTAACTTGATATCCCCACTCCCAATTTTGGATCAAAGAAAAATTTGCATAATTTATTAATTTTTTTGGTCAATAGGGGTTTGCCTTGGTCAAACCCCAAGTTTGGTAATTAAACCTTAATAAAGAACATAGATCTAAAACATGAAATGTGTGTGTAGTCCTAACCTTAAGTGTATCTAAGACTAAGAAAAAAATTATGCAAAGTAACCCTAAACAAGTTTTCTAGAATATGATCCCTAAATGAACATGCATAATGATGAAGACCTATTTTAGGAGATCTAAAATCACTTTAATAAGTCACAAATATGATTATACCTTCCTTAGGCTAAAAGTAGAGAGATAATAGAAGATGGAATCAGTTAGGAAACAAGTCCTTAGGCTTTGTTGAATGTCTTATGGATCTCCTAGAACCTAGAATCTATCATGACCATCTATAGGAAACTATCATCAATCCTTTAGAAATGCTTGATCTTGATATCAAAAGGAGATTGAAGAGCTGAAAAAACAACTCAAATTCTACTCCAAGACTTCACTTTTGAATGCTCCTCCTTTCTCTTGAATATGAATGCTTGATCTCATGTGAATTTCCCTTCCTTCCTATCTAGTGTAACTAAATGTGAGACTTAGTCTTATAGGATTTCCATCGAATTTCCTAATTATCAGATATCTAAAGCTTACATGTGAAATTTGAATTAGAGAGATTGGAATTATGCATAAAACATGTCTAAATTTGAGTTCAAGTTACTTAATGACGGCCCATTCTCCTATGGGCGAATGGGTCCTAACCTTAAACTTTAGGACTCCTTAAATGTCTAGGCAATAATTTGATCCCTAATATTTATTTAATGTAGGTTGTAGTGTCGAATTAAATAAATTTAAGTAAAATAGGCCTTTTGATACATGATAAAGGGGTATTAGAGGCCTATTAGTGATATTTTTAAAATGCACTAAAGAAAAGGTCACCAGAATAGGTCCAAATAAGTGTTATTGTGCTTTCTCCTAGAAAAGGGGTGCAAATTTCTACACTAAATTTATCCCCCACTTTAGGAGTCATATGAGACTACATGCATATGCAAGGTAAAGGAATTCTAACATACTTTATAATAGTATACTCATATGAATTAATTAGGGAGAATAAAGCCCCCACTGTAGTTACCGGCAAAACAAAAATCTTAGCAATCACATCCTGCCACACAAATTTTTTAGTCATTCAAAAATCTTGTTATCAAAATTCTACAAAAAATCAAATTTGAGGATAGATGTATGCCCCTTGATTTCACTTTCTTTATGGAGGCAGAATTAGGGTAACCATGAATTATCATCAAATTACTTAAGTCTTATCATATGGTATTTACATGTACCATACAACATAGTGAGAGATAGTTTATGAGATTGGGAGTGAAATTACAAATTCGACACAAAAAATGACGTAAAATTTGGAGTTCTTGAGCCCCAAATATGTTTATTTGAATTACATATACCTAAAGTAAAATATGCATCTTTTGAATTAAATTAGGTATATATGAAAATGATATTTTTATCTTATTTTGATATTTACCTCTTGCAGTTTACGTTGTTGTAGAGTGATCCAAGATGTCAAGCCAAAGAACCTACAAGCCTCCTAGACTTGATGTGTTGCATGATGATATGGTACAATGCACGATCCAACCTATGGTGAGTGGATAATTCACTTCCTTTTTCTTTTTTTTCATTAATTTACAGTACTTTTTTCATGTATTTTTAGTATTATTGGGACCTTGGAAAATATAGTCACAAAGCATCCATCTTTGTCACAAAGTATCCCACCTTGGTACAAAGTGTCCAGAATTGTCTAAAGTGTTTAAGACCCCTTATCCAAAAATGGCACATGTGTCCAAATTGGTCCTAAAGTTTCCTAGAGAAAATTTAGTGTCATTTTTTTAATTATTTAATGATTATATTTATGATTTAGTTAGTTTTATTTTTTTTAGATCCCTCCTCAAGCTCGTCAGCATCTCAGAAGGCAAACAATTCTATTTCCTTCAAGACCTCCTCACATGAATGTTAGAGGAGGAGATCAGTATCTTACTTGATTATTTTTGGTTTACACCATGCCACTAATAAGGACCACAATGCCATGTTGCTAGCCTTAGTAGAGAGGTGGGATTTTGATACTTGCACCTTTCATCTACCTACTAGCAAGATGATTGTGATTTTGGATGACATACAACACATTCTATAGTTCACCATCTAAGGAAAGGTTATACACTCGATGGATAAGTACACATATGAGGAGATGTAGGGTAATATATTGTATTGTCTAGGCCACTCCATTCGAGAGTTGAGCATTGGGCCCCATGTTGAGTTGAGATGTCTTCTGCATGCATGGATTCCACTAATTTGACAAATTATGATTCTCACAACAACACTCAAACTAGCTCTTGATGGAGGAGGGGACCACCTAGATGGAGGGTTGGTTCGTACTATTCAAAACTTGGAGCAACATAATATTGTTTATGCCTAGGGTCGTAGTATGTTGGCACATTTGTATTATGATCTCAAGCAATTTGTCTACCAAGAGCTTGACCATATAATACACTATATACTCTTATAGGTGTGGTGTCTTGAGCATATAACATGCACTAGAATCACAATTTATCCTACCATAGTTTCCATGGGCCTAGAGTTATGCATTAAGGTAGACATAGCTCATCATTGAGAATCAATTCATTGGTGTGTTAGATTTGATCAGTTGGAGGATGGTGATAGCTCATGGAGACCATATCTTATGATACCATGGTGGGTGTATGAGAGACATGTCCTAGTCAAAATTTAGTAGGATCAATTTTTTCTAGGGTGAAGTGACTATATAGTAAGACCTTTATTATGATTACATCATGTACCAGTTTAGATAGATATAGGTTCCATCATCGACTCGACCTAGCTATCTATGATAAACATGGAGTGAACCTAGGCCTTGAGACACTTATCATCTTACTATTGAGGATGTTTACATTAGTGATTCAAAGGATGAAGATCATGGTATGCCCCCATTATCTGATGCTAATGATGTAGGCACCACACTAGCCAATGACCAGTGGTGGGTTGGAGCATGATCATCCCATGTCTTTTTAATAAATCGCCCTATAGAAAATGTAAGATCTCTTCCTAGGTGCAGAGATGATAGGGATGATGAGCACATTGACAGTGATACAAATGAGAATGATACAATTCTTGATATATTTCTAGATGAGGAGGAGGAGGATACCCTATGTATGATTAATGATACTGATGAGACAAATGAGGATCTAGTTTCCCCCAAGAGGAGAGATCCACCTCTTACATGGGTCACTAGATCACATGCAACAACTATAGTAGAGATCCAAATTCAGGAATAGGGGGAGACTAGTGGTAGTTGGCCATCCACACTTGTATAATAGTAGGGGACCATTTCTACATGGTTATACCCTAACTCGCAAACTAGAGATCCAGGTGATGATGTGATATTTTTTCTTTCATTATGATTTTATCTTTATGTATATTATTTAAATATATGATGATGTGTACTAATGCCTTTTATTATTTCTATTTTTTAGGATCCATGCAAGAGTGGTGTGATCTCTACCAACAAGTGACCAATAAGATAGTCCCTACGTTACATGCAAAAGATGATATACTATGAGAGCAGATGCTCCCACCTTTTGTAATGTAATATGAAGGCTTCTTTGACTCAGTATCGAGATTAGGCATGTCATACGAGAGTGCCACTAGTCATGCCGACTGAGTTCTAGGAGATCTTTCAACATTGGATGAGAATTTCAAGGTGTATCTGAGAGTAGGATGAAGGATTCCCTATGAGTAAAGCTCTCAAGGCTAAAGGGGGAGATTGCTAGGGTATAGGAAAACAAAGACCGAATAGATCTAGAGTGCATCGAGGCATTCATATGAGAGGTGAGAGAATTTGGATTAGTAGAGAGCCTATGAGGGTCCATGAGTAGGTCAAGATCCCATTCTATTGTATTTCAATGGATGCAAGCACCACCAAACCCCGAGGGTTTAGCAGTCATAGACCCCACTAGCATTGTATATATGATTATATGTACTTGAACTCTGTATGTATAATATATATTAGAATTTATGTTTTGTTTTTATGATCTTATGTTGAATTAGATTTTGATGTGATCTATTAAATGTCCTTATAATATTTAATAAATTTCTCCATGATCTAATGTTTATGTGATCTAATTAAAACTCTTAAGTTTACTTTAGATGCTACATTGTGATTGAGTATGCTATATGAATTTAAATGCACTTTATTGTTCAATTTTAGAAAATTAAATGCATATAAAGGATCTAATCTAATACAACAAAAAAGATGAATTTTAATAGTATGCAAACTAGGGTAACCATTCAAACCATCTTGAATAATCACCCTAGATTCCAAGACACACTAAGATCATTTGTCAAAGAATGAAGCAACACAAGATAAAAATATAACACTATCTACTTAATCTAACAACACTACTTTAATAACATACTATCCATAGAAATTTTAGGTGTAGTATCGATGTAAATGAATGGAATTGATAGGTTATTTTAGAGGTTTACCATCCATTTTTGTTAATTTATAGGCACCAAACACATAATTTTCTACAATTATATAAGGGCCTATCAAGTTAGGTATAAATTTTCCCTTTTCATTTGGAGTGGCATTATGTTGATTCTCATATAGCACCAGGTCACCTTTGTTAAATGTACGAGGGATGACATGATCATTATACCTATATTTAATTCATTTGGAATAAACTTGAAGATGCTCAAGAGCATTGATACACCATTCATCAAGCATTTCAAGATGATGCAATCATTGGTTTTTATAGGTATTATCATTGATAATCCATCTAAGAGTGATCCACAATGAAGGAATTTCCAACTCCAAGGGTGTTAATGCTTTGGTACCATAAACAAGGTTGTAGGGAGTGTTTTCTTTATATATTTTGATACTTGTATGATAAGCCCACAATGCATAGGCTACTTGAGTGTGCAGATTTTTATTATGCTTATTCATTGTTTTCCTTAAGATTTGTTCAAGAGTCTTGCTAGTTGATTTTGCTTGACCATTTTATTGTGGGTAATATGGTGTTGAAAAGTGATGTTTAATATGAAATGTTTCAAAGAATCTTTTCACATCATTATTCTTAAATGGAGTTCCATTGTTTGAAACTAATGCGAAATGAAGACTAAAGTGAGCAATAATGTGTTTGAATATGAAATGACATATTGCATCAATTGTTGTGGAATGAAGAGGGATATATTCTACCCACTTTGTGAAATAATATCTTGTGTTAATTATCAAGGTATATCCAATGGAAGAGGATGGTAATATTTTTCCAATAAAATCCAAACCCCATACCAAGAATGGCCAAACAAGAACTTGGGCACAAAGCTCGAAATCAGGAGCATGAATCAAATTGTTGTGTTCTTGAAATTTATGACATTTCTTAACATGGGAAAAACAATCGTGTTCCATATGTATCCATTGATATCCTATGTGGATTAACTTTTTCATTAACGATCTTCCTCCAAAATGTCCTTCACAAGCACTTGCATGGGCTTCTTCAAGTGCTATAGGGATTTTAGATTGTTTAAGACATCGAGGCGAGAGACCATTAAACAACCATCTATATAGAATGTCTACTAGATTTATGTACTTAGATGCAAGTTTTTGAAGATGAGGTCAAGTGTTCTTAGTTGTAGGCTTAGGAACGGTACCTTCTTTTAAGAAATTGAGTATCATTGCATACCATTCCTTAGAGTTTTTGGCATTGCTTAATAACACTTCTTTAACTTTTTCATCAATTGAGGGTCTTAAGATTATTTAGATTGTGAATGTGAAATCAACAAAAGGATCTTCGAGAGATACAAGGGAGGTGGCACTCACCATTGCATCTACATGTTGATTATCCTTTTGTGGTATGTTATCAATGGTATATGATTAAAATTTGTCTATAATAATGTCATCATGAGGTCTTTATACTGAATGAGTTTATCATGTTTTACTTGATATGAACTTTGTATTTGTTTAATGACTAATTGATAATCACCGAAGATGGAAATTTTGTGAACACCTCAAGCTAATGTTGCACTATACCAAAAATTAAAGCTTCATACTCTATAGTGTTATTTGTACATTTGAAGTTTAGATAAGAGGACAAGGAAATAGGATTTATTGAAGAATGAATTGTTATAACCTTTTCTTTAGAGCCAATTCGACACTTAAAACAATCAAAATACTATTCCAATGTTTTTTTTTCTTTCTTTGATGCTCAACACACTTTCATTAGGGAACAAGTCTATATTAGGTAATGCTAGGGGAGGAGCATAAGATAAATTGTCAGCTAAGTCTTGTCCTTTGATTTTATTTTCAGAGACAAATTTAAGATCAAACTAAGTTAATAATGTAACCCATTTAGCTAAATGTCCTAATAAATTAGTTTTAGTAAAATTATGTTTTAACGGATTGGACTTTGTCATCACATGTATTTCTGCATTTAGAAATTAATTTCTCAGTTTACTAGTAGCAAATACAAGAGCCAAACATTTTTTTTCTATTGTTGTATATCATGTTTCTTAACCAATCAAGGTTCACCTAATGTAATAAATGGGATGTTCTCTACCACTATTGTTTTGTTGAGGCAACAATGCTACTACAACATGGGTTGATGCTACTATATAAAGTATGAATAGTTTTTATTGCATAGCAGATTTTTAATAGGTGGTGTAGCAAGATAATCTTTCAAATTCTCAAAGGTCTATTTACAATCCTCATTCCACTTAAACTCAACCTCATTAATAATTTGTGTAAAGGGTAATGTTTGGTCTGCTAAGGAGGTTACAAAATGACAAATATCTTGAATTCCCCCTTGTAGGGTACATAATTGAGAGATTTTTTTAGGTGTCATGTTAATGATAGCATCAATTTTCTTCATGTCCACCTCAACACCTATGTGAGATACTATAAAACCTAAAAAAAATCCACTATCTACACCAAAGACACTTTTTTGTATTGAATCTCATGTTGTATTTTCTCATTCTTTCAAAGATCTTTCGAAGGATGTTAACATTGTCTTGTCGAGTTAAAGATTTTGCTAGAATATTATCAACATAATCTTCCAAAATATTATGTATATAATCATGAAATATTAATTTCATAGCTCTTTGATAAGTTGCTCTTGCATTCTTTAAGATCCCAAAAGCATAACTACCCAACTAAATGTCCTTTGACATGTATTAAACGTTGTCTTGTGTTGAACTTGAGGGTTGATAAAGATTTGATTATATCGTGAGAATCCATTCATGAATGAAAATAAAGCATGTCTTGTATTCAAATATACTATCATTTCAATATTAGGAAGGGGAAAGTCATTCTTAAGAGATGATTTATTAAGGTCACAAAAATTTGTACACATCCTAATATGATTACCAGGTTTTGTGACTTTAACAAAGTTTGAGATCCATGGAGAATAGTCAATAGGTCATATGAAGCCAACTTCAAGGAGATTTTCAATCTCATCTATCACCAATAAAGCTATCTTAGGGTTCATATTTCATATCTTTTGTCTTACGAGTCTAGTATCTTGTTCAAGAACTATGTTGTGTGTCACAATCTTAGCATCAATACTTGGCATATCCGAATAAGTCCAAGCAAACAGTTCATGAAATTCATGTAATAATGTTGCATGATCTTCTTGTTCATCTTCATCAAGACATTTTCATATTTGAACCACTCTTTCTTCATTATATACAATATCCATTGATATGTTGATTGTATCTCCCATAGGAAGTGCATTTTGTTTAATAATTTTTTGATTATGTTCTTCATTATCATTGTCAACATCATTGAGTTCCTTTGCTTTATCCACTTGTTTAGTACTAACTATAGCACAAGTGCCTCCTTATTTCCTAGGGGGGGTAACTGACTTATCATAAACCTCTAATATTTGTTGCAAAGCTTCATCATCTTCAAAGTAATCCAATGATTAGTCACATGTTTTATCAATCAATTCAAGAAGCTTCAAAGTGAGAGTTGTCTTAGAGGAACTAAACATGATTGTGTTGATGTTGAGGGAGGGTATTTTTATTTCTTTTGTTATCTTAGAAGGACAATATCTAATACCAGTTTTTGTTTCTTGTGTGTTAGGATTGATAGGAACATGCATTCCTTGTTCTTTTCTTCCAAATCCTTTTAAACTATATCCAAGTTGTTTCAAGAGATCACAACCTTCTGAATAAATTTGTTCCATCTCTTTTGGGTTTAGTGGTTGTTGGTAGTCCAGTTCATCAAATTTTTTTGTATAATATGTGTATTCTTCTAGAGTGGATGGAGTAGATGCTTGTGAGGGTTCTTCCAAGTTTTTAGTTGAAATTACGATTGATTCTTTCTCTTTTTCAGGTTGTTTTGTTGTCATTTTGTATTCTCTCATGAATTTTTGTGTAAAATCTAAGGAACCTGAATTCTCTTCTGATAACTTCATGCCTTCTTCAACATACTCTTAGTTTTCCTATTCTTACATGATTTCAAGTTTAAAGTTGGTATGAATGTTTTCACAAGACATTGTTTATCTTTTTTAATGTAAAAACAACTTTCAAGTTCAAGATCAACCTTGAATATGAAAAATTTATTGTTGTAAATATAATTCATTAAATGATGAAGAGTCGAAGCCACTGCATTAATTTTGTGAATCCATGGTCTTCTTAAAATAAGATTATATGAAATATCAGGAGGCATAACATGGATAGTAGTCTACAATGTGGGTTTTCCAATTGTAACAGGTATTGTGATGACAACTAGTAGTTTTTTTCCTATGTTATCAAATTATCGAATGGACAATGAGTCAGGTTGAATTTTACTCTTATCAATTCTAGTATTATCCATAAGGTTCAGACTACACATATTTAGGGTTGATCCATTATCAACAAGGGTTATCTTTATTCCTTTTTGATTGATAATGGGTATGATCATGAAAGCTTCATATTTTTTTTAAACTTCCAAGGAGGGTAACTCACTTTCATGAAAAATAATGTATAGATTAACAATATTCATTCCTTGAACTAGAGCTTCCACATCACTTAGATTTGTATTAGGAGGAATAAAAACTTGTTGCAATGATATTTGAAGCATACTATGATAGTTAAGTTCAAATCCTGAATAAGATCCCATAAGAATATCTTAGAAAGAGTATTCTTAAGGGTATGTGCAGGATCATCATGGGCCAAAAAGTGGTGATACGTAAGTGATATGATGGCTCATGTGGCTGGCGACTTTTTTTTTACCCAAAATTGATGAAATGAAAAGGGTTTTTAAAGGATATTCTTAGCTTTTAACCAATATAAATTATACTTTACTTTGAATTTAATAAATAATTATTATTCCTTTTCTATTTGAATTACAACTAAAGTCTTGATTGATAGGCCGATTGAAAAAAAAAACTATAGCTTTCAAAGGGTATCACATTTTTTGAATACAAAACATGTGTCACATTCTATGCTTCACATATTATAGGATAAAAAAAAAAAAATCAATTTCATGAAGTTTTGACCAAGTTAAGGTTGTGAGACATATGAGTTTTTATATTTCTAAAATTTTGTAATAAAAAAATCATAATTAATTATTTACATGGAAAAAAATTACAAAAAAATATGCATCACATCGGGAAATGAGTCTTCTAATTATATATAAAATATTATTAAAAAAATATTATCATTTTATTGTGGTTAGGGTGGTCAAACAAACACCTATTTCTTATTTCTTCCCCGAAATTTAAGTACTACCACATTCAAATTTCACATTTTCACCAAATAGATTTTTAAAAAATAAAAATAAAACTATTAGTTTAGAAATTAAATTCAATTTGTAACATATTATATTCTTACATATTTTCGAAATAATATAGTTAACTTATTCAAATTTTTACGTCAAGTTGCCTAACTCTGATTTTTCTGAATTTTATTGCCACTTAAGGGCCTATTTTTTCCATGATGATCCTGCACATGCCCTTAAGTTATTCAACAAGATCATACTACTTTCCACTATGAAAAGTCAACTAAGGAGTGCTAGTAGTTTTTAATTTCCTTTTATTCCTTGTGTAATATGTATGAGCAATGGTATTATAACCCAATTGTTGCAAAGCATTATCATTATGAAGTTTCCTTGTAAAGTTCAAGATATATCTTTGTTCTAATGCTTTCCTCTTATGTGGTTCTAAGATAATAATGGGTTTGTTTTGAACTTGATTTTTCATGAAAGTGGGTAAAGGATGAGTTGAGGTGTGATTGCATTGACATTTCTATGTTTTGGTTTATCATGACAAGCCTTAGTGGATGAACGTTGTGAGATGAAATCATCAAGGGCTTCATCTAACATATAAAATTAATCACTACTAAAGAACTTGAGGGATATGTTAACTTGGAAAAGTATATTTGACATGATCAAATAACTATGCTTTCTCCAAGAGTGTCATCAACATTTTCTTTTTTCTTTTTATGTTTCTAGTTTTTTAATTTTTTTCTTGTTTTCTCATGATTGTAAAATGTAAAGTAATATATCTAATAATGCAATAATGTTGATAATTAAGGAAAAGTGTAGAAATATAATGCTAATTTTGATCAAAATGTGTAAGAAAATTATCTTCAAAATGTTACACAATCTATCTAAATAAGAAATGTTTTGAATGTTCGAATAAATTATTTCAGAAAATTAACTTCCAGATCTGGAAACAAAAACAAAATTGCAAATTAGACACCAAAAATTACTCAAAAAGTTATTGAAAATGTCTGTATAGGGACTCATTCTCCCTAGGGTGAATTGGTTCCAAATTAGGGTTTTTTTAATTTGATTTTTTTGTTATTTAGCTTAACCTATACGTTCTAGCCAGGTGCAAAAAGATGGGGGACGAAGAGGTGGTAAATTTTTTTAAAAAGTTCTAATAGTTCATAACGCAAGTGTTTTATGGCTTGGTGTGTTGAATCTAAGGCTTCTCCATAATGAGCCTCTAATGCAAGTGCATTATAACGTGCTCACATTATGAGGCATTAAAAGGCAAAAAAAAAGTAATTCAAAATCATTTTCATTATGATTGTGTTTTTTTTTCCCACAACCAAAACACTTGATTTTCATGCTTGCATTCTAGGAGGAGTCATCTTGCAGTTTTTTTCATCAATTTTTTGTTTTTTCATCGCCAAAATGCCATCACGTTGATTAGGAGGTCTAAGAGGTAAGGATTATTTGTTTTTCGTTGTGAATTTGTTAGTTTTAGGTTGTTTTTTATATTTATTTGTTAAATTTGTAGGAGATGTTAATGAAATTGCAAACCCTCCTCAAAATCCTCAACAAATAGAGCAACAACGACATGAAAAAAAAATCCCCAACAAGAATAGAAACAACAACATCAACAAAATCCTCAATTTCAACAACCACAACAACAATATCCTCCACCAATCCCTCAGCATCCTCCTAGCACTCAACAATATTTAATGAGTGAAATTGAAAATAATAAAAAACAAATTGAGGAGTTAATCACAAGGTTGAATGATCCAAATGGTTCAACAATGGAAAGAAAAAAGCTTGCAAATTCACTCAAAGAAATGTTAAAACATGTAGGTTTAATCAACAAACAATTAACTGGTTGGTAAGATAGGAGGCAAATGACTAGGGATTATTATTGGGAAAACTTATCATACAAGTATGTAAAAGATCTAAAAATTATAAAATTTGATTTGTGCTCATTATTCATTGATCCATGCACAAATACAAATATTAGCCTCAATGTGAAGAGGTTTCTTATGTATTGGTGTCACCACCAACATATTAGGAAATTTTTCTGGGATAGGTGGTACATGGTTTTTTATTACCCACCATACAAAAACTGTGAAGTCCCATGATATTTCTTGAGGAAACTATATTGTGAGTTCATCCTGAATAAAATATTGAATTATTTTGATATGAGAGACTTCCAGGGGAGAGGTGTGGGGTTGTCTCAAGATAGACCCAGTGCACAGTAGGATCCTAAGTGTCAAGCGAGATGATCTCTTGCTATGCCACCTCATGATCACATCATTATCCATTCCATCACGAAGGAGATTGTTGCAATAGATACTTTGTAGACCATCAACACTTTGACTCAGAGTGTCATCCAACATGCCAACCCTATACTACAACACCATCTAGAGGAGTCTTTAAGTGGTGGGCTTCAACCACATTTGTGCTAGGCTTGTGGGGCAATTTTTTCATATGACCCCACCAACACTCAAGAGGCTACTACATAGGATAAATTTGTAGGTATGGGGATGGCAAGGGAAACTAGAATTTTGAATGAGGCCTATAGAATCGATACTCAGGTAAATATTATCATGTTCATTGAATTTAATTTATTAAATTTCAATTTTGAAATGCAAGATTAAATAATTTAGTTTTATGATTTTGATAAAATTTTAGGGTCATAGTGTTGATACTAGATACAACAGCCCTACACCCACTTAATACTCCACTCCATCTACTGTTGAGGTATGTAACTAGTAAACAATTATAAATTTATTACATGTTAATAACATTGTTTTATGAATGGTATTCTAATATGTGATTTTGGATGTTGAATAGGCTAATATTGGAGGTTTCATGAGAACAACTCCTAGTACTAGTGGATTTACACAAACCTACACACATGTAATTTAGAATAAAAAGTTTAACTAATGAATTGTACAAGTAATAGATTTGTGTATTTGATATTCATATCATTGATTACACTGCATTGCACATCTTTCAAAGTCAAAGCATTACTTCACATTCCATAACTAATAACTAGATGTTGATAGATGACAAAATTTCAACTATAATATAGTTGTTTAGAAATTCAATATAAGTAGTGATGTAATTACTTCATATAGCATAAGTAATAAGTTGGAGTGTCTTTTAATTGCACTTTCTTGTCATGGTATTCCATGATACCACTTTTTATTGAGGCATATTTTCAAACAGTTCACTATCTTGTCTATGTTATGGATGGTTGGAAAAAATATATGAAAGAATAATAGTATGCAATATAATAGAGAATGCAATGAGTTGTTTGAAAAAATACCTCAACAAAATGTGGTCTCATGGTGATTTTCATCACCATGAGACCCAATTTCTTTGAGGCATTTTTTCAAATACCTCACTTCCCTTCCTATGCTACCACATTTTCCATACAGGTATACCAAAGAATTTTATCAAATTGTTCATTTCCTTACTTCTATGGCTAAAAGCCTAAAAGGGTGCTTTCCAAAAAACTATGGATGCTTGGAAAAAATCTATCAAAGAATAATAGTAAGCAATGGCATAGACAAGGCAACGAGTAGTTTGAAAAATACCTCGAAGAAATGAACTCTCATGGTGATGGAATGCCATTCCATCACCATGAGACCACATTTATTTGAGCCATTTCTTCAAACAACTCACCACCTTTTCTATGCTACCACATTTTCCATACATGTGTACCAAAGAATTTTATCAAACTACTCACTTCCTTGCTGCTATGGGAAAAATCCTAAAATAGGTGCTTTCCAACAAACTATGGATGCTTGGAAAAAAATATATCAAAGCATAATAGTAAGAAATATCATAGTCAAGGCAGTGAGTAGTATGAAAAATTTCCTTGAAAACATGTGGTCTCATGGTGATGGAATTCCATTCCATCACCATGAGACTATATTTCTCTCAGGTAATTTTTCAAACAGTTCGCCACCTGAAGAATAGAAACCAACCCTTTAGCGAAAATTCCCCTCCAAATTCTTTTCAAGGTCCTCATCCTCAATTTACCAATCCATGGAACCTTCCACCTTTTATTCCACTTTTTCATGTCCCCACCCCTCTCTCTTCATGTCATGATCACCCTCCATCTCATAACTAAGACTACACTATACCATCCACCCCATCCCAACATAATACCATAGAGAAGGCAATGAACTGTTTGAAAAAATGCCTCAAAGAAATCCACTCT
Source organism: Sequoiadendron giganteum (assembly GCA_007115665.2). NCBI lineage: Eukaryota > Viridiplantae > Streptophyta > Pinopsida > Cupressales > Cupressaceae > Sequoiadendron > Sequoiadendron giganteum. The sequence goes on along the minus strand of CM021104.1, from coordinate 205,621,758 downwards.
TATGGTGATGGAATACCATGACACATTTGTTTGTAATGGCATTCCATCACCATGAGAACACATTTCTTTGAGGCATTTTTTCAAATAGTTCATTGCCTTCTCTATGCTACCATAGTTATCGTACATGTCTACGAAATCATTTTATCAAATGGTTCTCCACCTTGCTACTATGGATAGAAATGTAAAAATAGGTGCTTTCGAACAAGCTATGGATAGGGAAAATAGTAAGCATGAGATTCAAAAATATATAGCTTAATAAGTACTCAATTTTTTGTTGATTGTCTCATACATTATAAGCTATGACATGGATCTCTATTATAGTTGTTAGTTCTTTGAAAAATAAAACCATTAGTTATTCGTAGTTTGATTTCTCTTTGGATGGTTTCTACAAGGCTTTAGCATCCCACAACATGAGCATACAAATATTTCCCATGAGGAGAGAGATCATCTACTAGTGGTAAGTGATTATTTTGTTAAATATATCATTTTCTATAATGTAATTTCTATTTGTTAATGTCCTTACTTATTGTAACAAATAAAGATTCACTAGGAGCTAAACACTAGGAGGAGCACTAGGAGCACTCCTTAGCCTTAGAATAAATGAGTGACATACGTATCACCATCTGGATGACAAGGAAAGGGAAATAACTTATTTCGAGATGATGGAGAGCAATGAATTTTGATACTAGAGCCTTTCGTTGTATGCCTATATGGCATTTTTGTACATATTTTACATATTGGATATATTTGACATTATATGCCTATATGACATTCTTGTAAGCCTATATGGCTATTTTCTATATATTTTATACATATCAACATATATTGATGTATGCCTACATGGCTATTTGGTTAATACAAATATTTTTTTATCGATGGTGTCCATACTTGCATTATAAATCCATGGTTCAATAGATATGAGTTACATGTATTCAAGTGCATACTTTACAAATTATGTGTATACCTTGTATTCATGCATATACTTTGTATTAATTTGCATATACTATGTATTTCTGTGTATACTTGAAGGCTTAAATGTTTCTAAGTACTTGTGATTCCCTTACTCACATGTATTCTTGACTTATTCATGTGTATACTTATTAATTGGTTAGCCTTAGCATTGATCATTTTTGTCCTTCATGAGTTGTCTTGAATATTTTTTGATTGATGCTAAACAAATTTATTAGTTGATGCTAAATAGCTTCAATATTTCTAGGAATACTAGTAGACATACAAATTATAAAATTGCACTAATTGAAAAGAAAAAATTAACTATAAATAAATGCACTGATTATTAAATATATATTTGATTAAGAATGATTATAATATTTATCAAGGGATGAGCCTTCTACAATGGTAATTGCCAACTAGAAAATAGGGAAAGCATTCCCAATACTTTTAAAGCAATAATCCACCCAAAATTGCAATGGGAGAGAAGGCTTATTTAAGATCCTTGAGAAATGTATTTGCTAATGCTCTCTTGTTCTTTGGTAAACCCACAAAAGTGGTTTACAATTCAAGTGACGAAGGAAAAATTTCAAAAATGACCCCATGCCATTTTTTTGTCTTTTTTAGATTGGAACGAAAGTATTTGTTTGAGCGAACCAAAAGAGGGTTGGCTAGAACCTAGGTTTGAGCGAACCCATTAAATTCCCTAGGACCACCATTCCCACAAAAAAAAAAAACCCCTTTTGAAAGGGGGTTCACTCAAACTAGGGTTCGAGTGAACCCTAGTTCAAGCAAATCCCCCTTTTCCCACCTTCTCACCCTCTGGCCCAAAAAAAATCTAGAATTTTTCCCCTTGAAGCTTGGGTTGAGGATGAAAATGGAGGAGAATTCATAAACCCAACTAGATGATGGTAGTCCTTAGAATGAGCTATCCAATGAATTTATAATTTTTAACATATTTTGGTTTTATTATGTATTTGTTTTTTTAGTTTTATTAAACATAGGTTTTTCACCAAAAATCAATCACTCTGTTCAACATATGTAGAAAAATAGTATATTATCAAAAAAAAATTTGAAAAATATCAGTGCACTAGATATTGAAGTCCTTGATCCAACAAAAAAAAAAATAATTTCGATACATACAAAAAATGTTACATTGTATATGGGTTGCCGATGTCTGAATTGTAATAGGTTTGACTTCAAAACATTATTAAGGAAAAAATATTCAATAAAACACTATGAAACCAATTGGAAGCACTAGACATCATAGTTAAAAATATAAATTTGAAAAAAATAGAATTTTATCCTTCATGGAAAAAAACTTATGTTGTATACGATGAGCGTCACTCCTTAAAAATGTTGTTTACTAAAAATAACTAGTTTTCGAAGATGGAAAAAGAAGTGCAATTTGATTTCAAAAATTTTGAAAAAAATATATTTAGAATCTATAGACAAAATTTCACAAATTCCTCATGGTTTAGCCACTATAGGTGCCCAAAGGTGAAGATTTAGTTAGAAAAAAATATTTTAGTGTCTAGTTTGGTCAAAAATTGTAAACCAATATTGTAGGATCACCCTCTTACATATCTCAATTCAGTTTAATCCAAAGAGTTCCATGAAATGGTTTATCTAAAAGAAAAAAACATGTTTTCTTTTGGTATACCATGAGATGTTTCATAAAATTATTCCAGTATATTTAATCTTTTGATTCAAACAACTCAATTAAGCAAATGATACATAATATTCGTAGTAGATGATGACTAGTTAACTTCTTGACACATTATCATACAAAAATTTATCTTGAATAGTATTTAAAAAATTTCACATCATAATCCTCACACTACAGAGTAAATTTTTATGTTCTTGATCCATCAACATTTAAACAAGTCGAAAGATGTATATGTCAACTTCTTTCAATATTATTTCTTGTATAGGAAATGGACTTGGAAGATAGCTTTATAATTTATAATTAAAATAAGCAATAGAATCAGGGGTGGAAACTTTATTTATCACACCAAATAATCAATGTATGTGAGAGAATCACTTGTTTCTCTTAGATTCCAATTTTGAAGCATAGCAAATCATTTCAAATGAAAATGACAAAATGCTTTACAACGAAAGTTGTTAATTGACAAAAAATAAAATATTTCCAAGTTCCACTATTGTACACATTTATGATTGGTTGTATATTTTTGTAAGGGAAAGGAGGATAATTAAAAAAATTCTTGTGCTTACTAGAATTGAGGATGATCCTATGTTTATTGTGTGGAAAGCTTAGACTTCTACACTATCATGTGAATGTTTCTCTTTTCAATTGTTTTGCATGCCATCATAAGGGATCAAGCTAGTTGAATGTAGCTCAGAGTGATTTGGCATATTTGGGTGTCAAATAGGACCATGCTTAGCATAAACATACCTATCGAGACACGTTGGAACAATTCATTTTGTCACACAAGCTCCAAAATAAAAATTGCACCACTTTGCAACTTTACACTGCTTGCATTTGACACTTTCTCCATCAAGTGAAAAATAGACACTACGAGAAGACAACTTTGAGATAACAAAAACCAAGAGAGTTTATTGTAGAGGAGCCCAACACAATCATGTAGGGTCAGATAGAGATTTTGTAAGCATCATGGTTTGCGAGTAATAGCTCGTCAAAGATTGTTGTCCTTTTGCACTTTAGACCCTTAAGGGATTGAGTCAGTTGAATGTTAGTCAGAGATATTTCACATGTTTGGGTCTCAAAGAGGACCATTCCTAGCATAAAAATACCCATTCAGATGTGTTGGAATAGTTCGTTTGGTCACACGAGTTGCAAAATGAAAGTTGCACCACTTTGCAACTTTCAACTACTTGTATTTGATAACTTTTTCCATAAGTGAAAATTCACTAGCAAGGGAAAATTCCTCTCAAATATACAAACCTAAGAGAGGTTATTATAGAGGAACCTAACATTATCCCATAGACTCATACAAGAATTTTCTAAGCGTCGCGACATTTGAGTAACAACCCATCAAATATTGCAACCATTTTGCAATTTGGACTCTTAAGGGATTTTGTTTGATGAATGTAGCTCAGAGCAATTCAGCATGTTTAGGTATGAAAGAGTACTATTCATAGTGAAAAAATACCCACCTGGATATGTTAGAATAGTTCATTGGGTCACACGAGTTGCAAAACAAAATTTTCACCACTTTGCAACTTTCAACTACTTGCATTTGACAATTTTTCCCCAAATGAAAATTTGCCACCATGGAAAAATGCCTCAAAGATAAAAAAAACCTAAGAGAATCTATTGTGAGGAGCCCAACATAATCCCATAGGCTTAGACAAATTTTTTTTAAGCATCATAGTATCCAAGTAACAACATGCTGAATATTGCAACCATTTTGCACTTTGGACTATTAAGGGATTCTACTGGTTGAATGTAGCTCAGAGAAATTGCATGTTTGGTTGTGAAAGAGGACCATGCCTAGAGTAAAAATACCCAACTAGATGTATTGGAATAGTTTGTTTGGTTACATGAGTTGCATAATGAAAGTTTCATCACTTTGCAACTTTCAACTACTTGCATTTGATAAGTTTTTCTTCATGTGAAAGTTTTCCACCATGGGAAAATGCCTCCAAGATAGAAAAAACCTAAAGAGGTTATTGTAGAGGTTCCCAGCACAAACCCATAGGCTCAGAAGATAATTTTCTAAGCTTCAAATTATCTGAGTAACAACCCATCAAAGATTGGATCCATTTTGCACTTTGGACTCTTAAGGGATTCTACCAGTTGAACATAGCTTAGAGAGATTCAATGTGTTTGGGTGCAAAATGAAATACCCATATAGATGTTTTGAAATATTTTTTTGGTCACATGAGTTGCAAAATGAAATTTGCACCACTTTGTAACTTTTGAACAACTACTTGCATTTGACAACTTTTTCCCCAAGTAAAATTTTGTCACCACGAGAAAATGTCTTTGAGATAGAGAAAAAAGAGAGAGGTTACTACAGAGAGGCCCAATGCAATCCCATAGGCTCAAATGATAAGTTTCTAAGCATCAAGGAGTCTGAGTAATAGTCCATCAAAAATTGTAGCCAGTTTATAGTTTTGACTTTTAAGGGATTCTGCCAGTTGAATGTAGCTCAGAGTGATTATGTGTGTTTGGGTGCAAAACAGGAACATTACTAGCATAAAACCACCTATTTGAATGTGTTGGAATAATCGACTTGGTCACATTAGTTGCAGAACAAAATTTGCACCACTTTGCAACTTTACACTACTTGCATTTGATAGTTTTTCCATCAAGTAAAAATTAGACACCACAAGATAATGACTATGAGATAAGAAAAAATAAGAGAAATTATTGTAGAAGGGCTGAAATTGATCATGTAGGCTCAGACAGAGAGTTCATAAGCACTATGGTTTCCGAGGAATAGCCCATCAAAGATTGTTTCCCTTTTGCACTTTGGACCCTTAAGGGATCGAGTTGCTTGAACATAGCTCAGAGCGATTCCATGTGTTTGGGTGAAAAAATACCATTCCTAGCATAAAAATACCCATATGGATGTGTTGGAATAGTTCGTTTGGTCACACAAGTTGCATAATGAAATTTGCTCCACTTTGCAACTTTACACTAGTTACATTTGACACTTTTTCCATAAAATGAAAACATGAAGCCACGAGAAAATGATTCTGAGATAACAAAAACTAAGAGAGGTTATTGTAGAGTGTCCCAACATGATCATGTAGGCTCAAATGAATAGTTTTCAAGCATCACAATTTCTAAGTAATATCCTATCAAAGATTGTTGCCCTTTTACACTATGGACTCTTAAGGGATCAATCCGGTTGAATGTAGCTCAAAGCGATTCCACATGTTTGGGTGAAAAATAGGACCGTGCCTAGCATATACATATCCATTCAGACACATTGGAATAGTCCGTTTGGTCGCATGAGTTGCACCACTTTTTAATTTTGCAGTTCTTGCAATTGACACTTTCTCCATCAAGTCAAAATTGGACACCAGAGAAAAATGACTAAGATAACAAAAGCCAAGAGAGGTTATTTTAGAGGTTCCCTACGTGATCTAGATGCCTCAATAAAAATGCCTGTAACTGACGCAGTATCTAGGTAATAGGCCATCAAAGATTGTTGCCCTTTCGCAATTTGGACTGGTAAGGGATTATGTTGCTTGAATTATAAATGTTTGAGGGCAGCAATAAATGAAGTTTGTATAATAAGTTATTCAATTGGTGCTAGTTATAATAGGGAGAGAATAAAAGAAGAAAAAGAATGATTAGTAACCATCAATGGTTATTACACTCATTATATTAATAATATGATGTTTACAATAAAATGAGATTTGTTTGGCTATCCTAATTCTTATGTTTGTGCTACAATTGTCTAATATGCTTTAGACACCATTCTGAAACCCAAGTGCTTGTACTTGTAGGCATAATGCCTTAGGTACTCCGTTCTCACAGATATTTTACAATATCCCTCATACATTCAAGATTATCTTATGATGTCTACATCATAGGTGCTCATGACGAGGTTAAATTAAAATGAATAACTTGAGACTCCCTCACTAAGCTTTACACACTCTTTTGTAATGGATTCAAATTAGAATTGAGATTTCTCAAGATCATCAAAATAAGGATGTTGCATTTATTTTTTGGTTGAGATTCTCTTCGATGGTTCATAAATAAGAATTTTTTGCAAGACACCAATAAATTTTTAGTATTTTACTTACAAATACAGAAAGTAAAAGAAGAAAAAGAAAGAGCATCCAAAATTGAAATGAAATGAAAATAGATGGAAGGTACTTACAGACAACAAATCCACACCATTTGGTTCCAACTCGGGAACAACAAGAAATATTTTGATGCTTCCATTGAGGATAGGTATACCAGTCTCTCAACCTAGTCACTCCTAGTCATACATCTTCACTGGGAGTTCCAAGATACCTATTGCACACAACACCTCTCATGCATAGAATAACTTGAAATTTGAGATACTCTTATAATGTCTACATCATAGGTTCTCATGATAAGGTTAACTTCAAATGAATAACTTGAAATTCCCTCGCCAAGCTTTGCACACACTTTTACTATGGCTTAAAATCATAATTGAGTTTTGTCAGGATCATCAAAATAAGGATGTTGCATTTCTTTTTGGGTAGAGATTATCTTTGGTGACTCATAAATCAACATTTTCTACAAGGGGACACCAATCAATTTTTAGTTGGTTACTTACAAATAGGAAAAGTAAAAGAATATGATAGCATTGGCATCATACAAATTAATGTTCATATAATTATAAATTAATAAGAACCAATGTGCATACTTAAAAATTGATCTAATGAACCATCCAGGGTTTCTCTACTCTTTATTGTATCAAGTATTTCCTTATGGTAAGACTCATAGACCTTCCACAAGGTCTTGTTGGAAGCTTTGCCCCCATATTTCTTCAAAAAAACGTTGGATGCCACAACAAGGTTCAAATAATGAAGAATTTTACAATGTGTGTCAAAGTCCTAAAACAACCAATATTTAACACTCTGATGTGGGTACCTTTTATGCCACGTTCCAGCAAGAACAATTGAGCCTATAGGGTATTTGATGTTTTTTCCATCTATAACTAGGCCCTCCAATTTACTTTTAGCCTCAACAAAAAGACACAAGTAATAGTCTATTCCCTCTTCATTGTCTTCATCTACAATAACTATTTTAACAACTTAATTCTTGATTGAATTCTTTGATATAATGTCATACTAAGAAGTGTTTTTAGTTATTTTACTCTTACATATTTTACACTTACAATTTGGTGGCCATTGTGGGGCATAACCCCATATTTTGCAATTTTTTTGAAAAGTGTCATACAGGTTTCCAACGTGTTCTATTTCAGGGTTTTTGTCAAAAATTATAGTGCTTCCGTCAAAAACTATAGCACATTCATGGAAAAATATGGCACTTTCGTGCTCTATTTCAGTGCTTTCGTAAAACCATAGAGCATCTGTTAAAAGTTTTAGTGCTTCGGGAAAGAAAAATTATAGCACTTCCATGAACTGTTTCAATGCATCAACTGCCCATCACCAGTATAGCTGATATAGCACTTCCATGAACAACTTTGGCACTTTCGATCTCTATTCAACACTTTCAGTTTTACCACATCTGGTAAGTGCTATAGCGCTTTCATAGACTATTTTAGCACTTTTGTAAATTGGTTATCTAGATCCGACGTGACCATGGCCATAATTTAATTTGGATCCATTTGAACTGAAATGAACCAATCCTAGGATAGTTATTTGGTTTCAAATTTATCAATCCTAGGGTAGCCATCACACTTTTTGTATATCAATTAAAATGGACACCATGACTTTGGCGAAGCAAAATCTTCACATAGATTTAGCAATTTTTTTCTTTTGGTCTTAAAAAGAATCATTATCTGTTGTGTTTGTGTGGTGAATAGGCTTATGCTCTCCCCTTAACTAGGTGTTCAAAGTGCCAAACTCATCCTTTACTTTCATGCAATTTCTCGCTTTTATTAAAACCTTTAGAAGGCCTACCATAGTGGGAAAAAGTAGTCACCCTATGGGAACAACCAAAGGCAGGTTTTCCAACTCACTGTAATAAAATGCAAGTTGTTGATGAAAGTCCAACTTGACAGTAGTGTACAAGATAACGATCCCCAAAATATTTGTTCTACGATTGGGAGGTCTCCTGAGGGAGTTTATCATTTGCTACACCACATGGAAACCCTATCTAATAACCATAGCATATTATCCAGCCGAGTCAGTAACCAAACATTGTAATAATCACAGTGCAAGGGGAGGGAAGAATCTTCCCCCAAGAAACTTGCCATATAATTTCCAAGGACCGTTTGCTCAGAGGATGAGAAATCCAAATTTGAGTATGCACCTGGAAACGACAAAAACACGGTCACCCTCTAGGGGGTGACACGGCTGTGTGAGTCAATGCATTTTTAAGATGTGGGTTGTTGAGTATAATAGTGACCTTTTTGACTTTAAGAGTGAGTCTATCTGAAAGTATATATTCGTCAAAACAAACCAATAAAAATCAATAAGGACCATTTGTGGTTCTTGAATATACACTATTTGTTCAGATTCTAAGATTAAAACAATTATTCTACAATTTTCTTGTTGTGTTCTCAAAATCATTATAAATAAGATAACAAATCATCCAAAAAACCGCAAATCCAATCAAGGTAGAAAAATTCATGATTTGAAAGTGGAAATCAACAATGTTTGTCATGAAAAGCATCAAAGTAAAGAAACCCAAGAGACCACTTAGTTACCAAAATATTTTAAGAAGAAGGCATTTCTTATATTAGATTTGAAAAAACTTGCTACAACATAGAACCTTCATTGATAGATATCACGATTTCGCTAGAGGTTATACTATTGATTACGCCATAGAACCTCTTTATTCAAGAGCCTTCTTCCAAAGGAGATCCCTCACATAGTATCATAATCATAGTCAATGCATATATCAGTCCTACATCCCAAAACCGATGATCTAATATGCCACAAGGCCAAATCAAATTTTGCAATAAAGAGTCTTAA
>CM021104.1:205404696-205612133 GCA_007115665.2 Sequoiadendron giganteum | reverse complement strand
ACCCCTTAAAATATCTACTTAGTAAGCCTGCCCTAATAGGTAGACTGGCCAAATGGGTCATGCTTTTAAGTGAGTTTTATATTCAATATATGGAAAAAAATCCATCAAGGGTCAAGCAATCACCAAACAATTAGTTGAGGCTCCTTTACTAGATGATCAACCTATTACAATGGAGTTTCTAGATGCAGACATTCTGATAGTGACACCACAACAATGGGTATTGTATTTTGATGGATCATATAGATAGCGAGGATCTAAAGCAAGGATCTTCTTCATCACACCTCAAGGACACACTATCCCAAAATATTATAAACTAATGTTTCAATGTACCAATAATGTGGTGGAATATGAAGCATTAATCATTGGGGTCAAAGTCACGATTGAATGGAAGATCATAGAATTATAGGTATATGGGGATTCTCAACTAGTCATTTATCAAGTAAATGATGAATATCAGACAAAAGATGAAAATTTGATGCCCTATAAGCAGCTGATAGATGATCTAAAACAATTATTTGTCACTATCAAATTCGATCAAATTCCAAGGGAAGAGAATAGAGCGACAGATGCTATGGTGACAATTTCTTCACTCTTACAATTTCTAGAGAAGCGTGGTCATTATGAGTTTATGGTAGAACACGTATCATGAACTTATTATAATAGTTTGAAATCCAGTACCATATGCCATTTAGATACCTTTGAAACCTCCATCTATGAGAAAAATTATGCTTACCTAAGGACAATATCCTCCCTTTTGATCTTTCCAAGAACCAAAAACACAACTTCATCCGCCAATCCGCCCGACATATTTTAATCGCTAACATCCTTTATCGTCGAGGTCTTGATGGTACCTTACTTCGATGTCTAGAACTCAATGAATCTGAGACGGCCTTATGTGAGGTTCATGAAGGTATTTTTGGCACTCATTCGAGTGGTATAACTCTCGCCAAGAAGCTCCTTTGTTTAGGATATTATCAGCCATGTATGGAGAAAGAGTCTTATTAGTTTGTAAATAAATGCCAAAAATGTCAGATTCATAGTAATTTGATCCATGCACCAACTCAAGAGTTGCATCCATTTACATTAGCATGGCCCTTTTTTCAATAGGGACTAGATTTGGTAGGAAAGATAAATCTGTCTTCATCCAATGGACACATATTCATAATCACAATAACATAATACTTACAAAATGGATAGAAGTAGTTCCTTTTACAACTATCACTGGAAAACAAATCTCGTCATTCATATTGAATTACATAATCTGTAGATATGGCATACCTCAATCTATTATCACTGATAATGGATGACCATTCAACAACCAAGATGTCAAAGAATTATGTGAGAAGTTTACTATCCAACATCATTTCTCAACACTGTATTATCCTCAAGGAAATGGCCAAGAAGAGGCCTCTAACAAAACAGTTCTAAAAATACTAAAGAAAATGGTTAATGATGTTGGACATGATTGGCATGTTCAACTAAATCCTGCACTATGGGCCTACAAAACTAGCATCAAAACACCGATAGGAGCTACACCATATGCCTTGGTATATAGATCAGAGGCCATACTACCGATTGAAGTAGAGATTCCATCACTTCGTGTATCACTAAGAGGAATCATTTCAGATGAGGATTATAGAGTATCTAGACTTCAAGAACTGGAATTATTGGATGAGCACCATCAACAAGTTGTCTATCATTTCATGACGTATCAAAAAAGAATATCGAGGAGCTACAATCATAGAGTAAAACCTAGAGTCTTTCAGGATGGTGATTTGGTCCTAAAAGAGAACCCTAGAAATCAGCAGGATGGGGAAAAGAAATAGAAGTTTGAAGCTAACTGGCTAGGTCCCTTTGTCATCATATCAGTGTATGGATCAGGAGCCTATCAACTATCAACATCAAAGGGGGATTTTTTTGGTGAACCTATCAACAATATCCATTTTAGAAAGTTCTATACATGAATTACCTAGTGCACGGGTGAAACTTCTGGAAAATGATTGCCTTGATGAAAACCTAGCAAACAGGCATCTTGGTAATGGAAAATACAAAAAAAGTACAGAAAATACAAAAAGACAAATAAGAAAAAGGAAAATACAAAACTAAAGTGCATTTAAAACATATGATGAAAACCTTGAAACAAGCATCATATGTGATTCTAAATCAGCTTTCCCATCTATTTTGACACATATTGGGATCATTTGTCTAGCCATCATTACCATTTCATATCATATCATTAGTCTTGCCATCATTGCATCCATTATCATATCATTTCACATGGTCATGTCTCACTCTAGCTTGGGGGAAACATTTGCATCTCACTAGGGGCAATAAAACATCAAGGTTTAACAAAATGGACAAACAACAGTATGAAAAATGCAACATGGAAGCATCAATCACCATCGAAAAATTCATCAAACATCTGTATCATATCAGAAAATCCAAAAAACAAGTCAAAAAGTCGGTCTAAGAAAAGAAAAACCAAAAAAATGAGTCAATGTCAGTCGAACTATGTGGTCTTTGTGTGTATAACATAGGCAAGGCTAATCTTTGATCAGCTCCCGAGACCCCTAGGATAGGTCTTTAGGCTAGTTTTGAATTTCAAAAATTAGAAAATCACAAAAACACCACAAAAATCAGGATGGATGATCTAATCTGAATAATGATTGAAACACTCTAAGTAAAAAGTAGATGCATTGTTTTCGATTTATGGTTATCATTTCTTTGGATTAACTAAATGATGTATTGAACTAGAGAAAGAAGGAAGAAGAATGATATTTATTGTCTATTTTCTATGCATTAATCATTTAAATGTATGAATTGTTGGGGGATGTGCTCTACAAAATTATCACCGATGACATTCTGAATTCACACACTAAAATTATTAATTTTTGCTTGTTTACGCAAGAAATTCTCAGGTCATCTCAGTTCAATTATACCTAGATGCTTGTGTTCACTTGCAATATCAAAATCATGAAAGTAGTACCCAAGTCGTCATTGGTCTAACATATACCATTAACGCTTGTACTCACTTTCAACATCCTAAAAATCTCTATGATGATATCAAACACAAAAGTACTGTTAAAATGACAATGGTCTACATGTAGTTGCATGATAAGATTAGATTGCATTCATAAATTTCTACATCTGCAGAGTAGTTGTTATATAAAGGATTCAAATCAATGATTATCTTTTCTATTAATATGATGAAGTATACTTGACATAAACAAAAAAATCATCAAAAAACATATAGGTACATTTATCTTTTCATTTCCATACATTATAAAGCATTTATCATCTCATCATTCATACATTTGATCTCAAAATCATATAGGTACATTTATCATTCCACCACCACCACCAGATGGATGAGGATCTCTAGGATCTCTCCATGGAGGCTGCATCACACCCTCACTAACTATCTGGGTATGTGTCCTGCTAGATCTAGAAGGGACATAACTCACTTTGTGCTTAGTAGGAACTGCATCATGGTACTAACCCTTGTAGAACTCTACCTCTCGGCCAACCTGCAGAACCTCCCTCATATAATCAGCAATAGAGGTACCCTTAGCTACCCTCTGTAATGTATCTACAGTCTCCTGTGCCCTCTCTACAATCTATCTAGCACTGTCCCTCTCAACTGTCAAGGTAACAACCTATGTCTGAACAGTTGCCAACTGTCCCTGGAACTATGCCAATGCCTAGGTTTGCATCTATGTTTGAGTCTTCACAAGTAAACCATGTTCCTACACTAACTTACCATGCAGATTTTGTACCTATACCTGTAGGCTAGCAATCTATCTCTGTTGATCTATACAAGGCATCTCCACTGCTTGCCTCTTGCAAGGCCTACTCGAAGACAAACCTACACCAGCTTGCCCAACCCCTCTACCACTGCCACCACCACATCCCCATCATCGCTATTGATATCCTTGTTGCTGCTCCCATCACTACTGCTTGACTAAGTGTCAGATCCACTATCCTCCTTGCCCTCAACAACTACGGTAGGATCCTCGGCAACATCCTCCTCCACAAGTAATGGTGCTAGCTTATCTAGAATGGTGATCCAAGGACATGGATGCAAAGCCAAAAATGCGGCATACTCCTCTGTTACTGGTGCTTTGCAATATCCTAATGCATATCCCAAGTTGATGGCTGCAGAGCTTGATACTCGTCCACTAATGTGTCATAGGACAAGCACGACCCCCAATCTATTGTATCACTTCACCATCGAGCATATTGAGGAACCCCCTGAGGCATGCGCTGCACAATCTAGTACTACTTGTATACCCACCACAATAAAAATCTCTCAAGGAAAAAAGGGGTCCTATCGATCAGATACATGGAATCACACTAACTCATTTGACCCCAATTTCCGATGAAACCTTCCGATGAAAGCTATATAATCAAATGTATCATTGGGCACTTGTGCGAATTTTCATTTTTTTTAAATTTTTACCCCAATGTTCGTTGGAATTTCGATGAACCATTTTTTCATCTACGTTTCGACGAAGATCTTTCACCAAAATGTGACGGACCTGCAAAGTTAAATTTTTATGGGCATAAATTAAAATGAGCTTAACTATTTCTTGCGATAGTGTTTTGCTCGACAGTTTTCTTGGGGAAAATAAGAAGAAACTCAAGAAGATATCACCAGGTTGAGGGTAGTCATTGTATTTTTCCAGAATTCATTTGTGAAGTCAAATTTGTACTTCCAATTTTGAAAATCATATTTTAAAGCAACATCTCATCAGATTTCATTTTTAGTCTTATACATTTTTAGAATTTCATTTCTAGATTTTAGACCTGGCTTCACAAATTCTTTATAAGGGAATTGTCTATAACTGATGGAAAATTCTTGATGGATTTGGACAAAGATTATATTTGCAAGGTTTCAATTTGAACCCTAATGATCAATTTGCAATATATTTGGGAGCCATAGCTAGATAATATCGAAGGTGTTTGTTGTTTTTTTACTGTAACCAAGTTTATCTTCTAGACAAATAGCATATTAAATCTTAGATAATATTGCCTTACAATACCATCAATCTATATTCTTACCTAATACTACTTATCAAATCCTTAAATGAACATAGTCACCTATAACCTCACTCAAGCATTTTAATTAATTCCTTGAATTAAAGCCAAAATAAGAATTACACACACCATAACAGTGAGATGAACAGAATAACCCTTGATCATTTTATTCAAGATAATAATATATTCATACAATGGAGATACATGACCTTGAAATGAGTAATTTTCATTCAGATGCTAGTACTGTCTTGAAAATTAAGTACCCATGAAACTAAAACCTACAACAGAATGAAACCAAACCTAAGAATAGTATCTTCACTATAATATCAGGCTCTTTACAAATTCTCTCTACAACTTCAGTTAGACTTGACCTAAAGATATCTAACTTGCTAACCCGTATTTCTGGTCATGAAATCCTTCTTATAGGGAAAATGAAGGAGCAACAAGCATCGGACCAGAAATACACCTATCACTGGTCACTTGGACCGCCTTGTGACATTTCAAAAATTGATTAAAATAGCTATCTCTAGAGAATCTTCTTGTTCATCCCGTCCATTGGAGAATAACTGTTGCATTTACCAAACTTTGAAAACTTGCACCAAAACTGCCACCAAGACAAAGCCAAAATTTGTTATAACCATAACCGCTGAGCTGTTAACTGAGGCATTTTTTCAAACAGTTCACTATCTTGTCTATGCTATTGCTTACTATTATGCTTTGATATATTTTTTGCAAGAATCCATGGCTTGTTCAAAAGCACTTGTTTTAGGATTTTAGCCATAGCAGCAAGGCAGTGAATTGTTTGATAAAATGCTTTGGTAGATATGTATGAAAAATGTCATACCATAGACAAGGCGGTGAATTGTTGGGAAAGATGCTTCAAAGAAATGTGTTCTCATGGTGATAGAATGCCATGACAATCCATGGCCATAGGCATTCATCATGGCATTCCATCACCATGAGATCACATTTCTTTGAGGTATTTTTTCAAACAGTTCACTGCCTTGTCTATGCTATTGCTTACTATTATGCTTTGATAGATTTTTTCTAGGCATCTGTAGCTTGTTTGAAAGCACCTATTTTTAGGCTTTTAGCCATAGCTACAAGGCAGTGAACTGTTTGATAAAATGCTTTGGTAGACATTTATGAAAATTTTGAAGCATAGACAAGGCAATGAACTATTCGAAAAAATAGCTCAAAGAAATCTGGTCTCATGAAATGCCACGACAAGCTATTGCAATTGGTAGCTGCTCCTAGTTATTAGTTATGCAATGTGAAGTAATTGCATAATTGCTTAGGTTGAATTTATAAAAAACTATATTGTAATTGAATTTTGTCATATATCAGCATCTAGTTATTAGTTATGCAATGCAAAGTAATGCTTTGAGTCTGAAAGATGTGCAATGCAAAGAATGTAATCAACAAAATGAATATAAATTTCAAAAATCTATTTTCTACAATTCATTAGTTAAACTCTTTATTTTTTTTTCTCTCTATATCTCTATGCTATGGAAATCGCTTTCAATTTTTTTTTTTTTTAAAATCTCTTATTCTACAATTTTTTATGTTTTTTTTAAATATGATTTTTTCACGATTTTTTCCCGATTTTAAAAAAAATCTTATAATTTTTGTTTGCCGATTTTTTCCCCAAAATATTTTTGCTGCTATGATCCATACTACTCATTAGCATGTCATAATCTGAGTCATCACAAATCAATTTGATTTGTGCATTGATGATTTCATCTACCCTGTCCTGCCATTGCTGCAGTGATCTAACATTTCCTTGGGCATCTACAATATCTGGTAAAGATGTGTCACTCTAGTCATCAAAACTCTTTACCAACTCCTTAATCCTCCTGCTAAAATCATTAGGTAAGGCCTAGAAACCTTGTAGCTGCATTTTGAGAATTTCATTTCTAGATTTTGTTGTGCAAGTTCAATATTCTGATTTTAGGAGTTTAATAGTTGGAAATCATAGTAAAATCAGAATTTAAAAATATTTGGAATTAGCATTTGAAAGTGTTTTTTGGGGTCATTAACTTTAGACTATCTTCTCTTTTGTAGGGGTGGTTACATGCCAAATTTTTTTGGTGTAAAATGTCATAATTATTATATTTTGTTACCTGTGTATGATTAAAAATTATTAGAGTGTGAGTTTGATATTTTTTGAAGATCTAAATATTCAAGCTCGGTAAAGAAAAATCATGTCAGATAATATTAGTCCAGAACAAAATGAAGAGACAGTTGCTAGATTGTGGGCTATATTGAAAAGAAAGGGTGATGGGAAATGTTAATGTCCTTGCAATAATTGCAAGGGCTTAAAAACAAGAAGACTTTTAATCACAATAGCTGAGAAATATTGTAGGTAGCATGGTCACATTGAAGGGGGGCATGATTATCATCCATTGGTAAGTTGTTCATTATATGTGTTTACATTGATTGAATTTGTAAATGTTTATATTGTTTTAAAATTTCATATATATATATAAAATCACTTCATCATGATCATGGTTTATTTGTGTATGTCATTATTATAAAGGTGGGGCACCCTAGGGCACATGAAATGAATTATCACAGCCCAGAGAATGTGGTTTTGCAAGCGAAGAAACATGGAGCTGTGAATATCAAAGATGAAGTTAATGATCCTATGGAAGAAGATGATCATGCAACAGAAAACACAATTGAAGATGATGGTACAAATACATTGATCCATGACACATGTAGTGGCACATTTGATCATGTTGATCGAGATGACTTTGATGATGTTCATGATTTACCTGTACTTGAAAAGGCATACAAACCCCTTTATGAAGGCTCCCAAACAACTCTTCTCTTTGTTGTATTGTTTCTAGTGAACTTGAAGGATATGAATGGTTTATCCAACATAGCAATCTCACGGATGTTAAGGTATGTCATATATGTCATCTTTTTTCATCTATTTTAATTGTTGTTAGTTCATTGCTAGTAAATAAAGGATGAAGTATGTAGCATTAATATTCTTTATATTAAGAAATTATTTTTTGTTGTAGATTGATTGGTGAATTTTTGTTACCACCATCAAATATTTTACCCCGCTCATACCGAGATTTATCTGGCATTATGAAAGATATTGGAAAGGTGTATCAAGTAATAGATGCATGTCCCAATGATCATATTATATATCATAAACAACATGAATTTGCAACAGAATGTCATATTAGTAGATATAAAACAAATCAACTAACAAAAAAGGTGCCTTACAAGGTTCTTCGTTATATTCCCATTATTCCATGTATGCAACAATTATTTAGGTGTGAAAGCTTAGCGCAATTTATGAATTACCATGCACGTAATAGAAGTGGAGATGAGATTCTTCGAATTCCTAAGGATGGTTCTGTATTTAGGGACATGGAGGAAAAATGGCCACACTTTAAAGAAGAACCTCATAATCTCAGGCTTTCATTAGTAGCGAACGGGGTCAATCCATTTGTAGGGCTGAGATCTATTTACTCGATGTGGCCTATTTTTGTTATCAACAATAACATTCCTCCATGGATGTCAATAAAGAGGGAGCACATAATGTTGGAAATGATTGTTCTAGGTATTTGTTTACATCAATTTTCTTTAACGTAGTAGCATCTCATTTGTCTTATTTATTGCATAATGGTTTATATGTTTTTTCATTTAATAGTCATGTACATGAATTTATATATATTGCAATAAAATGGTTATAATAATTATGTAATGTTTATGTTCATTCAACTAGGTAAGTACCAAGTTAAAGATATGAATGTATATATTGAGCCTCTTATCGACGAGTTACTAAAGTTATGGAATTGCGTCACTATGTATGACACATCTAGACCAATAGGACAAAGACAATTTCAATTCCATGCAATGCTTGTATGGACAATTCATGATGCCCCAAGGCTAACACATTTTTCTGGTATGTTATAACGTTCAACTGCATGACTTTAATGATATTTAATTTTATGAAGTAGATATCATGCATGTTTTTTAAATAATCTATTCATTATATATAATTATAAAAATTGACATATTTAATCCAATTATATATGATTTGCTAGTCTTCAAACAAAGGGAAAATTTGCATGTCCAATTTTTGGTCCAAAGATGAAATCTCGTCATTCAACAAGTTTAGGAAAGCAGGTGTTTGATGAGTATAGGCACTTCCTCCACAGAAATCATAAGTATCAAACTACTGAAAAACATCTTTTCAATGGGAAAGAAGAGACTACATCAAAACCATGAAGAATGACACCTCGCCTATGGAAGTTGGAATATAATAGAATTAATGATCAAGGTTATACATTGGATCAAATTGTTTATCTATCATTTATGATATGTTTTAAATTTATATTTTTATATTGTGTTGTGTTTACTCATGCTGTAATTGACAATGATTGTCATTGTTAATTTGTTTAACTTATACGCTTCATGAAGGTCGTCAAGGCATTAATGGTCGGCTTCCACAGGGATTGGAAAGTTATCCCAAACAATTTAGTAGGTTTCCCTACTATAAGCAGCTAAAAATTGTGCATTTGTTTGATACAATGGATATTGGAAAGAATATGACAAAAACGTTATGGAAAATATTGGATGGAAGGCATGACAAAGAAAAAACTATCAAAATTTGTAGTGGCATTCAGGAAGCCAGTCATGCAATGAAAAATGTCATTCAATTAAATAGCGATGGAGACCAAATTAATATAAGTGCCCTTCCTTGGTTATTAACGGAGCAGCAAAGCAATGCTATAAAACAAGTCAGATGAAAAATTCGATTTCCCACAAGATTTGCTGCAAACATAAACAATATCATAACAAAGAAAGGTGAATTTGGGTCAGGGATGAAAACGCATGATTGGCATACCTTCATTAAGGTAATTATTGTAGTATATTATATATATATTTGTATACTACATGTACTTTTCAGTGTATTATGTTTACTACTTTTGGAAAAATATTAATGAAAAGATCAGTTTATAATTGTTGTAGTACGTTCTACCTCTATCTCTCCCAAACAACTTCGACAACAATGTCAAGTAAGTTATACATGATCTTGGAAAATACATGAGGTAAGTAGCGATATTTGTTCAATTCGTTGTATATTTTTGTTAAATCTCATTAATATATTTGTGCCTTGAATCACTTGTAGATGGCTGTCATCTAAAACAATCCATAAAGAAGATATAAATTATTGGAAGAGAAGAATTTCTCATCTAATGTGTGAAATGCAAAAGTGTCTACCTTCGACATTTTTCAATGCACAAGAACACTACCTCATACACCAAGTTGAGGAGATTGAATTGTGAGGACCTGTACACACAAGGTCAATGTGGATGGTTGAGAGGCACTTGAAATTTTTGAAGGCTTTGGTTAGACAAAGAGCACATCTCGAGGGTTCTATGGTGGAGGAATACATGGTATACCAGACCATGGTGTACATTATTGAATATCTTCCTAAGTTTGCAGCAAAGATCCATGTAGATCACATTTGGGATCCCAACTCCATTAACAAATTTGAAGGGGAGTACTTGATGGGGAAAGGTAGATTGAGGAAAGTGTTAGGTAATTATAAGATGGTCATGGAGATTAATTAGAATACATTTTACATTTGGTTTTTATGTATATTGTACTTATTTAATTATTAATCTTCAATATTGATCAATTATAAATTAAGGTCGTATACCGTGGTAATTAACTAATTATACATCTTTTGTGAATTTCAATATTTTTTGATATAGTTGGTCGAGAGTGGGATGCACTACATTTGTACATCACAAACAATCTTGATTGGATGACGGTTTGGATTGAACAATGTCAACAATTTGGTCGTGCATTAACATGGGAAGGTGTGGCTTCCTTGGTTAATGAAGCTCATCCTAATGGAGATTCCAATGTTACACCAAGGGAAATTGATTTAGCATATGGTTTAAGAGATAACAGGTATGTATAAATATATAAATCACCCATATTATTTAATTATTTTGAATTATATTGATGTATATATTTTTTTGAGATTTTTTTCATTGCATACATTCGGCCAAGAATAAATATGTTTATCAAATGATGATATTACAATAAGTTTTGCATGTTTGATATATTACAAGTGAAACACCACAAGGCTATGTGGTGCAATGGTCATAAATTTTGAATCAAAAATTTGTATGACACGAAGAAAGCTTGTGATTCTGGGATAACTGCAGTCTTCTAGGTGACTAATGTTTCATCTAGAAGCGACATCATCCAAAAGTCTCAGAAAATTAATACTATGGGATTTTGGATGATATACTTGAGTGTGACTTTAAGTCCTTAAAATTAGTTTTGTTCGTCGTCCTATGGTACAGGCTACAATTGAATGAAAATGATCCCGAGAGAACTGTTATTGAACATGATAATGGATTTACCATGGTTAATACAAGGTATTTTGAGTGAGCTGGAAATGAGCCCTATGTTCTTCCAAGCTAATGTGAGCAGGTATTTTACTCAGAGGTTCCAGGTAAAGTGGGTTGGTCATATGTTGTTAGACATGATCCAAGAGGAAGGTTGGTAAATTATAATGTGGTGGAAGAATATGATACTGAAGAAATAGAAGATGATGTAGATGATGATCAGGATCAATAGTTAGTTGATGATGTGCCTCATGAAGATGTCGAAGAGGAGGAAATAGATCATGATGATGTAGGAGTTAATGTTCATGAAGATGATATCCATGTGGACAATGACATTATCGAAACTGATATGAATGACGATGATGATGATATGACCAATCCTTACAATGTTGAATCTGGATCGGATGATATAGACAAAGAGTTGGATGAAGAAGAAGATCAATGACATTGAAATGTATGAGTTATGTGATTGTATTATCTATTTGATATTAATTTCTTGATAGAATTATATTTGACTTATGTGGTTACATAATTAATTTATGATGTTTTTAATTTTAATTATATTTGAATTATATTAGAATATGTCCAGTTAACAGATGTAAAAAATAAAATGGATAAACCAAAACATGAAAGGATGAGACCACTGCCTTGTTGGGTGTATAGAGTCTAATGAAGATCTATAAAAGTGTAATCTATGATGGTAATAATTCAAAGTGTTTGGCACACAAATTTACTTTATAACTTGTATAAATGTGCAAGTAAATGACTGACAAACTCTACTTGAGATAGAATGACAATCCTAGTTATGTGATTCTTCTTATTGATCCAATTAATAATCTTTAGTTACTATGATTGACTAGAAGGGTTTAATCTTTACTTGAAAGAACCAAATAATCACATCACACAAATACAACAAATGTGTATCAGTAAATTGAATATATATATGCTTGATATACCAATTTAAACAATAGAAAAGAATCAATAGTATCAACTACTTGGAGCATGAGATGATTACAATGACATTTCACCACTTAATATAGTCATTTAATTTTCAATTTGGTAGCAAGCTCTAAGCTAAGACAAACAGACACAAAACCTTACAAACACATACGATTTAGGCCAGTACCATATACTATTGGGGCGTCGAATTCACAAATATTTAGATTTCCATAGCCGGTTCAAACATGTAACATATAAGATCTCTGACAATATTGCATTACAACAGTGTCAATTTCTATCCTAACTCAATAGTTCTTATCAAACCCCTTTAAAAACATATCCATCTATGACTCCATCCAAGCATTTTAATTTACTCTTTGAATTAAAGCAAAAATGGAAATCATACACACCATAACAGTGAGATGAATGCCATAACCCTTGATTATATTATTCAAAATTGTGATATGTTTATACAAAGGAGAGCCATGAGCTCTAAATATATCATTATAACTCAAATGCTAGTACTGTCATGAAACATCAAACCTTGATGTTGTTGGAACTGTGAAATTTTGACAAATTCATTATTTCTTCATGATTATTAGTCTCCCAAAAAAGATTCATAATGCAGACATAAAAATCCTCACATAGCATTTTTTACCAAAATCTGATTTAAAATTGTGCCATAATGCCCCATAAATTTCATCTGACATTAAAATATTTACATATGAAAATATCAACATAAGTTGATGCAGGTCTCATCGACAATAATATACATATCCTAAATGTATCGGAAAGACATCAAAAGGGTCACACCGATCAAGTTATACATAGAGAGAATGCAAGTTTGTATATCTTATCGGCAAGACAAAAAGTATCAGTGTGACGATGTAAGGTCACATCGAGCTGAATTACCTTTTGTCGATTGGAGTAATGTAAAGTCTATCGGAGAGAGATTTTAAAACACTGCCCGAAGCGTTATTAGTCTTGCTGATAAAGAAAGGGGAGGACTCACTCGGTGAGACAAACGATGCCAGGGAGAATTTAGAAAGTCTTACCAACCCCTCGGGTTACACCGATAGAATTGAGCATACGAAGATAAAGGGTGTCAAGAAGAGAATGCGTATGGTCTCGCCAAAGAAAAAGCGTATCGGTGAGACATGTCACCATGGGGAGATCTAAGAGACATCATGATGAGTATCATTTTGTTGGCAAAAAAAATACTTGGTCATGGTGACATAAGTCAATAAAGTGAGCATCTCGGTGAGACAAAAATCATTCAGTGTAAGGTGAAGAACTGTTGGCTCGATTCATTAAGTCTAGGCGATAGTTGTTGCGGTGAAGGTCATGGCAATAAAAAAGAAGAAAGAAAGAAACTATCGGGGAGACTTGTGATGTTGGGGAAACTACAAGATGTCTTAGTGGATGGGTGAACATTGAACCGGCGGATTGGCTAGAGGTTTGAAATGTCTTACCGATGTGATCTTATCGGTGAGACATCAGATGCATCATACCAATAAAGTAATACACTAGGAGAATGCAGGTTTGTATTACTTATCGGCAAGACAAAAGGTATTGGCATGATGGTGTGAGGTCATATCGAGCTAAGTTACCTTTTCCTGATTAGAGGAAAGTAAATTCTATCGGAGAGAGATTTCAAAACACTAGCAGAAGTGCTATTGGTCTTGCCAATAAAGCAAAAGGACTCAATTGGTAAGACAAACGATGTCGGGAAGATTTCATAAAAGTCTTACCAACCCCTCAGGTTACACTGATAGAATTGAGCATGCGGAGATAAAGGGTATCGATAAGATGATGCTCGTTGTCTTGCCAAAGAAGAGGCGTATTGGTGAGACATGTCACTATGGGGAGATCCAAGAGACATCACAACGAGTATTATTTTGTTGGCAGAACAAATTGCTTGGTCTTGACGACATAAGTCGATAAAGTAAACATCTCAGTGAGACAAATTACTTTCAAAGTAAGGAAAAGAACCATTGGCCCAATTCATTAAGTCTGAGTGATAGTTGTTTTGGTGAAAGTCACAGCGATATAAAAAGAAAAAGGAAAGAAACTCTCGGGGAGACTTGTGATGTCGAGGAAACTGCAAGACATCTTTGCAGATGGGTGAATGTTGAATAGGCAAATCGGCCAGAGATTTGAAAAGTCTTGCCCATATGAGCCCTAATGTGATAGCGAGAATTTCAAAAAAAAAAACTTGTAGCATTCATGTCTCGGTAAAGACATTAATGGCGCCACGAAGCGTAGGAGATTTTGCATATCAGGGTATGATCAATTGAAATCATTGTCTCATAGAATTTAAAGCGAAGGAGAGCAAGGGAGCCAGAAGAGCAATTAAGGAATTCACCAGGCTTGAGTTTGCAAGAAAGTTACAGTAAGTTTCTCGTCCTCTTAGAATTCACAAAAATTTGAATTATGGAAGGCACTAGTTCAGGAAAACTAAAGGGAAGAAAACCTAGTGAGGGAAGCCAATCAAAAGCAAAAAAGCAAAAGACTGAGTTGCAACTAGAAGGTACTAAAAGGAAGCTAAATCAAGACCTCATAGACCAGTTACCTAGTTCTGGACCTAAAGCTAGGCGTTCTGCACAACTCAAAGTGGAAGTCGACAAATTTGACGATAAATGCAAATTTATAGGTGATTTTTGGGCTCCGATTAGAGGCTATGAGTTATTCAATTTCCATTACCATAGGAGAAATCGCTATGAGCCAGTATGCAATCCATGGAGGCTCAATTTAGGGAAATTAGTGTGCCCTAATGTTTTTATTAATGTCGAACTGGTAAAATTGATGGTCGGACACTATGATTCAAAAAACAAAGCTATATGTATTTCGTCAAGGAATCCATTGATACATGTATCTGAGAATGCAATTGCTAAGGTTTTTAGAATGGAGGGAATATGCAATGAGAAAGTAGTGAGTGAAGAGCTTGATAGTGAGTTCAGAAGGATGGACACCATTTATAAAGGGTGGAGGTTACCTCTACATAGAATTAGGTTTCATGGAAAACCTACTCCATTGGAAGATAGTGAGGGGTCGCCCTTTCATGTAAAGCTCTTCGAACCTTACCTAAAATATACTTACTACTCAGTGGGATGGGTATTAGGGATGGAGGTACCCGAGCATATGGTGGTTGTGCCCATGGTGATTGTTGTAGACATTTAGTATCACAATTCTAGATCATTTGACTATGTTGCACATGTTTTTAAGGAGTTGGATGCAGGTTTGATGGCGATAAAGAGTGGTGCTTCTATTCTCCATCTCAGAAATTAGTCACTACTGATGCACTTAGTGTTGTATTTTGGACAAGATTTAGGTTTATGGCCCCAAGAGCTAAGGATTTCACAATCCGACAAGGAAGGTAGGCCATTTCCTTTTCAATTATGGACTACTGTTTGGGACAACAGGTTTGCCAATTTAAATTTCTTGCATTTTGAAGAATTCTTTGTGAAACCCTTGTATAGATTTTTTAACCATCCTTGTGATTATTCTTTATCTAAACAAGTAAAAATGTTTCTTAGGCCTAGAGATTGCAATGGACCAATTAACCACAACTGGGGGGATTGGTATTGCTTAGAGAATGCCACAATGATTAGGGTTTATGGCTTTAAGGATACACCTTTCATTCTACCCAGAACTGTCCCAGATGGAATTGCATACCTAGAAATTGTTCGGAAAATGGATTACTCTAGTGTTATGAACTTAAGTTCATATGGGAAACAGGCTTTTATGCCCAATACATTGTGTTTTAGTGATTTACCTATATTAGCCAAGGAAGGCTATGATCTGATTTTGGACAAATTATTTCACTACAACATGAGAAGAGCACCAATGAGAAAGATCTTTCATCCAGAAGGGTATATACACTCTGCCAGACAAAAAATAAATTTTGGAGGGTACCATCATGTGCCCTTTAAATCTGAGACATAATCAGAAACCTGGAGGTAGAGGAAGCTAAAATTATGATTGAAAAACATAATCAGGAGTTGGTGGATGCTGAGTTGTTATCCTCCATTAAGGGGATTTCAGAAATAGATAGGCCACAAAACCCATCTGGGAAAGTTTCAAGAATGAAGACTCAGGACTATGCCTATGTTGCCAAAGAAACAGATGTTGAGGAAACCATGGATGTAGATACAAGACATGAAGACTATAGGTCTTTCATATGAGATTTTGAATTTATAAAGACCTCAGAGTTTAAGACATTTTTATATAAGAAAAAAGGGAAAGAGATAAGGGGATGGGTTGACAATGTCACTCCAGGGAATGAGGATCAACTATTAAAAAGCTTAAAGGATGAAGTAGACAAAGAGATGATTGACATGACCCCTGAAAAGGGGAGGGAGCTGATTGAAAAGGTAGGTGTTATGATTTTTCCAGGTTTGGATATGAATTTTGCATTAGTGTTTGATAGTTTCTTAAAAGATAACAATGCTACCCACAACCTCAGTATAGAGAAGGTGACAGAGGTATACACAGGATCAAGATACAATCCTGATGAAGAAACATTGATGATTTGGGCCATGTATCCTCCTCACAAGAAATCAATTGTTATTGATATTGAAAAGGAATTCAGACATGTCATGAACCTAAAGGCTGGGGAGGTTGATCCTATAGCAACTGTTGATATTGGGATAAATATAGCAAAGTTGAATAAAGCCCAAATATAAGAATTGATAAGGGAAAGGGAGATGCACAAAACCAATAATGAGAGGATGTTGAGAGAGAATGAATGCTTGAAAGACTTGGTAGGTGGTGTAATAGAACCAACAAGGATGCTCACTCAAGGTGAGAGTTCACACAAAAAAGATCATTGGGAAGGGTCAACTGCATACTCTCAAGGGAGAATGGATGCATTTGCTGCAATAATCAAAAAAAGGCAGGTTGTTTTAACCACTTGGTTAAATAGACTCTAGGGAAAACATTCACAGTACGTAGATGCAATAAAGGAACACAAGAGAGGGGATAGCAGAATTCAGGAAAGAATTGAGGAATTGGAGTAGAAAGACACTCCTAGTAATGAAGAGATTGAAAATGCAAATTGTATTATGGATAAGCACTAGGAGTTATTTTAGTAGTTACAAGGGGATATGCAGGGATTGATAGAGGCTTCCAAAGATAAATTGACCAAGTTATGTGATGATGAAGGGAAAATGAAGGAAGCAACTACATGGAAAAGTGAGTGCGAAACAATACTCCAAGGGATGTTGGAGATAGCCACTGTGAAAGATGTGATATTGGATGCAGCATGTGAGAAAAATGAGTGAATGATAATGATGGAGATTGCGATCTATGATGCATTGGGAGATGCCGACACTCACAAGCATGAGGATTATATAGAGCATATGTCTATAGTCCATTTGTTGCTTAACAGAAATTAGTTAATAGTGGATTTGTTAAACCTTTTATGCTTCAAACCTTTTTGAAAAGGCATGTCCTTTTGCAAACTGATGTATAAGTATTCGTTGTTGGATAAATGTAAAGGGGTAGAAGATAGAATTAGAATAGGATAGACTACAGTAAGCATTAAATTTTTAGAAATGATGACATTCAAGGAGACTATGTTGCATGTATGAATTTTAAAGGAGATAATGAAATACTGTTGATTTAGTGGCTTCATTCTGGTATCAATTGTTTGTTGGATTCTTGCAATTATTTTGATTGTCTCCAATCTGATGTTTCTTGGTTGTTTAAATTGAAGTATCAGGTACATATTTGATTTCTCAGTATACATTTGTTGTTTCTGTGTGATTTGGTTTATTGGATTCTTTAAAGAAGAATTCAAATTCCTTTCAATAAATTATAGTAATCTGGGAATGCCATTTGGATCAGTAAGAAGAATCAGATAATTAGATTTGATATTATGCCTCAAGTAGGGTTTATCAATTACACTCTTGCATGTTTATACAAGTTGTAAACTCATAGTTATATGCCAAACAATTAGAAGACCAAATAGATAAAAACCATTCATTAAAGGCTTTCATTTGACTCCGTTTTACCCAATAAGGCACTGGTCTCCCTTATTTACATTACATTTGTTTTATTCATTTCATTTATCATATCTTAATTGAACATATTAATTCATACCTTGATATTGCATATACAATTTAGACCAAAGTAGGATCATATCTTTCCACTATTAAATTTCCATTTGTGGATAGCTAGATCAAGTCAAAAACATAAATTGAACATATTAATTTAGTATAAGAGTCAACCAATCATAAGGAAAACATAATATGAAGATGAATTTTCTCAAATCTTGTGGTTGTAGATGCCATTTTGAAATCTATGCAAAATGTGGGAGGATAGACAAAGCTCATGAACTATTTGACACAATGCCTTGAATAATTGTAATCGCATGGAATACACTCTAATTAGAAAAGTCTCATCACTGCCCTCATAACAATCTATCAATTTCTTTTAGTGTCTATTGTGTTATACCCAATTTGGGACATGGGATATACCAAAATAGACACTAAAATAAATTGAGAGATTACAATTCTTTGAGACATTTTGTCAAATAGTTCACAAGCTTTTTCTATCCTTCCACATTCTGTATAAATTTTAAAAGGGCATCTACAACCACAAAATTTGAAAAAAATCATCTTCATATTATGCTTTGATGGATGTCTATACCTTGTTACAAATCTCCCATATTAAGGAAACCAATAAGGATTTTGGTGAAGGTTGTGGAATTTTTCTTTGCATCTACCAATTGCATTTGTTTGAAAGTTTCTAAAAAAATTTCAACAAATCCATTATGTGTATATTCTAAAATCATTATAGTACACAATTTCACATTTATTTGGCTTTGCATCTACCAATTGTATTTTGTTGAATTTCCCTACAATATTTTCAATGTAGATCTCCTTTGTGGATATCTTATAGTCCTTGTAGTCCACATCACTTTGTTTTTTGAAGAAACTATTACCATATATTTCTTATTTATGTTCTTATTTTGCATACATTTTTATAAGTTTGATATTGCAATTAAAAATATTAATTTTAGCAAGACATTAAAAGATTTTGTTGATTTTAAAAATATATGCATCCCAATGTAAAAATGCCAACAATGGAAGCAATGATTGTCACACATAATTTTTGACGTAGTATCCAATTCAAAGGATCATGTTACAATTTAGGGTTATGATTTGGTATTTAATTAGGGTTAGGATTTAGTGTTCAAGTTAGTGTTAGGTTTAGAGTTAGGGTTAGGGTTAGGAAAAATAATGTTAGGATTAGGGTTAGATTAGGGTTAGATTTAGATTTTTGGTTATGGTTGGGATTAGATATGAAATTAGGGCTAGGGTTTAGGATTACAATTAGGGATTATAGTATTAGGGTTATATCTAGAATTACGTTTTAGGGTTATTGTTATGATTAAGGGTTGTTTTTATATTTGGCTTAGAGTTTGGGTTAGGATTAGGGCCAAGCATAGCGCTAGGGTTAAGTTTAGGGATATGTTTAGGATTGTTAGAGTGAATGCAACTAATTAATACAATAAAAAATATTTAGGGTTAGGTAATTAGGGTTAGGGTTGGGGTTAGAGTTTTGGTGGTGGTTAGGGTTATAAAGATAGGATAAAGGTGAGGGTTAGGGTCAAGGTTAAGGTTTCGAGAAAAAGGGTTAGGTTATGATTTGGATTACCCTAAGCTCTAACCATAACCATAAACCTAATCCCAAACCTAACCCTAAAGAAAACACATAACCTAACCCTAATTGTAGTGTTTGATGCTAGGCTCAAACACTAAATAACCTAACCCTATATAACCTAACACATAACCTAGCACTATAAAAAATTCTTCTCCCAAACAATCTCCTCTTCTTCTATTCATGCATACTAGAGTTGCAACATTCAACATTGGTGCTTCAACGATTCATTCAAAGTTAAGAATTTGAAAGCAATGTTCATTTGTAATATAATTAATCATTTAACAATATTATAATTATTATTAATCTAATACAATATTAATATTATTAATAATATACCAATAATATTAATAATCTAATATAATTACTATTAATCTATAGATTATATATAATCTTAATATATAAAATATATCATTATAATTCATATAATGTAATATAATATTGTTATATAATATATTAATATTATAACATTACTATTAATCAAAGTGCTTTAATATTTATGTCAATTTTTAGTACATTATATGACAGGTTACTAAAGCGGCTTCGAGATGCACGTGGTCAAAATCGACAGTGATGTTATAATCTTGATGAAAAGTTGCTTGATGATTATGTTCAGTGTTGGTGACTACTATGAATGAACACGATTGTTGATGGTGGAGATCAATGGTTGCCCGCCCTCACATGATACAAAGATGCAAGGTGTTTATTGATTGCGATATCACGGGCGAGCACCACATGTCTTTCTTTGGTGATGCATAATGTGGTGGGCCCTTGGTGCTAGGATGGAGATTACATAGGTCTTTTGAAGGAAGTCGTTCGATAACTTCTCGAACACAAGAAGATGTGATTTTGGCCCTATTAGGAGAAGAATAAATAATAATGGAAAAGATTTAAATGTTGATTCTCAACATGAGAATGTATTATACTCATGAGGTAATAGTAATTAAAAAATAAAAATGAATGTTATTATTGTAAAAAAAAAGATAACATAGTGTGGACTTGTATAACTCAAGCCAATGATGTTCTTGAGGGAGAACTTAAAGAAAAATAAAATGATGTTAGCTTAGACCATACATATTTGTTTGTTTCAATCAACATGTTTTATTGTGAGGAATGTAAAACTTAATGGAGGGTATTGGAATATTAAGATTAACATTAATAAATTCACCTTACTAACTTATTAAAGGTGCTACTTTTCGTAACTCTATAACCGAACTATTCAATGGTCTTTTTTGTAATGACTCCTTTCTCACTCTCTTAGAGGACAAACATGACATTATTTAGGATATTCAATGCCTAGATATTTTCTAGAAAGCTTTAAGCTCAAATATATAGTGGCATAAAACTCAATGTTATAGGAAATCATTCTTAGCCAAGCCCAATTTGTTCAATTCCTATGGATAGAAGGGGGTTGATCATAAGGAAGTGTTGAGATTCCTAAGCATCTCTTTTACCTTTTAGGTTTCTCCTTCCTCTTTAAGGAAACATATCATTTCTAGAGCTAAGAAAAATTATCATATTAAATTATGAAGCCCCTTTCTTTGGCAAGGAGATTCCATGTGTGTTCAAAAATTCTTGTTGCACACATTTCCATTACTCATGTTACTAAGAACCTTGCAAATTCTCATATTTGAAGATTGAAAAAATCCAAAGGTATATTTTATGGCCTCCCTTTAACCAAGGAAAATGGTTTCACAAAGTATCCTAGGAGTTTAATTATTTCCCTCATGACTATAATAGGCTTGTATTACTTTATATTCACTACTCTAAATGGTGCCATAATAGGCTTTGCTTGCTTTATATTCACTACTCTAAATGGCACCATAATTTTAAATTTAATTAACATACTCTAAAACCTAACTTAACTAGGTTGTAGCTCGTCAAATTGGACAAGTGAAAGGTCAATACTAGCACTGAGGAAGAGTTTGGAGGAGTGAAAACAAGGTCAATACCAGTGCCGACGAAGAGTTTGGAGCTAAAACAAGGTCAATACCAGCGCCGAGGACCAGGTTGAGGACACTCAGGGAAAATTGATGACCAAGGGACAATGAGTACTGTAAGTTTGGCACACTCATTCTCTTTAACCTGCAATTTTCATGCCTAGTTTCCAAAGATATTCTAGTACATTGGCCCCCCCATTCTCATAAAATGGTATAAGATAAGATAGAAAAAATAAAATAGCTTAGTCTTTCACATTTTTATAGTGATTACTAGAGGCACATAGGCCAATTCTTCATAATAGAATAATTTGATCATACTTTTCCAATGATGGCATTATTAGAAAACCTTAGGTTAAATGAATAATTCCTAGCCAAGTTCTTGAAATCATGTCCAACTGTATAAGAGAAGACCGCTTCTGTGTGTACATGGATAACATGGAGAAAGGCTCTTTGGGCTCTTTCATCAATCTACGTATTGTTAAATTTTAACACCTAAAAGTGAGAATGAAGAATATTTCCTAGAATGGTGGCCAATTATGCTTCTCAATACCTAGATTACAAAATCCTTGTCAATATCATTGCCATCACAATTAAATCTATTGCTTGAGATATAGTCATAGAGGTAAAAAAATTGGCTTTCTTGATAGTAGATACATTCTAGACAATTCAATCATTGCATTGGAGATTGTTGAATGGGCCCAACAAACTACTCATGATGCCCTTACTATTCAGTTAAAAGTTTGACAAGGCATATGATTGCATCAAATGTCCTTTCATTTATAAAAGGCTCAAATGGATTTATTTTCAACCCTAAATTATTATCACACATTCAAAATTACAAAATACTAGTTAATGAAGAACCTTCATTTGAAGGTGATGTCGTCATGACATTTGAATGAAGAACCTTCATTCAAAAATGATGCCATGTCAAGACTTTCAAATGAAGGTATTTTTTATTTTAAATATTTCATGTCCAAAATGCTTTATAAAAGGAACCTTGGAATGAAGGACCTTCAAATGAAGACCTTAATTCAACACAATGAGACATAATTCATTTTAATACCCACTCCAAAAAGCTAACATTCGAATATATCTCACCCAAGGTTTTACATGGAACATTAGGATTTTTATGAAAGCCAAGGTAAAACCCAACCTTAGGTTCCTCCCAAACAATGTAACAAGCCAAGACAAGGGCAAAACATAAATGGAATTTAAAAAACAAGATTTGAAACTCCATCAAATCTACCATGATGCACACCAATCCACTAAGTTACAGTTCCAAGATAGTGGGTGGATTGGTGGATGTCATTTTTATTTAGCCCTCAAACCCTTACATAGGCACAATAGGGCAGTCCCTATATTTGATTGTTTAATCCCACAAAACAATGATTGAGAACTTCAAAACAAATGAAAATGAAAGGGAACACATGTATTCATCTACACTAATGATCTCAGAGCATTTCAAGCTTGTATGGATCCATACAACACAAAAGAACTTCAGAAAAATTGTAAAAACATAGAAAATTGCTTCAAGAATGTGGTATCTGATATGAAATTTTGGTATCAACTCCTCCAATAATTGCAATGGGATGGGAATACAATATGATAGAAGTGGGATAAAAAATAGATTAATCATAATGTCACCTTTGGATCACATCACCATGAAAGAAATTCATCCAACATCCTTATGAGTGCAGTTACCACCAAATAAGCATTCGTCAGATTTGTCTTCCTCGACCGAGGGAAATTCAGGCAGAGAAGAGGAAAGTGAGACATGTAGTAGGTCTAAAGAGGGAGATCAACTAGAGGTCAAAATATTAGAAGAAAATTTCGTAAACGCATGGAATTTTTTCTTGCTGAAGGGGGGTCATGTTCTTATGATGATGAGAGCATAGGCGACATGGAGGTGCCCTTGAGTTACAAACATCTACAAAAACAATGGGTACCCAAGGAAATTCCTCCAATAAAACTGATCTTTGTGTCAACAAGAGGATATATCACATAGCACCATCGTCATTAGATGGTTTGGGCCTATTTTGCATGGACGACATAAAGGTCTGTTATGAAAAAGTTACTTAGTTGATGGAGTATGTTGGACCCTATTATAGTTACAAATATTGGATGCAGCTAATTCGATATACATGAAGTATGCGTAGGTATGCACTATCAAAAAATTATATACAACTAAAAGATAAGGATCAAAATAAAAGAGTGGCTAGGTATATTGACGGGAGGCCAAAAGCATCAAGGAATATTGCAGGGTTTATAAATAGTACATGACCTGGGTCAACAAATAAGCAACCCAATTGTATATTCAAGGCGCGAGAGGGAAACCGTGTATTCGTATGTGTGATAAAATTAATAACTACAGTGGAAGAGTTGCTAATCAATTACAATTTGAATTGTTTAGATAAAAACACAGTTACTATGGGGGTGGTATGTACTATATAGCATTTTACCTAAGCTCCAATTAATGAGTCCAATATACCATTTTATTATTATGTTTTTTATCGTAAGTCTATTGGTTCATTTCGGTAATGTTTTTTATATTTAATTTTTGTCACAGCAGGACACTGATCATACGAGGAAGGCTCTGGCCCAGAGCGCAGATCATGATCCATCTTTAGGGGCTTCTATCTGACAGGTTTACCTCATTGTAATTGTACAAATTAGATACAAGCAAAATGTTTTATTATTATGTTTTTTTCATGAGTTTATTCGGTTAATTTTGATAATGTTTTTAATATTCTTATTGTAGTCGGTTGATCGAGGAAAGGCACCAGCAGTACAGGGGAGCATCCATATGGAGGTGTAGTCACTATTATGCAATGATGATATCGCATTTTCAACAAACCCTGTGGATATGATGAGGAAGGACCAAAAAAAATTCAATCAAGAAATCCTTGAGTTGGTATTCGTAGTGCCTCAAATAGATGAGATAAGAGAAAGGGTTAAAATATTCTCTGAGAGAGCACATAACTTGGAAGTAAGCTATCATGAGATCTTTAATTATAACATAATTTCATTCATGGTTTTATATTTTGTACTCTTTTATGTCATGAACTAAAATATGTGTTGTTTTTACAGGATTATTTGCATCCTCATCATGTTGCTAGCCATGATCAAGGTACTGCACGTGTTTCTCGGGAAGTAGGGGATGATACAAATTTCAATCCTAATCTTCCTACGCATACAACACATCATCCAACCCCATCATTTGTGCCTATATTGTCATCTGAAATGTCGGAAACAAAACCATGCAGGCATTCGATAGTCCACCCTCTGGGAGCGAACACATGCCACTACATGTGTTAGTACATATGGATGCAGAGGCCACTACTACTGGTGATGTTTTAGCAGCATTTCCTGGATCTTCCCATATTACTAGTACGGGAACATTTCTGGTCACATTTGTAGTGACCAAGGATTTCCTTCCCATAAAGATAGAGAAGGTCCTAGGTAATTTAAAATGTTATTATTATTATTATTATTATTTTTAAGTAAGAGCTATCAGTGGGGATAGCGCCCTATTATATTGATTTACAAAATGGAAATATTTTCCTACATTATAATTTCCTATTTATAGCCACTATGTATCCGATTGTATGCTTATCATGCTTTATGCTATTACATAGCTATATACTACTCCCAATGCGTACCCCAACTTTACTGCATGTTTAATTCTCCTTTTGTTGAACCAATCCTCATTTTGAACAAACCTTGTAAAGGCATTCATGTCATTGTTGATTATTCCCGCTCGATATACATCCCATGCATTGCCTACGAAGCAACTCATTGCCTTGGTCTAGTGTTGTGAGCTGCTAGTGCATTCCTCCCCAGCTTCAACCTCCACTTCTTTCCTGTCTCCCCCTACCCCATTTTCTCCAAATATGTATTTCAAGGAGCTCACCATACCTTCCATGGGTAGCTCCAAGATAGCATTTTCCACTGCTTCAATGTTGATCAGTGTAACAAAACCCCCAAGCTTCTCCACCAATACTTCTCTGGCTCCCAAAACATCTATTAATAGGCTTAGGACTACCTCATAGATTCTGCCATCACACGAGTGGTTCCCATCTAGTGGGATCTCTTGGGTTATTTGCTCTATTGCTTCGATCACTTGTAGGGAACCGACTGAGAAAATTCTTTTGCACTTGGCTCTCAATGTCTCATTCAAGCAGATACAGTGCACACCGAACTTATACACCATTGTCCTTCTGAAGTTTGAGTCTGGAGTAGTTCCTTAACACCTTTTATTCCTCGACTTCCAATAAATGCTTGTGCTTGTCCCGTGAGTCTGGCATAAACTTCCTAATGCTTTGGCTAAATTTTGCTCGAGTCTTATCTATTATCCCATCCTATTGTCCCAGCTCACTGCTTTTTAGAGATTTTTAAGATCTTTCATCCACCGAAACTGTCAGTGATTAGAAGTGTTGATAGTCCTGACCATTGCTCCATGCACTTGTCAACTTTTACTACCTTTCCTTGATTTGCTCCACAGATTGCCAGGAGGCCCACAACCTTGTTGGCTTCCCTATAGACATGCGATAGGGTATATTCATTTAACTTCCGAAGAACGGATTTGATTGCTCCTATCCAATTGTCTAGTTTCCAGTTTGGTGTTTTCCCTGATGTGATTGTCTGAATGTAGATTTGAGAATCACCTTCTATTTCTACCAAATCAATTCCTTTCTTTATACAGACTTCCAATCGCAATGCGAGCACCTCCATTTCTGCTATATTATTTGTGCACGTACCTAAGTTTTTGGAAGCAGCCCAGACACCTTGCCCTTCTGAGTTTCTAATTATACATCCTACTCGTATAGGAAATGATGTTTTTTTATAAACATCTAAGTGATATTTCATTGGAGCTCTTTGGGCCCACCATACGTACATGGTGGAGTACCCAAAATCAAGATTTAAAAGATGAGCTCATTAACCGTTTAGTTGTGTTGTTCAGTGATAAAACATTCAACCGAACCAAGGTGCTTAAGAAAGATGGTACCTATTTAAAGTATGTGAGGGACCAATATAGGTCACATTTAGAGAAGAACATAAAGTACGAGCATCCCCCCATGATTCTGGAAAGGGAGTGGAAGGACTTGGTGTCGGATGGAAAGGAGAAGGCTGAAAAGAAGAAAGGAAAGATACCACTGGGCCAAGGAAGGTATGTGATACTATTAACAATTTAATTATATATTGATTAATCTTTATTTTTACATAATCTAATGTATTTCAGTTTTTTCATAGGCTGCCTGACACATTGAAGGCAACAAAGGAAAGACTAGAAAAACACGGGCATCACAAACTTGGCTCTAGTGGTTATATGACAGTAGTCACATGATTTGTAAGTATCAATAAATGAAATATTACATCCAAATAATAAATTGCAAACAATTTTGGTTTTATCACACCATAGAAGCGAAATTCATGATCGCATGCAAAAATGCAGGGCTTTGATTTCAATAGAGTGCCTAGAGAAGAGGACCTGAAGATTGCCTTCGACCAAGGCTATGGAGCCCTGTCTGAACAACTAAGAGTTTCGACTAGGCAAACACAATCTTCCACTACATCCAACACGCAGGTAAATAAACTCAATAAAGTTTATTTCAAATTGAATACTTGTGCAATCTGTTCAATATTAATTTCCACCATAATGATGTGCCTATTTGTTTTACACAGATAAACAATGATAATACTGCACATGGCATTGGAATGCAGCCTAGTGAGGGTGGAGCACAACCTGCTAATGAAGTCCATGGTGTGCATCCCGGTATTGGATGTATTCATGTGCTATACAAAACGCAGTATGGATTAATACAATTAAACATCTTTAGTTTCATTTGGTGTATTAATCAATGTAACCTTTCGTGTTTCTACTTTAGAGCATGTAGAGTGTGATCAACATGTTGAGCATGATCGGGCTAGAAAAGATCAGGAACATGATGTGGCTCCATTAGGTAAAGAGGACCACTCTAATGTTCTTTTAAACATATTTAATTGCAATTGGTGTACATTAATTAATGTAGTCTTTCGTGTTTCAACTCTAGATCAGGATTTAGAGGGTGTTGAACATGTTGAGCATGAGGCTATAAGACAATATTAGGAACATGATGTGGCCCAATCAGGTAGAGAGCACCACTCTGATGTTCTTTTAATTAATGAAATATGTGTAACAATAATAATAAAACATATCAATTTAACATCTCTTTTCTATTGCAGTAGACCCCTCCTTGCAGCTGCGTCCATGTTGTGAGTACATGACTAGGCATACATTAAGATCATGAGTAGAGCTCAAAACAACTCAAGGGGGTACAAATTATTTTTAAAATGATACTCCACTTCAGCTTTTTTTATTTGCAAAAAAGAAACAAAAAAAAAGTGATTGTAATCATATTATGACAGC
Source organism: Sequoiadendron giganteum (assembly GCA_007115665.2). Lineage (NCBI taxonomy): Eukaryota > Viridiplantae > Streptophyta > Pinopsida > Cupressales > Cupressaceae > Sequoiadendron > Sequoiadendron giganteum. The sequence continues at coordinate 205,583,754 of CM021104.1, read as the reverse complement.
CATATTTTTGATAATATGTAAAAACTGAAAAAATGAAATATGTTAATGAATGAATGTGAATATGTTAATGAATAAATGTTATATGTTAATGAATGAATGTTATATGTTATTAATTAATGAATGAATGAATGTTATATGTTATTAATGTAGGATGAATGAATGATTGTTATATGTTATTAATGGATGAATGAATGATTAATGTTATATGATCAGGTATGGGGAATTAAGAGTGATGTGAGTGGGGGGAGGGCCAAATGAGCTTCCACCTTCACGTGGTTGGCCCTGTTAAGTAGAGAATATTAAAATATTCTCAAAACAAAGAGAAGCTCAATAAGGTAAGTAATGCACTTTTCAATATAAGAAATGCATCGTTTGAAGCATCAAACCAGTTTGCAAAGATGAAAGAAAGTGCTAAATTCACACTATGAACATTGTGTTGTGTGTGGATTTGGTTTCAAAGCTCTATTTTTTATTTTTATTTTGGTGGTCTCATTAATTTCACTTTTCCTGGCCACTTGATGATTAGTAGGTAGGTTGGAAGTGCTTCGTATCCATTAGAAGAATATGAAGCTCTCTGATGATGTACGTATTGTAGAACCTAAATTTCTTTTTGTACTTCGAGATCTAATGCCAAGCAATGCTTGGATTTTGAGAGCATTTATTAATCTTTGTTTTTCTTGGAGACAGTATATATTAATCTTTAGGATTCTCGGTACAGGTTGATCTCAAAAGGATTGGTAAGGATACTCATGGATATGTTGGAGCAAATCTTGCACCTTTGTGCACTGAGGCTGCACTTCAATGTATTGGGGAAAAAAAGGATGTCATTGACTTAGAAGATGAGACAATATATGTTGGGATTCTACATCAATGGTCATGACTAATTAGCACTTCCAGATTGCATTGGGCTCTAGCAACCCATCTGTTGTTCGTGAAACTGTGAGTTTTTCCAAACCATGTCTAGACATTCAATTTTTCTCATATCAATTAAGTGGGGATTGTATTTTTAAACTATTGATCTGTTGTGCCCCTAAATTTTCAATTCCTAAGTTTGTTTGTTTCTAATGATTTTCATAATGGTAAATTTTCTTATGAATATTGGGAAAACATTGATAGGTTGTCAAGTTCCAAATGTCACTTGGGAAGATATTGGAGGGTTGCAAAATGTCAAGAGGGAGCTTCAAGAGGTATATTGAGATATGTGGTTCACTATATTTCTACCTTGCTTTTCTTTCAATGCAGAAAACTTGCTTTTGAAGGAGATATGAACTAACAAAATTCATATAAGTTTCATGTACACTGTTCAATATCCAGTGGAGCATTCTGAGAAATTTGGTAAATTTGGAATGTCTCCTTCAAAAGAAGTGCTATTTTATGGACCACCGGGTTGTGGAAAGACATTGCTTGCAAAAGCCATTGCCAATGAATGCCAGTCCAATTTCATCAGTGTGAAGGGCCCTCAATTGTTATCAATGTGGTTTTGAGAGAGTGAGGCTAATGTGACACATTTTTTATAAGGCTAGAGGGTTAGCTCCTTTTGTCTTGTTTTATGATGAGCTCAATTATATTGCTACACAGGTGTGTTGCTTTTTTCTAAGTAAAAGTTTAAGGTTAACTATAAATGATTGGGAATTTTGTTTGACCTTTTTGAAGTAGGCTCTAACTTGTGATGCATAATTCGTTTGCATGTTTCTGGTGTGGTAGTAGTGTTAGGGATGTTAGTGGTGTTGCAGATAGATTCCTTAATCAGCTGTTGATAGAGATGGCTTGTATGACAGCCAAGAAAATAGTTATCATTATTGCTACTACAAACATGCCTGATATCATCAATCCTACACTGTTAAGGCCTGACTGACTTGACTACTTTTATATATCGCCTAGAGTCACCCCGATAAGTATTTCGATCCATTTATATCTTCATCGACAAGAGATCATGTATCACTAGGATATTCTATAGTTTCCCCGATGTGGTGAGTCTCCCCGATGATTATTCTTTCTATCTCAACTATGTCACCAAGATTCCTGCTGATATAATCTTATCAGCATCACATAGCTGGTTGGGTAGACATTCAAAACTTACTTCAATGGTATATGTCTTGCCGATATGCTTCCCTTGTGCTTCGCCGATGAGACCAGATGTGTATCTCACCAATGAAATGTCATCGCTAAGACCAAAATATAGTCATCTCGATATATCTTCTCAGCCAATTTTGATCACTATAATAGTCTTGATCTTTCACCGATAAGCCTACATTTCAATGAATAGTTTAAAAAAAAAAAAATTGCAATGTTTCGTTGAATTTGCAACGAACCCCAAAAAGCGTCCGACGAATTTGCAATGTATCCGATGAATTTTTGCCGTAATGACTTGCCTATTTCATTGCATGTTCGACAAACTTCTATCGCTATTTAGATCTAAATTATGCCACCAAGACTCCTACCCATGTATTCTTAACAGCGTCACATAGCTGGTCAGGTAGACATTAAGAACCTACTCCGATGGTATATGTCTTGCCGATATGTTTCCCTCATGCTTCGTCGATGATACAAGATGTGTATCTCACCGATGAAATGTCATCGTTGAGACCAAAATCTAGTCCTCTCAATATATCTTCTCAGCCAAATTTGATCACTATAATAGTCTTGATCTTTCACCGATATGCCTACATTTAAACGAATTGTTTTTTTTTTTAAATTGCAATGTTTCATCGAATTTGAGACGAACTGCAAAAAGCGTCCAATGACTTTGCAATGTATCCAGTGAATTTTTTCCGTAATGACTTGCCTATTTCATCACGCGTTTGATAAACTTTTATTGCTATTTCAATCTAAAGTATTTCGCCAAGACTCCTGCCAATGTATTCTCAACGACATCACATAGCTAGTCGGGTAGACATTCAGAACATACTCTGATGATATATGTCTTGCCGATATGCTTCCCTCATGCTTTGTTGATGAGACAAGATGTGTATCTCACTAATGAAACTTCATCACAGAGACCAAAATCCAATCCTCTTGATATATCTTCTCAGGCAATTTTGATCACTATAACAGTCTTGATCTCTCAACGATATTGGAAATACGTCAAAATTTTGTCGTAATGGCGATGAACTTATGTTGTTAATCTGACGGTTTGGTAAAGGTATGCCTCCCGTGCTCCGGGAACTGTTCGTCGCACGATCGACGAAGTGGGCATCACAATTCCAATGAGCTTGCGTCATGAGGTCGACGTTTTACTGTTCGTCGGGAGATAGACAAAAATTGAGTGACGACGTTGATTTCTGTGATTCGTCAGTTGACTGACAATGTATCGTCGAGATTTCGACAAATGATCATCGAAAATTAGGGTCAAATCCTGTAGTGTCACACAAAAATCTGAGCACTACATCATCATCCTCCAACTTCTCATAATCTAAGTAAGGTCACCATATGAAACTCTCTAGGTCATCCAAAACACATCTCCAGTGCTCTAACTTACCCATCCTAGATTGGGTAAGTCGATCTCTATAATGAAAAATATATGGTCTTCCTGCAAGTCTATCATGTACTGGCAATGGTCACGCAATGGAAAAATTATCCCATGCCAAAACCTATAGTAAAGTCACCCCTGCTGATAAGCTACGTCCTCCCAAGTATACCACTGAGTGTAAATCATGATAAAGGTAGGATAGCATACACATACCCCACGCATATCTAGTCCCGTGCATGACCATCCTCTCTAGAATATGGCCCCAACCCATAGAGAATCCCTTTGACTTGTGATCAAGACAAAGGAAGCCTCCAATGAATGCAACTAGCACTATTGGTAGAGTAGTGTAGTCGTCAGCCATCGTCCATCACGGAACACTCAATCCTATAATATGATTATCCTAGAATACTCTACGAAGTGCATCTCTCCCACCAACCTCATGTGAATCATAAACTATTATCTCTCCTATAAATGATATCCACAATATCTACCACACATCCTCGGGTGTAACTGTCATCTTGATAGTAGGTAGGTGGAAGGTGTTATGATCATTGTCCCACCACTCAGCTAAGGCAGTAAGGAGACCTCGATTAATCCTAATCTGGGGCATATCAAGTAGAGTAGACAAACCACATCAAGAGATGATGTGAATCTCATCACGAGTCAAATGAGGGATCAAATCAACAATCCATGCAAAACTCTCTTGCATCTAGAGATTATCCAGAGGATCCTATCATTATAAAAGGTTTAAAAATCAATACACTATGTCATGATTTTCAAGTCAATCTACTATCAGATCTAATCAAACTTTGGTATGAATTTGTTATCAAAAGTCATGAACAAACATCAACTAACCTCACCTATCATGAGGCTCATCACAACCGTCATGTAACCTCACCTATCATAAGGTTTATCTGATATGAAATCATTCCTCACCTATCATGAGGATCATCACAAATGGGATTATTTCTCCCCTATCATGAGAGTAAGTGTTATTTATCATCAAAATCAGACATTAGTAAATTTGGACTATCAAATCATACCAAACCAAAGAATGGGCATGATCAAAATTGACGAAATCAAGGTTAAAAAGTGTCAACTTTGTAAATCTGACATGGATGTGCTAAAACATGAATCCTAAGTGCTAAAACATCAAAGCACTATTTCATCAGTCGGATGTGCTAAAATAGGCATCCTAAGCGCTAAAAAAATCAAAGTACTATGTCAGTCGGATGCGCTATAACAGAAACCCAAAGTGTTAAAGCACCCAATGCACTAATTTATCACACCAATGTGCTACAAAAGTCCATCAAAGCGCTACTTTACGCAAAGCGCTATAATAGTCTATCAAAGCACCAAGTTTTTACATCAATGTGCTAGAACTTTCTAGGTGCTAAATAAAGCTATCTAAGCGTTGATTTTTCAAAGCACTAAACTATCCTATGGAAGCGCTAAAGAAATTAACAGAAGTGCTAATTCCTCAAAGCACTAAAACATATCCTAGAAGAGCTACACTGAAGTGCAAAGGACTAAAGTGTGGCATTGATGTGGTAAAACTAAGAAAACGCGTAAATGCATGAAAAGAGCATGAAAATTGAAAAAGGCACAAATTACGAGGTGGATTACGGGTACGTATTGGAGGTCCATAGGCAGTCGACCACTGGTGATGTCACACACACTCAAATTAGTGAGTGTGATAGGGGATCGACATCTTGCTCCAGATGGCTCAAATGTCTCTCTCACTAGGTTTTGAAAAGTCAAAAAGTATAAATGAGGGTGAAAAGGGCATTTTTGACCTTATATGAGTTTTTCAAAAGGGATTTTTGAGGGGATTTCTTTTATTATAATTAATTTTATTTATGAAATTAATTGAAATTCATCCAGGGGCCAAAATTTCTTCATCAACATTAGGAGATAAATTATTTCTTCATCAAATCTTCGTCAAATCATCATCAAATCATCATGAAAATTCTAAATTTTGAAAAAACCAAAAAATAATAAAAATCATACGATCACTAATTTATGTCCCGAGGGGACATATTATCATCAATCATCTGAAAATCAATATCTGGGGCATACTGAAAATTTTTGGTCGATACTATTAGTAGCAACAAAATTTTCTTTGAAGCAATGTGTAAACACATCACTTCAAAGAGGGGAAAAATGTATACACCTAAAATTGGTCAGGAGAATCTGATTAATTAAATACAATTTATTTGATTAATTATCCTAAATTCCTCTACTATTGAATAAATAGAAATATTTATTTATATAGTTCATGTTTAAATTCACATTTAAATTCTTCTAATTCTTCTATTATCCCATCTTAATTAAATAAACAAAATTAAATACTTTGTTTGATTTAATTATCATTTCCCCTATTTTATTCTATCACATCAATCTTAATTAATTAAATAAAGATCAAACACTTTATTGATTAATTATCATTTTCTTCTATTTTTTATTTAATAAACAACTTCTATAGTTCGTTCTATTAAATTATTTATCCCTGTTTTGCTAATTTAAATAAATCAAAATATTTAAATTAAAGCATAAATAATATTCCTCTATTATTATATGTCCTAAGCATAAAATCAAATTAGATATCCTATGTCTAATTCATTTCAAAAATATGTCTAAATTAATTGATTCAAACTTCACGGGAAGATTTGGAGACAAATTGGAGACAAATTGGAAATCCATCTCTCAATCCTCTTCCATCAATCCTTCCTATTATCTTGCTTGGTCTTTTCATGGGTAGGGACAATTCCCAAAATCTTCTCCTTCTCCTCCATCTCTCACCATTCAATCCTCCAGATTGAATCCAAGCCTCTACTTTGTTGCCCTCATGCAAAGTTGTTATCAGGAAATCTATAAATACAACTTCATTCAACAAAGAAAGGATCCCAAATTATCAAGTTTGTGCAATATTACTCTACAGGAAATCATTCAATCATCAAGAAATTCAAGCATTCAAGCAATAAAATCATAGCTTTATTTCATAATCTTGGTTGTATTTAGTTTGTTGTAGCTCTCTTTTATTTGAATTCATGTCAAGTTTAGAAATCAACATATAGGATTAGTTTTTTGTATTTAGTATCCTTCTCATTCTTCAGATTGTTATTTGAACAGTCACATTGCTTACCCGATCTGAGAGGCATAGTGGTTTAATAAATCTTTGGAGATAGAGAGCAATATGATGCTTTTAAATGAATTTCTGGTTTTAATAGCTTACTACTGAATTTAATCCCAATTTCCAATGGACGTTCATCAGAATTTTGACAATCTATTGTCGATCGACCGACGAATCGCAGAAATTAGTGTCATCGCTCACTTTTTGTCTATATCTTGATGGATTGTAAAACGTCAAACTAATGATGCAAGCTCTTCGAAACCATGAAACCCCCTTCATCAATCACCCGATGAATATTGGTTGGACCATGGGTGGCATATGATCGCTAAAGCGTCGGAGTAGCGACATACATTCGTTGGAACTGAGACGATAGTTTCATCAGTCTAATGATGAACAATACCTGAAGCATGAGCGACATACCATCAATGAAGCATCGAACCAGTGACATAAATTCGTTAGAACCGAGATGATAGTTTCGTTGGTCTAGTGACGAACATTACCCAGAGCACGGGCAGCATACCGTTGATGAAGCATCGGAGCAACGATATACATTCATCGGAACTGAGACGACAGTTTCGTCACTCTAGCAACGAACAGTACCTAGAGCATGGGCGACATACCTTTACCAAACTATCAGATTAACAACATAAGTTCGTTGAACTCATGATGAAATAGGCAAGTCATTACGGTGAAAGTTCGTCAGATACATTACAAATTCGTTAAACATTTTTTGCAGTTCGTCGCAATTTTGACGGAACAATGCAATTTAGAAAAAAAAAAACTAATCGTTGAAATGTAGGCATATCGGTCAAAGATCAAGACTATTACAACAATCAAAATTGCCTAAGAAGATATATCGGGAGGACTGGATTTTGGTCTTAGCGATGACATTTCATTTGCGAGATACACATCTTGTCTCATCGACGAAGCACAAGGGAAGCATATCGACAAGACATATACCATCAGAGTAAGTTCTGAATGTCTACTTGACCTGCTATGTGATGCCAAAAATATTACATCGGCAGGAATCTTAGTGACATAGTTGAGATCTAAATAATAATCATCGGGGAGACTCACCACATCGAGGAAACTATAGAATATCCTAGCGATACATGATCTCTTGTCGATGAAGATACAAATGGAGTGAAATAATTTTTGAGGTGACTCTGGACGATGTATAAAAGTAGTAGGAGGCTCCAATGTGTTCCATATGGATAATGATAGGACATAAGGATAGGTCAATCAAAGAGAGAAAGTTGATGTGCCAAGACCATGAGCATTTAATAGGGGTAGTAAAAGACAAGATGGATTGTCATCAATGCTTAGATTTAAAGGACAAATTGGAAGACTTCATTATGTAAATTTAGATCACAATATGATTAACCCTATTTGGACAAATGTAATGACATTAGTGTCAAGAGTTAAGAGGCCATTCAACTTTGCATTTCAATAAATTATTGTATGCATTGAGTAAATGTTTACAAGGTAGAAAAAGGATAGTCATATGATTGTTTAAAATATCAAACAACATGTCAGTTGTTGTGTTTAATTAGGCTTATAGAGGCAGGAGTTTATCATTTTTTGCATACATCTGTAGTCCAAGCTCTAGGCCTGCATTATTTGGTTACTATGTATGAGAAATGAGCAATGAATAATTGTAGAATATGGAGACTATGGATGATATTATGATGGCCACATTTGATGTTGATAAACAATTGGAGCAAAATATAAAACCTATGATGAGTCATGAGATCGAGGGGACTGTCATGGACAACAAGCACAACCTATGAACTGGATTCTAATTTTTCTAAAAAAGAAAAAATCAAACTAGTGAATATTAAACTACACACTAGAATCTAAATTTGTGGAAAATGAGAAAGTTGGTGACAAAAAGTACCTACACTGCATCTTGGATACTTAGCTAGTATACTAAAAAATAGGATTGCAAACCCAAAATTATTCTCACTCTAGAAATTCAATAGAAAAATACAGAATGTTATCCTAGATACTTAGCTCTTAGACAGTCAATAAAACAATATGAGCATGATTATGAATGGTTTTACCTAGTCCCACTCTTGATCTCCATGTTTGAGAGCCTTCTCTGTAAGACCCCATGAATCCACTATGATCCATTGCTGCCAAAACATATATTGATGTGTAAACAAGGAGCAACATTTAGACAAACTAGTTGTTGATTTCTTCTAAGAAATTTAGAGACGACAAAAAGAAGATACATGATGGGGATCATGTGGGCTTCCTAGAGAAAGCACTGCAATATGGTCTCAAGTAGTAATGAAAAACTTTAGATTAGCTTCACAATAAATCCTAACAACATGACATTGAAAGTTGCTCAGGTACTGGGTCCTTTCCCCTAGATTAAATTAAGGAAAACATTATTGTAAACACAATATGTATAGAAGAACATGAATATAAAGGAAAATGGATATTAGCAAAACATAAATGTAAATAAAAGTAGTGTGAGTTGTAACACCTCGCCACACAACCCTAGAGGAAGTTGCAAACAACTACTTAAACAGGCTCTTTTTTTAAAAAAGTATAATTAATGAGCAAGTTCACTAACTAATGCTAACATCCTCTAAGGTTATGAGACAGAGGTTATATAGAACCTCAACAAAAAATGAATAAAACCATGTCAACTATTAATAACAGAAATAACACATTCATTCCAAGAAAGATAACTCTACAACAAGCATAATATATAACTTTCAAATGCATTAATCCATTCATTAAACAATAAGGTTACAACACTCATTCCCCGAATGAGACAAGTCCAACAAATACAATTACAATTACAACTTCCACCTCAATAACAACGAGGGGTAATAAATACAAGAATAATTGAAATGAAATAAAATAAGAACTAATACTGAAACCCATGAGCTCTCCAATTGGAAGTCTCATCCACATGAACATGAAGAAAGAACCCAATGGATTTAGGTGCAAGCCACCTAGCCAAGTGGAACCCAAAGGCCCACCCCCCATGCTAGGAGATAGTAACCAAGAATACTAGTCAAGACCATCTACCTCTCGACACAGGCTAACATAAACTAAACCAAACTAAAACAACCAAACACATGCCACACAAGTACATCATAAGATCAACACATGAACAACTCAAGTACAACTCAGATACCATGCAAGTACAACACAAGTAAAACTCAAATACCATGCAAGTACAACACAAGTACAACTCTACATCGTCACATTGCTTCCAAAAATAAAGCAAATCAAGTATGTTATGAGAACCATACACACAGAAAAAAACACCAACCATGGTCACATCAGGTATGTTACGAAAACCATACCCACAATAAACAAGTACCAACTATGGTCACACAAAGTTCCATCACACATCACATCATGAGTTACTCACTACAGATCATCGGGATGGTGGCCCCAAACTGATCATTGGCCCTCATACCTGCTAATGAAAAATAAAAACCAACTGTTGTCCTAGACAGAGTGTCATCGCACAGCTCATCATGAGTTACCCACACTGATCGTTAGGATGGTGGCCTCAAACCAATTATTGGACCTCATACTTATTAATGTGGAATCAAATACCTTTCATACAGACAAGATAGATGACCTTGCCATCCCATGGCCTTCTCACTCATCCCAAGTCTAATCAAGCCCTTGCGCCTATGAGTGAGGCCAACCTAACTTGATTAGTAAAAAGTTAGTCCTAGTCTTCTAAGTATTGTTTTTAGTTATCACTGGATTAAACAACTTCCAAAGGTTACCCAATCTTACCTCTTCCGGGCTCTGGCACCTACGGAAGACACTCTTCTACTTGACAACACACACACACCAACCAAACATCAATGGTACCAAGGTGCAACTTACCAAACATCACAACCTCTCCTTTCTCAAGAGGTGACACAAACTGAAATGCACTCCAACACTAGAGGAAACAAACCACATAACAAGGTCACTCCATACGAGGAGACACGGATCCCATAATCCACTCCTAAACCAAGGAGGTACAAAACATCCCCGTTCATCGAAATCGGGTACTAACATAGACACAACCTCATGCACTACCAAGATAATCCACAATAGGTTGACATCACAAACGACAACCCACCTAACTGAAAACCCCATCTAGAAGGCTTATTAAACTTATAAGGCAATTCCCCCAAACAAAGATGGAAATCATTCACAATCACGATGAACAAGAAGATGTGAATTAAATTCTACTTTGGATTCACTAAATCCATTTCTTCATTAACGTTCAGTAATTCATCGCATTAAATAACTGAATTTAAACATGTCTTTCAAATCAGGGAGAACTTAATACAAAATACTTAATTTCCCTACTTACATTTAAATAATAATAAAATAACCAATTGATTCCACTAATCAAAATACAATGATATAAAGTAATTATTATTTCCTTATTTCAATATAACCATATGAAAAAAGTTAATTTCCCTTATAAGAAAAACATATTATTTAGAATCAAATCTATCTCTCCTCCAAATATAATATTTTAAAATTAACCAACATCGCTTATACTTCATTTCTTCAATTAAATTTAATTAATGCCATTAGAAAAACAATAATTTCTCTTGCATAATTAATTTAAATCACCACTCTAAAAAAAAAAAATACAAATCTTATTTAATTATAATATATATATTAATAATATTTTAATATTATAAATTATAATATAAAATATTATTAAATAATATTTTAATATTATAAATTATAATAAGAAATATTATTAAATAATATTTTAATATTATAAAAATAATATATAAAATATTATTATTTATATATATTATTTACTTTATTTCTTTATTTTTTTTATAAACCAACCCCTGGCACCTTGAGCCGCCTGCCACATTTAGGGCTGGGCAGACTGATTTCGGGCCGTGGTTTTCTTTTGGTGGCCGTGGAATTTGATAGTGGCTAGCGGATTTGTTAACAGTGGTGGCAACGACATTTTCATAGAGGGGTGGAGGCAGAATTTGTAGGGCGACCGACAGTGCTTAGCATAGCCATCTCCATTGGTGGCGGCGCAGCTGTGTGAAGCATAGCCGACCTCCACCGGTGGTAGCGCAACTATGTGAAGCACAACTGACCTCCACCGGTGGCGGTGCGGCTATGCAAAGCATAACCGTCCACCACACGGCTGTAGGCGGTGTTGTGGACGGAAGGAGCGGGGTTCGAAGGCGGAGGAAGTGGTGGTAGGGTGTGTGGGGAGTGTGTTGGGCATGACTCCCTCTACCTGCCTCCATGGGAGGTGCGGTGGGGGTTGAGCCACATGCCCCCCACCAAATATATAATGTTTTTAAAATAAAATTTCAAAGTACAAAAATCCCTACTGATTTTCAAGGAATAAACAAAAAATATATATTTTATTTCATAATAAAATAATTTGATAGCATCAACATCAGCTCAAAAGAATTAATAAAATATATATAAATATATATATATATTTTCAAAATACATTTGCAAATCTAATTGAAGAATAAATTGAAGGAAAAAAATTTTCCAGCTAAGAACACATTTCAATTTCTTTTCTTGAGAAAAAACCAAAAAGAGAAGAACAAGGGTTTGATTTTCCAAAACAATTCAACATGAGGTTTTCAACATAGATCAGGCTTTTAAATTTTCCCACATGATTTTCATCATCAAAATATAAATGAACACATTTTTCTTCAAAAACAATCAAATTACAAAGAATGAACCTAGTTTTATTTTTGAGGTGAGAGGATCCAAAATGGTGCTTAGCTCCCAACCTTGCTCCCCACTTCCACTCCACAGATTTTCACAACTTGAATCCAAAAACCTACCAAATCCAATAGTTCTTCCTCTTTCCATTTCCAACTTTCCCAAAATTTCATCATCCAAAATTTGAGAAACAAAATTCAACCATAAGGATAAAACCCTAAAAATTCAACCACCACCCTCATAAATTCTTCAAAATAGAAAAATTAGAAAATATCTATTTTCTTTAATTTTTGAATTTCAAACTTTCAAATTGACATTTAAATCATTTTTCAATGTTTCAATTCCTAATTTCTCAAATTGAATTTTTTATGCATTTTCTTTATTTTCAAATTCAACATAAATAAATTCACTTCTTTCAACATCAAAATTTTAATTAATTAATAAAAAGATTTAATCAACGATTAATATATTTATTAATTAAATTAAATTAATAATAAATAAACTATATTTCAACATAATTCTAGATTACATTACTCAACAACTTAAATACCTTAAGCCATTTAATTAGCCCTTTTCTAACTTGCAATTAAATAACAAAGAGAGGGCACAATATACAAAGCAACACAACCTAACAAACAACTGACAGCATACAAGAACTAGGGTGACAACTTGGCACAGAAACCTAGCTACTATCTCCCAATCGAATACCATTTGGTATTGAACACGCTCCAACCTGAGAAGGCAGGTTGAGTCGATGTCCTATACCTGTCAACCTATAAATCAAGTAAACACAACATATAATATGAACAACATAAAATACACACCATGAAGAGGAAATAACGAGATCGCAGGGCACTCACAAGTGAGTGATGCGATACTGTCCCCTTCACCAATACAATGCAACTAACTGACAATTCTCACATATTAGTATAATCCAAAGCATAATAATCATTGATTCGAATAACCATAATGCTAATCCAAAATGTGGAATAAAGATATCATCTGAATATAGTATCATCACATCAAAATACATCAAAGCTACATACCCACACAAGGATGCACTGTCCAACCATAAGGAAAACCGAAGGGGTGTTACATGAGCAGAAAATGAATCAAAATTGGTCTTGAATAAATAAAATCATACCCAATTAGCATTAAGTTATACTGACCTTGTACTCATTGCCATTCTCAATCTTGAAGGTTACTTTGATGCCTTCTACAGAAAGATATGTAATGCCATATTTGAAATTATGTAGATTATTTTTTTAATTCTTCTCCATTTTGATATTTTCTTTCAAAAATTCATAGAAAGATATGTAATGCCATATTTGAAACTTACATATTTTAATTTTACTAGTTCTGTAATTATAGGATATGATTCCAACAATTATGAAACGCATTGGCAATATGTTGTATGAATGAAGTAAACTATGCAATTGGCAGGTGTAAACCCAAATTCCTTAACCCTTGTCAGCATCCTTCTTGCCTGTTTTAAAACATGTGCTTTGGAAAAGGGCATCAAAATCCATCTAAGTATAATGAAAAGGATATTTTTGTCAGATATTATATTACAGTAAGTTGAATGAATGTAAGTAGAGATATTTTAGCATACTTGCAGATGGTACAAAATTTAATGGTTAAGTGGAAGCCTCCCATCAACAACAAGATCCAAATATCTATGTATCTATCTCAATTGAGCCTCTAAACCCTTCAGAGCTGTCAAATTTTCCACTAACCTGTTGTGCACAAAAGTCAAATTTTAGAGACCACTAAAAAAAAATAAAAAAATAGAGCTTTGAAAACAAATCCACACACAACACAATGCTCATAGTGAAAATTTAGCACTTTCTTTCATCTTTGCATATTGGTTTGATGCTTCAAACGATGCATTTATTATATTGAAAAGTGCATTACTTACCTTATTGAGCTTCTCTTTGTTTTGAGAATAGTTTAATATTCTCTATTTAACAGGACCAACCACGTGAAGGTGGAAGCTCATTGGGCCCCTCGCCCCCCTCACATCACTCTCAATTTCTCATACCCAATCATATAACATTAATCATTCATTCATCCATTAATAACATATAACATTCATTCATTAACATATAAAATTTATTCATTAACATATTCACATTCATTCATTAACATATTTCATTTTTTCAGTTTTTACATATTATCAAAAATATGGCTGTCATAATATGATTACAATCACTTTTGTTTTTGTTTCTTTTTTTTCAACTAAAAAAAGTTGAAGTGGAGTATCGTTTTCAAAATAATCTATCCCCCCTTGAGTTGTTCTGAGCTCTACTCATGATCTTAATGTATGCCTAGTCATGTACTCACAACATGGATGCGGCTGCAAGGGGGGGTTGCTCCAATAGAAAAGAAATGTTAAATTGATATGTGTTATTATTATTGTTACACGTATTTCATTAATTAAAAGAACATCAAAGTGGTACTCTTTACCTGATTGGGCCACATCATGTTCTTGATATTGTCTTATAGTCTCATGCTCAACATACTGAACACCCTCTAAATCCTGATCTAGAGTTGAAACATGAAAGATGACATTAATTAATACACCAATTGCAATTAAATATGTTTAAAAGAACATTAGAGTGGTCCTCTTTACTTGATGGAGCCACATCATGTTCCTAATCTTTTCTAGCCTAATCATGCTCAACATGTTGATCATGCTCTACATGCTCTAAAGTTGAAACACGAAAGGTTACATTGATTAATACATCAAATTCAATTAAAGATGTTTAATTGTATTAATCCATACTACGTTTTGTATAGCACATGAATAAATCCAGTACCGGGATGCACACCATGGCCTTCATCTACAGGTTGTGCTCCACCCTCACCAGGCTACATTCTAATGTCATGTGCAGTATTATCATTGCTTATTTGTGTAAAACAAATAGGCACATTATTATGGTGGAAATTAATATTGAATAGATTGCACAAGTATTCAATTTGAAATAAACTTATTGATTTTATTTACGTGCATGTTGGATGCAGTGGAAGATTGTGTTTTCCCAGTTGAGACTTGTAGTTGTTCAGTCAGGGATCCATAGCCTTGGTGGAAGACAATCTTTAGGTCCTCTTGTGTGGGCACTCTGTTGAAATCACAACGTTTCATTTTTGCATGGGATCATGAATTTTGCTTCTATGGTGTGATAAAACCAAATTTTTTTGCAATTTATTATTTGGATGCAATACTTCATTTATTGATACTTACAAATCATGCGGCTATTTTGATATAACCACTAGAGCCAAGTTTGTGTTGCCCGTGTATTTCTAGTCTTTCCTTTGTTGCCTTTGATGTGTCGGGCAGCTTATGAAAAATTTGAAATACATTAGATTATATAAAAAGAAAGAGTAATCTATATATATAATTAAATTGTTTATAGTATCACATACCTTCCGTGGCCCGGTGGTGTCTTTCCTTTTTTCTTTTCAGCCTTCTCCTTTCCATCTGACACCAAGTCCTTCCACTCCCTCTTTGGAATCATGGGGGGACACTCATACTTTCTGTTCTTCTATAAATGTGACCTATATTGGTCCCTCACATACTTTAGATAGGTACCAACTTTCTTAAGGACCTTGGTTCAGTTGAATGTTTTATCCCTGAACAAAACAACTAAATGGTTAATGAGCTCATCTTTTAAATCTTGATTTTGGGCATTCCACCATGTACGTATGGTGGGCCTGAAGAGCTCCAATGTAAGATCACTTAGATTTTTATAAAAAACATCATTTCCTGCAAAATGATCATGGGATCATTAGTCTATAAAGAGTGATCAATAAGAAAATTTGAATTGGATTATATATAATAATAATTAAATTTTTTTAAAGTACCTAGGACCTTCTCTATGTTTATGGGAAGGAAATCCTCGGTCACCACAAATGTGACCGGCAATGTTCCCATACTAGTAATATGGGAAGATCCAAGAAACACTGCTAAAACATCACCAGTACTAGCGGCCTCTGTATCCATAGGTACTGACACATGTAGTGGCATGTGTTCGCTGCTAGACAATGCACTATCAAATGCATGCATGGTATGTGTTGCCGACATTTCAGTCAACAATATAGGCATGGATGATGGGGTCAGATGATGTGTTGTATGCATAGGAAGATCAAGATTGACACTTGTACTAACCCCTACTTCCTGGGAAAAAGTTGCAATACCTTGATCATGGCTAGCAGCATGATGAGAACACAAATAATCCTGTAAAAACAACACATATTTTAGTTCGTGACATAAAAGAGTACAAACTATAAAACCATGAATGAACTTATGTTATAATTAAAGATCTCATGATAGCTTACTTGCAATTTTTGTGCTCTCTTAGACAATATTTTAACCCTTTCTCTTATCTCATCTATTTGAGGCACTATGAATACCAACTTAAGGATTTGTTCATTGCATTTTTTTTGGTCCTTCCTCATCATATCCATAAGGTTTGTGAAAAATGCGATGTCATCATCACATAATAGTGACTGCACTTCCATATGGATGCTCTCCTGTACTGCTATTGCCTTTCCCTGATCAGCCGACTGCAACAAGAATATTAAAAACATTATCGAAATTAACCCAATAAACTCATGAAAAAAACATAATAATAATAAAAATTTCTTGTATCTAAATTTGTACAATTATAATGATGTAAAATTGTTAGATATAAGAGCCTGAAGATGGATCGTGATCTACGCTCTAGGCCGAAGCCTTCCTCATATGATGAATGTCTCGTTGTGCCAAAAATTAAATCTAGAAAACATTATCGAAATGAAACCAATAGACTTACAAAAAAAAACATAATAATAAAATGTTATATTGGAGTCATTAATTGGATGTTGGGTAAAATAGAATATAGTACATACCACCCACATAGTAATTTTGTTTGTATCTAAGCGATTCAAATTATAATTGATTAGCAACTCTTCCCTTGTAGTTATTGATTTAATCACACATACGAATACACAGTTTCCCTCTCGCACCTCGAATACACAATTGGGTTGCTTATTTGTTGACCCAGGTCATGTACTACTTATAAAACCTACAATATTCCCTGATACTTTTCACCTCTTGTCAATGTACCTAGCCACTCCTTTATTTTGATCCTTATCTTTTAGTTGTATATAATTTGCTGATAGTGCATACTTACGTATACTTCATGTATATTGAACCAGCTGCATCCAATATTTCTAACTATAACAGGGTCCAACATACTCCATCAACTTAGTAACTTTATCGTAATAGGCCTTTTATGCGGTCCATGCAAAACAGGCCCAAACCATGTAATGACGATGGTGCTATGCAAGATATCCTCTCATTGACACAAAGATCAGTGTTTATTGGAGGAAGTTCCTTGGGTACCCAATGTTTCCGTAGATGTTTGTACCTCAAGGGTGCCTCGATGTTTCCTATGCTCTCATCATCATAAGAACATGACCCCCCTTCAGCAAGAAAAAATTCCATGCGTTTACATAATTTTCTTCTAATATTTTGACCTCTAGTTGATCTCCCTCTTTTAGGCCTACTACATGTCTCACTTTCCTCTTCTCTTCCTGATTTTCCCTCGCTTGAGGAAGAAAAATCTGACAAATACCTATTTGGTGGTATCTGGACTCATAAGGATGTTGGATGAAGTTCTTTCATGGTAATCTAATCTGAAGGTGACAATATGATTAATCTATCATTTCATCGCTAGAATTTGACAGGTTATAAGGTAATCAAGTCTTGATAGATTGCAAGTTATTGTTACTACTATCCAAATGTGTCCATCACAAATAAAATCTACTTAACATTTTAACTCCCAAACTTTGTAACAAGTGTTAAATGTGACTATGGTCCACCAGTTACACAACCAAGGTGTCAAATGTATTCTCTAATTGTAATCAAAGGACTTTTTCTCTTCAATCATGTAAATAAACTTGAAGGGAAACACCACCAAGTGGTTTATTGGACACCTACATGACTAAAAATAGCAGCAAATTTACATTTAATTTTCATATGTCTAAGTGGTTAATGAGGAGAGAGTGTATACTAGGCTTAGTAAAGTCATCATAAGTTTATGCTTTGGCAATAAAAAATGTTTAAGTCATCTTAAATATTCCTATGTCTAATTGCTAGGAGACTTTTGGTATGTTTTAAGGTAGGATGAGTGGTCGCATCAATATTCTAATTCTCTATGAGAAGGTTTCAACATCCTCAAATAGTGAAAGTTAGTGCTCGTAGTCATTTGAAACAACAACATTTTGATTATGTATGATGGTAGGATTTGATAACTTAAAAGAATTGGCTACCCAACAAACTTAAAGTTAAAAGAAACTTTTTCAGTTTAAGGGGTTAGCACTTTCTTTCATCTTTGCATATTGGTTTGACGCTTCAAACGATGCATTTTTTATCCCACTTCTATCATATTGTATTCCCATCCCATTGCAATTGTTGAAGGAGTTGATACCCAAATTTCATATCAGATACCACGTTCTTGAAGCAATTTTTTGTGTTTTTACAATTTTTCTGAAGTTCTTTTGTGTTGTATGGATCCATACAAGCTTTAAATGCTCTAAGATCATTGGTGTAGATAAATATATGTGTTCCCTTTCATTTGAATTTGTTTTGAAGTTCTCAATCACTATTTTCTAGGATTAAACAATCAAATACAGGGACTGCCCTGTTGTGCCTGTGTAAGGGTTTGAGGGATAAATAGAAATGACATCCACCAATCCACCCACTATCTTGGAACTATAACTCGGTGGATTGGTGTGCATCATGGTGGATTTGATGGAGTTTCAAATCTTTTTATTTGAATTCCATTTATGTTTTGCCCTTGTCTTGGCTTGTTACATTGTTTGGGAGGAACCTAAGGTTGGGTTTTACCTTGGCTTTCATAAAAATCCTAATGCTCCATGTAGAACCTTGAGTGAGATATATTCGGCCATTACCTTTTTAGAGTGGGTATTAAAATGACTTATTTCTCATTGTTTCATCTAGGTAGGGCCCCTTTTTATAAATTGAGTTAAATATTTTTCCTAACTTTATTACTTCCTAAGTTTAGGTTGGTGCATGCCCTATGTTACTAATATTATCTCAAACCTAAGGGGAGGGTCAATAATCAAAAGAGCTTCTGAAAATTCAACTACATAAGCTAAAAAATTGACTATAAATGTGGCCAAATTGGCCCAAAAGATAGTTGAAAGAGAAGAAGCTTAGAAGAAAAGTTTGATAGAGAAGTATAACACCATTATTGGAGAGTATAGTAGAATTCAGCAAAGGAATGTTGAGCTGAAAACTGAGGTAGACAAGTTGAAGTAAAAACATGTGGGGGAGCCTTCTAGTGCTCCTGGTACCCTGGCCATACCTTCTACATCAAGATCAGTCCCTCCACCTTCTCTAATTGTTTCTACTCCTCGGTCCCCATCCAAACTCCTGCTCCTAGTCCTTCATTATAGCCAGTTGAAGAGGAGTTTGAGTACTCTATAGATCCCACCAAAAAGTAGATTCTTAATAAGATTAGAGAGCTAGACCTATAGCTCTAAAAGCAAGTGAGAAGGGAGCAGTTGCCAATCAAAATGAAGTTGTAGACACGGTTTTTAGGCATTTGAATTAGGGAGTTGATGGTAGATTACCATCAGTTTATTCTTTATATTATTTATTCTTAGATTCAATAAGAAACATTACTAGGGATCATGAATTAGTTTTCCTTTAGTTGAGAAGTGGATCCCTAGGGCCAATGACCTATATGTTATGTATACGGCCTTTAGATTCGATGCAGACAACATGCCCCAATCATTAAGGCCTACTCAAGTTTTTCTAAAATCACTGCAAGGTTTTCAAGCCTTACCTGATGATTTGAGTAGGAATATTAAGGAACTGGTAAATAATTTTGATGACTAGAGTGGCACGTCTTTACCAGATTTACAAGGACTGCCCTATTTTTCCTATGTAAGGGTTTGAAGGCTAAATAGAAATTACATCCACCAATCCACCCACTTTCTTGGAACTGTAACTTAGTGGATTGGTGTGCATCATGGTATGATAGAGGTTCATTGCATTCAGGGGTATTTTAAAGCAAGAAACTTGGCATTGAATTGATGTCCTAGGGCTAACAGGGGCAATTTTCTTGTGAATTTGTGGTTGTTAAGTCAGGGTTTATCAATTTGATGGATATCTTGGTAGATTCATGGTGATATTGTTTGATGGTCTAATCTCTACCTTGAAAAGAAAAAATCTCTAACAACTCTAAGAGCTATAATGGGATGGCATTAAAGGAACCTTCATATGAAGGATCTTCTAATGAAGGACATTCGAATTAAGGTCTTCATTTAAAGGTCCTTCATGCCAAGATTGATTTTATAAATCATTTTGGACATGAAATATTTAAAATAAAAAATACCTTCATTTGAAAGTCTTGACATGGCATCATTTTTGAATGAAAGTTCTTAATTCAAAGATCATGACGACATCACCTTCAAATAAAGGTTCTTCATTAATTGGTATTTTGTAATTTTGAATGTGTGATAATAATTTAGGGTTGAAAATAAATCCATTTGAGCCTTTTATAAATGAAAGGACAATTGATGAAATCATATGCCTTGTCAACCTTTTAAATTAATAGTAAGGGCATCATGAGTAGTTTGTTGGGCCCTTTCAACAATCTCTGATGCAAGGATGGAATTGTCTAGAATGTATCTATTGTCAAGAAAGACAATTTTTTTAGCTCTATGACTATATCTCAAGCAATAGGTTTAATTGTGATGGAAATGATATTGACAAGGATTTTGTAATCTAGGTGTTGAGTAGCATAATTGGCCACCATCCTAGGAAAGATTCTTCATTCTCACTTTTAGGTGTTAAAATTTAACAATACGTAGATTGATGAAAGAGCCCAAAGATCCTTTCTCCATGTTATCCAAGTACACATAGCAACGGTCTTCTCTTATACGGTTGGACATGAATTCAAGAACTTAGCTAGGAATTATTCATTTAACCTAAGGTTTTCTCATAATGCCATCATTGGAAAAGTATGATCAAATTCTTCTATTATGAAGAATTGGCCTATGTGCCTCTAGTAATCATTATAAAAATGTGAAAGACTAAGCTATTTTATTTTTTCTATCTTATCTTATACCATTTTACGAGAATGGGGGGGACAATGTATGAGAAGATCTTTGGAAACTAGGCATGAAAATTGTAGGTTAGAGAGAATGGGGGTGCCAAACTTATAGTATTCATTGTCCCTTGGTCGTCAATTTTCCATGAGTTCCCTCAACCTCATCCTTGGCGTTGGTATTGACCTTGTTTTAGCTCCAAACTCTTCGTCAGCACTAGTATTGACCTTGTTTTCACTCCTCCAAACTCTTCCTCAGCGTTGGTATTGACCTTTCACTTGTCCAATTCGATGAGCTACAACTTGGTTTAGTTAGGTTTTAGAGTATGTTAATTAAATTTAAAATTATGGCTCCATTTAGAGTAGTGAATATAAAGCAAGCAAATCCTATTATTGCGCCATTTAGAGTAGTGAATATAAAGTAAGCCAAGCCTATTATAGTCATGAGGGAAATAATAAAAATCCTAGGATACTTTGTGAAACCATTTTCCTTGGTTAAAGGGAGGCCATAAAATATACCTTTGGATTTTTTCAATCTTCAAATATAAGGATTTTCAAGGTTCTTAGAAACATGAGTAATGGAAATGTGTGCAACAAGAATTTTTGAACACACATGGAATCTCCTTGCCAAAGAAAGGGGCTTCATAATTTAATATGATAATTTTTCTTAGCTCTAGAAATGATATGTTTCCTTAAAGAGGAAGGAGAAACCTAAAAGGTAAAAGAGATTCTTATGAATCTCAACACTTCCTTATGATCAACCCCCTTCTATCCATAGGAATTGAACCAATTAGGCTTGGCTAAGAATGATTTCCTATAACATTGAGTTTTATGCCACTATATATTTGACCTTAAAGCTTTCTAGAAAATATCTAGGCATTGCATATCCTAAATAATGTCATGTTTTTCCTCCAAGAGAGTGAGAAAGGAGTGATTAGAAAAATGACCATTGAATAGTTGGGCTATAGAGTTACGAAAGCAACATCCGATCGTTGATTATGGGATTCACATCCTTAATGTTTGTTAGAATTTGATGAAATATTTTTTGTTCTTTGTTTTGTCCATCTTGTCGAAAAACACAACTTAATGTAATGACCATTTTGAATTCTTCCCATAGTAGCTTTTGTCACCTTTTTCTTTCATATGGAGCCATGTCATTTACTAGATGTAATTGTGCCAAGTCTCCAACTAAAATCATGTAGATATGCCTGAATATAAAATATTTAATTAAATTGATAAGTATGAATTTGTATAGAAGGAACTATAATAGAATTGAATAAAAAATATTGTAATGTAAAGTTATCAAAGTTAGCAAATTCAATCCAGCACTCACCTCCAAAACTTTGTATACTATTTTGTGGGAATGCTTGTCGAAGCCGGGAATCTATATTTTCAAGCAACCTCTCCCGAAAGAAACTCATTTCATCTATCAATATGTATCTGACATGTGATATTTCTTCTTGGAAAGTTGTAAGTCTTGTCCCTTCTAGTTCATTGAAATCTCTTATTGGAATTATTAGCTTTGAATGAATGGTTGAAGCACCAATGTTGAATGTTGCAACTCTAGTAGGCGTGAATAGAAGTAGAGGAGATTGTTTGGGAGAAGAATTTTTTTCTAGTGCTAGGTTATATAGGGTTAGGTTATATAGTGTTTGAGCCTAGCCTCAAACACTACAATTATGGTTAGGTTTGGGATTAGGTTTATGGTTATGGTTAGAGTTTAGGGTAATCCCTAAATTTAAGTTTAAGTCATAGTTGATTATTTTCCCACAAAAGGAAATTAGATCCATTTTTTCTCATGTTCATTATAGCCAACTATGGCTTAATCTTAAATTTAGACATTTTCTTGAAACCTAACATCATATCCCTAATCTAACCATAAACCTAACCCTAATCATAAGATTGACTCATACCCTGACCTTAACCCTAGCCCTAACAATAAAGCCAATCTTAACCCTTACTTGGAAAGTAAACCATCATTTTCTCATTAATGTAACCCTCGCCATAACTTTAACCCTAACACTATTTCTCAAAACCATAACCCAAATCCTTTTTATCACAACCCTAAACATAAACATAACTCTAACCCTAAACCCTAAACCATGATTGTAATTGTAACCCTAAACCCTAAACCATGATCCTAATTCCAATCTAACCCTAACACTAACCTTAACCCTAATTGTAACCCTAAACTAAATAAAAATTCTACACCCTAAACTATAATTCAAATCTTAAACCTAGACCTAACCCTAATCATAACCTAACCCTTTTTCTCAAAACCTTAACCTTGACCCTAACCCTCACCTTTATCCTATCTTTATAACCCTAACCACAACCAAAACTCTAACCCCAACCTTAACCCTAATTACCTAACCCTAAATATTTTTTCTTTTATTAATTAGTTGCATTCACTATAATAACCCTAAACCTATTCCTAAAGCTAACCCTATCCCTATCCCTGGCCCTAATCCTAACCCCAACTCTAAGCCAAATATAAAAACAACCCTTAATCATAACAGTAACCCTAAAACTTAATTATAAATTTAACCCTAATACTATAATCCCTAATTGTAATCTTAAACCCTAACCCTAATTTCATATCTAATCCCAACCATAACCGAAACTCTAAATCTAACCCTAACCATAAAACATAAACCCTGATCTAATCCTAATCCTAACATTATTTTCCCTAACCCTAACCATAACTCTAAACCTAACACTAACCCAGACACTAAATCCTAACCCTAATTAAATACCCAATCATAACCCTAAATTGTAACATGATCCTTTGAATTGGATACTACATAAAAATGTATGTGTTACAATCATTGCTTCCATTGTTGGAATTTTTACATTGGGATGCATATATTTTTAAAATCAACAAAATCTTTTAATGTCTTTCCAAAATTAATATTATTAATTGTAATATCAAACTTATCAACATGTATGCAAAATAAGAACATAAATAAGAAATATATGGTAATAGATTCTTCAAAAAACAAAGTGATGTGGACTATAAGGACTATAAGATATCCACAAAAGAGATTTACATTGAAAATATTGTAGGGAAATTCAAGAAAATACGATTGGTAGATGCAAAGCCAAATAAATGTGAAATTGTGTACTATAATGAGTTTAGAATATACACATAATGGATTTGTTGAAAAGGTTTTAGAAGCTTTCAAACAAATGCAATTGGTAGATGCAAAGAAAAATTCCAGAACCTTCATTAAAATCCTTATTGGTTTCCTTAATATGGGAAATTTGGAACAAGGTATAGACATCCATCAAAGCATAATATGAAGATGAATTTTTTCAAATGTTGTGGTTGTAGATGCCCTTTTAAAATCTATACAGAATGTGGAAGGATAGAAACATCTTGTGAACTATTTAACAAAATGTCTCAAAGAATTGTAACCTCAATTTATTTTAGTGTCTATTTTGTTATACCCCATGTCCCAAATTGGGTATAACACAATAGACACTAAAATAAATTTATAGATTGTTATGAGGGCAGTGATGAGACTTTTCTAATTGGAGTGTATTCCATTAGATTACAATTATTCGAGGCATTGTGTCAAATAGTTCATGCGCTTTGTCTATCCTCCCACATTTTGCATAGATTTCAAAAGGGCATCTACAACCACAAGATTTGAGAAAATTAATCTTCATATTATGTTTTCCTTATGACTGGTTGACTCTTATACTAAATCTGAGTGTTGTTTGTGTTTTGACAAGAGTAGATTAATATTTTTTTAATTTTCTCTATCAAGATCAATATTACACACACATCTAGAATGAACCATAGTTTAGTTACAACACTTGCTCTCTTCGAAATAATCACAGAAGATCTAGGAGAGGAAGGAATGCACACCAAACTATAAAATAGGGGTAGTTGTGGCTTTGTTAGTTTTGTTTATATACTCTACTTGTTTCCTATATGGATAAAATAATCACTATAAAAATGAAAGATGGTTGATTATGTACCAAATATTGTTTTGTGTGTTTTGAAATGGAAGATATCTATGTTGGAAAACAATGATAGACAACTGAGAGTGGGGGTGAATCAGTTACAAAATTGAAACTTTTTTAACCTTATTAACCTTTAATCTCAGATCTGATAATTAACAGTTAAACCATGAATCAACAACACATCAAAAACACACATAACACCAAGATTTTTCTGTACAAACCTTCTTAGGGGAAAAACCACGGTGGAGGTTAATCCATAATTTATACCCTATTAAAATTATAAAAGAAATGAATAAGGAATGCACATGCATTCAGGAACACTACCTAGAGCTCACTACTCAAAGGGAAGGCTCACTGCCTTACATAGGATAATCAAATTAAATCCATCTGATGAGGTTGAACTAAGAAATTAGCTTCTTCAAAAGCCTGATGACAGTTTCAGTTAGGAACATAGATACTTCTTCATACTTTGCTTAAAATTATTCACGCTCTGCTCTGCATTCGAATGATCTAATCTTTATTCACACATATCTCACATACACTTCACATACATTCTCTCTAAATGAATAAAACAATCGCTCTTATATATCCACTTCATGAATTTACATTAACAACTCTGTCGGCCAAAAATAAATAATCGATGAATACAAACTATCGGCCCAATTCATGAACAAATCTCAATGCAAACCAACCTAAATCGGTCACAACATAATGAAGACCTAAATCAACATCCTCGAACATGCCAAGCATTCAAAAATTAATCCACAAGGATCAACAACATGCTACCATCATCATGTCAACCAAGAACATGAAAACTTGAACATGCAAAAGAAAAATCTTTGATCACGAGCACACTGATCAACATGGACATACCACAATGATAGAGTATGAGATCAAGAAACATCAATGAAAATCTCAAGAGCATCCACAAAAATTCAATTCACCAGAATTACATTCTCTTCTTTTAGAAACACCAACTATAGCAACAAAATAATTGTAGGAACACAAAAACTCATAACTCGCTCCAATCTTGATGCAAACCTCTAAAAATTCCAGAGGATATACTAGATAGGCTCAAAAACAAACCCTTTAATACACGACTTCAGAATACCAATGTACAAAAATTTCCACCACTCTAATCTCGACAACTTCATAGAATTTTGCAACATATTTATTCTAATTTTCTCAATATCCTCGACATATACAACCTTTAAGACATTAATGCTAATAGTGTTGACATAAATGACAACCACATATCATGAGAAACACAACCACAACATCCAACAATATACACCTCTATGAAAATTGGTATATGATAATAGTCAACTTATTATCTTATTTATAGAATCTCCTTATCTTTTTATACTAAAAAATTCAAGGTAGAGGGTAACAAGATTCTTTGAATTGGATACTACATAAAAATTTATGTGTTATAGTCATTGCTTCCATTGTTTGCATTTTCACATTAGGATGCATATTTTTTACAATCAACACTCTTTTAATGTCTTGCCAAAATTAATATTATTAACAATTTCAAACTCTTATAAACATGTATGGAAAATAAGTACATAAATAAGAAATATATTGTAATAGTTTCTTCAACAAAGGATAAAAAAATCATATGGACCATAGAAGGATTGTGGTGGGACTTAAAATTTACATGGATGGAGGCTAGGGTTTTGGGGTTTAAGGTGGGTGTTTTCTACCCATGGGGTATTAACAAGGGAGATCAATGATAATTTGTCCTCGCAGATCTCGCACGATCAGATTAAAGGACCCTGAGGGTACTGTGAGGTCTGCGAAGAGGTGACAGAGTTCAAACAATTGTTGACTCAATCTGAGTCGTCTGACTTGCCATGTTCAATCCACATTAACGGTTCAATTTTTGTTGGGTTCCTATTCATCCGCGTTGGGAGTTCTTGATCTCTATAAGTTTTTCTTGTTAATGGCGTGACTTTATTTAGCGGATCCTCGCTTGATTTTCCTACGTGTGAACAATGTTGTCCTGATAAATGCAATGATCTATTGTACTCCATGCCTTCGCAAGCCAGGAATAATTTGTGGTGGCTACATCAGCCACTAAAATGCTCGAATGCTCATGTTGCATTTGAGCAATTAATATTCTCACACCAATTAACTCTATAAATGCTCATTGTGTTATCTGGTATTATCATCACATTTTGAGTTGTCTTGTTTGTAGGTGGTCAAGTCTCTCCTGTATTTTTCTAGGTGTTCTTTGCAATGGACCATTCGGCTGTGTGCAGAAGTACCTGACTCAGGGTGAGAAATTTGCAACCTAACGGGGTACAACCTATCCTTAGCAAGCCCGAGGTTGTCCATGATGCTTATATAGGGATGGGGAACTCCAAGTACCCACTGGTGTTGTCTTCTGGTTTTGATGGTGATGGGCCCGAAACTAACTCAGACTACCGATTCTACTTGGCATCCATGATCGAGTTGTTGGGGGTCAATGAAGAGCCCCACGCAGTTGCCCCAATAACTGTGATGGTGTCGTGCCATGCTGCCAGATCATGTGTTAAAGCAGATAAAAGGAAGTTGGGCTCACTTCTTACTGAAGCAAGGACCAGGAGCGGTCACCTCTACCAGGGCCGTGTGTCTTGCAAGTAGTTGTAGTTGTTGGGTGTGTTAGTTTTGGGTGGTGTGTTGATGTGGACGTACGCATGTCTGCCACACTCTTTTGTCTTTAGCTCTGGTTTGTTACAATGGTATAACTATTTTGATTCCTCAAATTGATTATGGTTTTTTCTAATGACGAGGAATGTGAATTTGAATTTCATTCTAAATGAAATTCAATTTTGGAATGAATAATGTAGCTTATTGCTTTGTTGCTCTCATGTCCTATAAAGAAGATTTGATGACTCATTGTTAAGGGTTGTTGGTTTTTTTGGGTCTGAAGGCTTAGAATAGGTATAGTTAGTGGTAATCCATTATTTTGAAGGTATTATGTAGGAGATCATGTTGGGTTGGGAATAGTATGAAATAAGTATACTATGCGTTTGTAATTACTCATATCGAAAGAAATCTTAAAAATTTAAGACATTTTTCTCTCCTGTGTATGGGCCATGGATTATGAATGGATTTATCAAGGGTTTGTTCATTCAGTTTCAATGGTGTGGTTGAAAGTGTAAGTTGTTCTCTTTCTTTAACTTAATCAGTTAATCAAATGCTTGAACACAAATTACATGTTTATGGTTATATGCTGAGGATTAACTAAGGGGTATTGTTTTAATATACTGACAAATCTCATGGTAGCAAAGCACTATGGTGATAAATTCATTTTCATATGAATTACGTTTTATATGAGTCCCACCCAATGGATGAGGCACTGGATAGTATTGGTAAATTCCTTTCAAGTATAGGACTATGACTCTAAGCATGGTGATTCAATACCCAAACATTTTAACAAATATCAATTGCTATCTCTTTTTGGGATATAGATCTTATGATAATTTTCAGTCTCCTTGCTTTGGGATATTTGTTATTATTGTTTGGTTTTTCCACAACTAGGATAATGACTGTCTGTTAGTGTTATTTGGGACTGCATCTGTAAGAAGAAGTGTTCTGACCAATTATGAAACATTCTTATGAACACACTTGGGTTTACCCACCTTGGTTTCATAGAGCCAAAAGTGTAGGAGATGTCATTCTTTGACTGACTCTTGTTAGTTGGCCACTAGCCTTTGTAGTTCTTTATAATGGAGGTTGGCTACCTCTTAGAGAATTGCAAGTCCTATGTGGGAAAAAACAACAACATATTGTAAGATATACACAAAATGGATCTACATTGAAAATTTGGTAGGAAAATTCAAGCAAATACAATTGGTAGATGCAAAACCAAATAAATGTGAAATTGTGGACTATAATGATTGTAGAATATACATAATGGATTTTTTTAAAAGTTATAGAAAAATTCAATCAAATGCAATTGGTAGATGCATAGACAATTTTCTCAACCTTCACCAAAATATGAAGATGAATTTTCACAAATGTTGTGGTTGTAGACTCCATTGTCAAATCTATGTAAAATGTGGGAGGATAGAAAAATCTTGTGAACTATTTGACAAAATATCTCAAAGAATTCTAATCTCATGGAATACACTCTAATTAGAAAATTTGCATCACTACCCTCATAACAATCTCTCAATTTGTTTTAGTTTCTATTGTGTTACTCAATTTGAAACTTAATTGTGATACATCAAGTTCATTGTCAAATTTTCATTTGTGTGTCAAGTTTGTCAAAATCCAAAATGATCAATTATTAATAAAATCATGGATCATGTAATATTGGGATGGGTGACCTCCTAGGAAGGCCTAGTGCTTCATCGCTTTGAGAATCATTTAGATGCAATGAGTGCTAAGTGGACCATTCATTATCATGAGAGATGGGTTCTTTTGAAACACTACTCATGAAACATGGGTCAATGAGTTTGACTTGTAAAACTACATAATTGAATCCTGATAACTATATCAAAATTTGACACAATGTAAAAAATACTTCCTACTTGTCAATAGATCATGTTGTCAAAATCTAGAATTTCAAATTATGAATTCTTTGTAATTACTCAATAGATCATGTTGTCAATTGAACCTGTTGGCATTTTTTTACTGCAACCCACATGTGTTTCCTAGAAGCTCCTATGAACTTGCCACATTCAATAATAAAATACTAGGAACAATATGGCCAACTTAACGAGAATAGCAATAAAGCTAATTTTCCTACACTTTGGACTCTGTAAAATCTAGGAGGGTATTCCCTAACATGTGCTCTTAAAATACAACATTTAAACAATTCATTCGCACATAGGTAAGCAACAGATAGATCCCCAATTAATGTTAAAGGATGAAATCCTTCAAGAAATTGGCTATTCCTTAAAAAGGACTGATGTCCATTTAACAGAGAATTGCAAACTTCACATAAAGTAAATTGATAGGAAATGTTTGAGTAAAATATCCTGATGCCATAACACAAAACATATGAGAATAAAATGTAATTAGAATTTCAGTGCCATATCCCAATGCACGGAGTCAAAAGAGAAAATTGAACTACAAGGTAAATTTCATTTTGAACACTTATGATCTATTTTGAATTGCATTACAACCCATATGTCTATACCTATGTTTATTACTCCTTTATAAATCCTATTTGTTATATTGTATTCATTTACTGGTTAACTAAAGCATTTAACTGATCCTTTGAACCAGAGCTATAGTTAAACATAATTCATAGTAAAGAACAAATGAAAATCAATGAAAATCATCTTTGATCGATATTTCATTAACAATCCATGTAACATAACACAATAGGAGAGAAAATAAACTCCAAATATTCATGAGTTTGATACAAACACATGCTCAAAAACCCCATGATTAACAAAGTTCTCCAATGTGACTCAAAATTTTTTAAAACCTCGACTTGCAATTCATACTCTCTATATTACTAGATTCTTATTTCTCATATTTTGAATATTTCAACTGACCACTCTCTCAGCCTAGAATTCCCTTTTATGAAACAAGGGAGCCAACAAGCTTCAAGTTGGAGAGTACACATGTCCATTTGTAATTGGACTGCTAACTCCTGATTCAGTTACAATTCTATTATGAGAGTGGAGAGCATAAGACAAAGATTATCATTAGTTGATAAGGAGGAAAGAAAACATTGCTCCAAAGGCTACTCCCCATATATTGAAGGCATGCTTAGCCATTATAGTATTAACTCCACCTCAGCACCTTGTACTTTGAGTCAAAGGGAGAATGCAATTTTAGAATATAATATCTAAGGCTAGACCCATATTATACATGAACAAGTTGCAATTCTTGACTATAACACTCATAATTCCAATTCATCAGTGAAAACCTTTTTCCATAATTCAAACTCCTCCTCAGAAGGCCACTGGAAAGCCACAACCTGATCAAACTTGTTTTGATAGGGAGCATACTTTACCATTATCGATGTGGCCTTTTTATCAAAGTTCTCTAAGAAACTTGTAGCAAAAGGCAACTTTTCCAATGTATTCTCTAGCATGCGGATGTCAATATTTTTGCATATCTCATGTGTTTGAGACATCATTATATTGTTCATTTGCAACTTCCAAACCTGCAGTGGCTTGACTTCATCTTGACTATGTAAAATATGAGGCAATGGGGATAGGTACTTTCCATCATACACATCTTTCAACAATTTAATCTTGGATTCCATTGGGATGGAAAATACCTGAAACTTCTGCTCAACAATTCCCTTGACCAATTGATATGTTGCAATAAGAGTAGGATATTTATCACCATGTTGTTTTGCCCCTACTTCCATCAATTTCAACTTCTCCATTCTAGGGCTCCATTTGTTTAGCAATGGGATGGCCAATTCTTTATCCCTTGGAAAAAAAATTAGTGCTTGCAACATTAGTACATAATTTGCATGAACACTGTTTAGCTTACTCTGGAGCCTTTTGTTTAAATGTTTCAAAACAATATCCACTATCACTGCATTGCTTCTCCCTATTGCATCTTGGATTTTCTTTACCATGTCCTTATCTTCTTCAACCTGATGAATCTGTTTCTCCGTAGAAAGTCCCCTTCCAGGGCTAGTAGCCCTCTCAATAGCGATAGGAACTTGTCCCATATTATATGGAACAATAGCCAAAGATTGTGCTTGTGCAGGAGGTTGAGACTGCTCTACTGGTGGGTCAGGAACAGTGTGGCTACAACTGGCTTGCTTTTGAGATCTCATGGTATCCATTTGTTGCCTCAATAAAGCCAATTCAGTTTCTAAGTCTGCTACCTTTTGTTGACTCTTATTATATTCAATAATAATGTCATTATATTGGCCTCTCAGAGTATCCCGGTCCTTGGTCAAATCTTCAAGAGTTGCTCTGATGAATTTGGCAACATTCACGACCACATCAAAAACTTCCAATGCTAGGGTGTTAGCCACTCTCCTCACAACCAAGTGACCACTGAAGTCAGAAGGTTCTGCAACAATTGGATTTTTAGAGCTAGTGGATAGGGACTAGATTGCCAATGCATCTCATTCCTCAGTAAAGGCCTATCCCTTGAGTGCCAATGTAGCCTCCTCTTCAGTAGCAATAAGTGCCTTATTAGCCCTTCTTATTGTCTCAAACACCATAGCATCAGCGATATCCCATTCAAGGAGTAGCAATACTCCACTTTTCTATACCAATTCCCAACCCTGCTCTGGTGTTATTGCTTTGAATTTGTCTCTCATTTGTTCTCTAATCTTAGCTTGAATTTCCTTCTCTAGGAGCTCTGGATGCAGACTTCTCTCATGTGCCACCTTCTTAGTATATAATTTAGTATGTGCTCTCCACACAAAATCTTTAAAATCACCGATTTAAATAAAAGAGTCATCCATCATGAACTCTCTACAGGCTTCTATTCTCAAGTCATCATTGTTTGTTATTCCTTTGATTTCATCTTTTCCTAACCTCAAAGAAACTATACCTGAACCTATTGCAATGTCAACTGGGTCCAATGGCATCTTAGGTAGCATTTCATCCAGAGTGACAATAATTTCATCATCCTCATCACCATCACAATCAACAATATTTACTCTTTCAATCCTCTACCTCTTTGGTGATGGTGGGCAAGCCTGTTCTGAAAAACTTGGAGGAGAATCCAAATCAGCAACATTTGGTACTGATTGCCTTAAACAAGATGGTGCAATATTTTTAGTAACATCTTCAGCCATACTTCGCTTTCTTCTAGGAAAAACACTTATCTTCTTTTGGGGCTGATAAGTAGGCCTCTCCTCTTCCTTTACCTTAGGGTACTCCTCGATGGTTTGTGATTTTCCCCTTTCTTCCACAACCCTTTCATATTTCAAAACCCAGACCAAGCTCTCAAAATTATAAATAGCATACATTGCCTTGCTAAAATCATCTTTAGCATTAGGTATGGGATTGAAACCAGGTATTTTCTCCTCCTTACTTTTTACCATTTTAGAGTAGGCAATGTATAGTGCCTTTATCTCATCTTGTAATTCCAAATAAAAAATATTCCTGATGGTGTCCTCAGGAAAGTAGAAGTTGTGGAAAAAAGCTCATGTTCGATGTTTTTCCTTCATTTGAGAGATAAAATCCTCAGGATCATGATTCTTGGGGTGCACAGTCCTTAGCCTATAAGGCCCAAGTAATTTATGCAACTCCTTCCATCCTCCCTTTCCCATAAAAAAATTGACAAATGTTGTATATTCAAGGAAGAAAGAACCTTTTTTCTATTCAGCTTGCAAGTGTAGTTCCTGACCGCCCCCCAACTTCCTTATGATTTTCAAAAATACAATTCTAAGGGGCACCTCCCTTGGTAGAACCTTTGGATTGAAATTAGTGACAAAAACCCTAAAAAAAATGGTATTATGATAGGGGATAATGTCTTCCCAATTGTGCTTTATGTTCAATTCAGACCTTCTCTCCATCGGCCTCAAAAATTCATGAACCAAGGCCTCCCTTAATTTAGATCCAAAGACATTATGGAAAGTTACATAATCAAACTTATGATCATGCATGTCAAGAATCCTAGTCCAATATTAGACAGGCATTTAAGTGTTTCTTTCCTTCTTCTTTAATTCCATACCTTTTTCAAACATAGCCTGGCCCCTATATAGAAATAGGTGGATTAACAAGGAGTACGATCTGAATCCAACCCAATTTTCCCCCCCCTTTAGGGCAACAAGACCCGTGTGCATCTTCTCTACCAAATAAGTGGAAAAATCATATATTACATTAAAACCTAGGTGTTGCAGATTTACTGCCATATACATAATATCAGTAGGCAGGGTTTTCTTTAAGCTGACTCCTAGAACTTGACATAAAGCACAAACAGTCTTCTTGAAATAACTGGAGAAATAGTCCACAGGAAAAGGGTCAGGCTCATTCTTGCCAATTACTACCTTCTTCTAATTTTTTCCTCTTCCTGAGACTGCCAAATGAGGTATTAAAAAGGATGTTCTGAACAAACCCTTAGTATTTATATATTCTTGTCTGAAAACCTTCAAGTCGACAGGAACCATATCCTTACTCCATTCATGCAATTTGAAAATATTTACAATTTCTTCTCTGGTTATCTTAATCATCTGACCACTAGCATATGTTCTGACAATTCAGGCCACATGGTCATATCTAGCAGCAATGTCATTTAAAAGATCTACATCGATATAAACATTTGGAACCACCAATTTACCCAGGTCTAACCTCTAGGGATTACACAAAGGAACCGACAAATTCCTGTTCCCAAACCAATTGGAGAACAACTGCCACTTGGTGTATGGTAACTCAGCATCTTGAATTGCACATTGCTTGTTTGTCAATCCTTCCAACATTCGAGGCCCATAGAACAAAACCTTTCCCTCCTGCTTCTTGCTAGTAGATGGTTGTAACAAATCAATAATATATTGGGATAAAGACCTAGTAGTGGTTTCAAAACCAGAACTTCGGGCCTTGGGTGCCATTTATATTAGACTAATGATAATTCAAACTAGGGTTTGCTTATTTTCAAATAGAAAATAATTACAATTTTCTCCTTTAGCCTTAACAGAAAATTCTTCAATATTCAAAAATCCCTAGCAATTATCTAGACAAGCTCTAAAAGTGAATCTATTCAATCAATTCTTCAAAAACGGAAACATGAAGCAATCACGAATTTCCCAGCAAGCAACCATAAAATCTTCTAAATTTACAAGAAATGGCATACATGTTACTTATGGTTTCAATTGCAGAACATCCAGGGTAGCGAAATTGAGAAATCGTAACCACAACTTGCTTCACTCGATACCAAGCAATTCTTCATCAATGTAGATATACAACACAGAAATATAAATTCATAAGTTTTAGCATTTAATTATGCAGGAAGAGTCGAACTCGGCCATTGCTACTCACTCGCGCATGATAAAATGACTATAGTACAATACCAGTTTATTTTTAAATACGACTCATTGGTCAATCACAATGTTGGCCAAGAGAATGGTTCAAATTTAGTCAAAATAGTTTGAAAATTCCATGTTCTCCCTTCAGTCAACAAACGGATGGGATATTCACCTACCGGGCACCACATCAGCACAAAAATGGGCCCCAACTTTGTTATCAACACACAAAATCAGAGTCCACATGTCACCAAATTGCACTCATCGCAGCATTATGAAACTGCAACTTTAATTGCGTGAAGTCGGTGAGGAACGACCATGATGTGTCGGTACGGAAACACCTATCAGCATCAGCCTTCATCATCGACCAATGAGCAAAACTGGTCCCCACTATCAAATGTGACAGATGGAAGCATCTCGCATGCCTCACACCATATTTGTGACGTTAGCAGAAACCTTGCGAGGTTTATGAGAAATAGTCAAGATTGAAATCACTTCATCTGATAGTCGGACAATCTGCACATGCAAAAAGGTTATTTTGCCTAACTTTATTATTTCTTAGGTCTGGGTCAGTTCGTGCCCCATGCTTTAAGAACAACTTTGATCCATCATTTGTCATTGTCCTAGGCGATGTCGCCTTATCCCTTTTAATAGTTGTTTTATTTTGCAGGGGTATTTTTAATGACCCTCAATCTTCCTACGATTGATCCTGACCACTCCTTGTGATCTCGTGATGACATCACCACTGGTTGTTTGGTGATTGCGATATCATGGGCAAGCACCACGTGTCCCAAGCTGTCGATGCCAGAAAGGGATTAATAAAGAATTTAATATTTGTGTCAGACTTAAATATGTTATAAAGTGGGTTACTAAAACAACTGCGAGATGCACATGCTCGAGATCGACAAGATGCTATAATATTGGTAAAATGTTGCTTGACAGTTATGTTTGGTGCTACTGACTGCTATGTTTTTAATGACCATCGATCTTCCTACGATTGATCCTGACTGCTCCCCGCGATCTCATGATGACATCACCATTGGTTGTTTGGTGATTGCGGTATCACGAGCGAGCACCACGTGTCTCAAGTTGTCGATGCTGAAAAAGGATTAATGAAGTGTTTAATATTTGTGTTGGACTTAAATATGTTATAAAGTGGGTTATTAGAAAAGCTGCAAGATGCACATGCTCAAGATCGACGATGATGTTATAATCTTGGTAAAAATTTGCTTGATGGTTATGTTTGGTGTTGCTGACTGCTATGTTTTTAATGACCGTCGATCTTCCTACGATTGATCGTGACCACTCCCCGTGATCTCATGATGACATCACCACTAGTTGTTTGATGATTGCGATATCACGGACGAGTGCCACGTGTCGCAAGTTGGCAATGCCAAAAATGGATTAATAAAGTGTTTAATATTTGTGTCAGACTTAAATACATTATAAAGTGGGTTACTAAAATAGCTGTGAGATGCACATGCTCGAGATCGATGGTGATGTTATAATCTTGGTAATAA
Organism: Sequoiadendron giganteum; assembly: GCA_007115665.2. Classification (NCBI taxonomy): domain Eukaryota; kingdom Viridiplantae; phylum Streptophyta; class Pinopsida; order Cupressales; family Cupressaceae; genus Sequoiadendron; species Sequoiadendron giganteum. The sequence goes on along the minus strand of CM021104.1, from coordinate 205,546,949 downwards.
TTTGCTCAACGGTTATTTTTGGTGCTACTAACTGTTGTGTTTTTAATGACTATCAATCTTCCTACGATTGATCTTGACCACTCCTCATGATCACATGATGACATCACCATTGGTTGCTTGGTGATTGTGATATCACGGGGGAGCGCCACGTGTCCCAAGCCTCTGATGCTGAAAAGGGATTAATAAAGCATTTAATATCTGTGTTGGACTTAAATATGTTATAAAGTGGGTTACTAAAACAACTGTGAGATGCACATGCTCAAGATCGACGATGATGTTATAATCTTGGTAAAAAATTGCTCAATGGTTATGTTTGGTGTTGTTGATTGTTGTGAGTGAACATGATCGCCGATGGTAGGAATCAATGGTTACCCACCATCGCGTGATCCAAAGATGTAGGATGTTTAGTGATTGTGTATTCCTTTGGAACTACCTTCTTTAGTGGGCCCTCAATACTGCCATGGAGATTTCGTCAGCCCTTTTGAAGATGGTCATTCGATGATGTGACAAAAAATAAAAGATCGACAGTTGAAGTTTAAATTCACATCAAATGTGATTAGAGCCATTGGCTCAGCATGCAAATGAGCTTTAATGGTGAATGAGACGTCTACTGGCTCAATTCAATCAACATAAAGTATCTGCACTTTTTCTATCTTCATCACAAAAGCATTCAATTATTTTTCAAGCAATTCAGAGCTAGAGATAAAGTTTTTTGAGTGATCACCATGAAGTTTGGTTCTCTGCAAGGCGCAAAATCCCATGAGTTATTTTCTAAACTTTTGGGTTAATTTGACTTTCTTTCCAAATGGTTCTATTGTGCTGGTCAAGGGGTTTTTTTAATTATTTTTGTAGGGTTACTGGTTCGTTTGAATTATTGGAATTGCATAGTTGTGTTGTATTTTTGTGTTCTGGGTACCCCTAGTTTCTTCGAGGATTTGATTTTTTAAAATAAGCCCTAGTTGTTTAAGATGGCACCACCGAAGCAACACTCTCACCATGTTGATCATTTGAAGAGGAATTTGTATGATGACTTCCTAGATCAATTGTCAACAAATGATAAGAAGAGTGGTTTGGTTTTAATAAATGGAAAGACCCTAGGCAAAGGTCTAGTGTGCAGAAACTCTAACATTACGGATGCCAGGATTCCTATGACTAGTCTCAAAATTTTTAGGTTGTTGTATGGATAGAGAAACTTACCTCACCCCTTCTGTAATTCTTGGAGATACGACATGGGGAAATAATAGTGCCAAATGTGTTCCCTGATGTTGACTTTCTTAGAGTAGTGGTAGCATGGTATGATCCTATGACAAGGGTCATAAAGGATAATGATGGTGGAATTCCGCTAAGCATAAATGTAGATGACATTAAGTAGATTTTTTATTTAACTAAGTATAGCCCTTTCTTAGTCCAAATAGATTTTGAGGAGATGAAGGAGGAGTAAAAAAGGTTAAAGCCTCTTTTCAGATTGAGGTTACTTCCTCCTCACTTAGCCAAGGTGGGCAGTTCAACAATTCTTATCTTCCCAAATGACTAGGAGCCTTTCAGGCTGAGTTGTTTTGCCAGTCACTTCCTGGCAACATTTAATTCATTGTGCTAGATTTTAGGGTTCAACCCTAATACTATGTCACCAATTGCGTACATGTTTATGGGAGCCCAGATTCAACATCCCAACTTCTCTATGGTATATGACTTTGCATAATTTATGTCAGAGAAGATGCATGAGGGTTTGATGAAGCTGCATGTGGGGGATACTAGCACTCCTTTTTTCTGGTACTCCCTATTGATGAATATGTTCCTGTACAAGAATGTTGTTTTCTTCTCAGAAAAAATGGAGTTGAGGTAGGAGGTGAATGGAGAAAGGTTACTAGTATAGTTGTCGAGTGTAGATTTGTCTTACAACGAGGGGAGTTGTTAGCTTTGTGTAGTTTGATAGTTGCTTTACCTCTAGACTCGTGGCTCGATTGGTGGTAAATGTGCCAAGAGTCCCTAAACATTTGCATGACTTGCTCCGATCGAAGGTGAGGAAGCCTAATTTAAAAGTGTGTCACAATTGGGGTGATATCATCTTGTACCCTATAAGCACTGTCTTGAGGGTGTATGGTTTCAAGTGAAACCCTCATATCCTCCCCTTTAATGTACCATCAAGGATGGGGTTTGTTGAAGTTATTTGGCAACTAGGTTGTATTCATGAGGACAACCTAACAAAGAAAGGAAAAGGGACTTTGTTCCCTGACTACACTATTGTTTCTAATTTTGAATGTTCCAGGGGAGGATGGGTCCACTTCAAAATATTTTTTGATGACTTCAATCTGAGGAGTGGTCCTAGGAGACATCATGACCCTGAGGGATTCTTTGCATTGTTTAAACAACAAATTAAAGGTGGTAAATTTGCACATGAATTCAACTTTCCTGAGGACCTAATCAGAAATGAGTTTGATTTGAATAGGCAAGAGTTGAATAAAGAAAAATGGATTTCATATGAAAATTTGTTGGCTACAATACATAAAATGGATCCAAAATATGATCCATTAATGGAGTTCACTCCATTTCACAAGAGAATAGAATTATTAATGGCTAATTTAAAATATATCATGGGCACCTTGATGACCAAGTGGTTCAATTTGGAATTCGATTTTGGTATAGAAAGACTGGATGTGAGGCCTGAAGAAACAAGGCCAGCTTATCAGCCACCAGTTGATAGGCCTCTATACAAGAGAAAGAGGAATGTGAGCAGTGATGAGGATTAAGGGGATAAGAAGGGAAAATAATTCATGGAAGCATCATCACAACTGGGTCCAAGGATCAAATCACCCTAAGGGATAAGGATTGTGGATCTAGATTCACCACCAAGAGGTGATCCTGCAGTGTTACCATCAGAGCCAAGCCCTAAGAGGCAAAAAGTTGAAGAAACATAGGAAACTCTGATGAATGAGACAATTGTGACTGATCAAGACATGTAGGTTGGTATCCCTTCCCCTCCTAGATCAACACAATTGGTGCTTTCTAACATGATGTAAAGGGGTAATGCGTACAAGATGCCAGGATGGAGGCCTGCAAGGCCTTCCTTGATGATGATGTATTTGTAAAGACTCCTGTATTCTTGCGACTAGTTTAGAGGATGAAACTAGCAGAGTACTAGAACAAATGCAAGAGTAGGAGAGAATCAAGACCTAATAGGTCTGAGCAGGAAAATGATGATGAGGTCAAGGCCGAATTAATGGAAGAATTCAAAGGCATCACTCTTGAGGAGGGAAGAAGACTTGTGACTTAGGCTGGTGTCTTACTTTTTCTTGAATGGGACATAGCTGATGCAGTTGCATTCAATTCTATCTTACACTCCAAGCACCCTATACAAAATAGTGAAGAAGAGGTTAAGGTAGCTCTGCAAGACTTTGTCTTCAGTGAGGAGTATGAAACTCTAGCCATATGGGCATTAGCACCGCAAGGAAGAAAGCCAAATGTAACTGATATTATCCCACACCTAAGGGGAGGGCTAATCATCAAGAGAGCTTCTGAAACTTCAACAACAAAAGCTATAAGCCTAATAGTAAATGTGGCCAAATTGGCCCAAAAGATAGCTGAGAGAGAAGAGGCTGAAAAGAAGAGTCAGATGGAGAAATACAATATGATAATTGCAGAATATAGTAGGATACAACAAAGGAATTTTGAACTGCAATTTGAAGTAGATAGGTTGAAATATGGGTAGGTGGAAGAATCCTCCAGTGCTCCTAGTATCAAAGCATTACCTTCTATTGTAGGTTCGGTCCCCCCTACTACTCCAATTGTTTCAACTCCAGGGTCCCCAGCCAGGCACCTGCTCTCAGCCCTACGCCAGGGCCAGTTGAAGAAGAAGTTGAATATTTTATGGATCCCACCGAGGAGAAAATGTTGAATAGGATCACAAAATTGTAGGTTGCCTTAAAGGCAAGTGAGGATGATGCAATTTCCAAACAAAGTGAGGCGGTTGACATAGTTTTGAGGAATCTTAATGAAAAATTTCATGGTAAATTACCATCTGTACATTCTTTGTATTATTTATTCTTGGATGGAATAAAAACTATTAATAGGGATTCAGAAATAGTTTTTCCTTTGGCTGAGAAATGGATCCCTAGGGCCAATGATCTGGATATTATGTACAAATATTCTAGGTTTGATGTGGACAACAGGCCCCAGTCATTGAAGCCTACTCAAATATTTGTAATATCATTGAACGGATTCCAAGCCCTACCTGATGATTTGAGTAGAAGAATTAGGGAGCTAATAAAGAGCTTTGATGATTGGAATGATACATTTTTTCCGGACATTATTGATGCACAAGGAAATTTTAAGACATTGCAACACTAAGGATGGGGCAGAAAAAGTTATCAATGAACAAATCAAATCGATTTGTGATGATTCAAACAATGATTTGCTGGTAAATAGTATGGATAAGATAATTAACACCAGCACATTCTTAGAGTTTTTTGAAAAGGAAGCCAATCAGGTTGTAGTGAAGTACACACCTTACAATACTAGGGTGAACGAGGTGGTGAATTTTGGCTGGCCAATGGATGAAGAGTATCAGAGATGGGTGGACAAGTACTTAACCAAAGAGGAGTAAAACAATGTCTATTACCACAGGATGGATGAAGGAATGCGAGATGATGATGCAAACAATTCTAGAGACAGCCACAGGAAATGATTTACCAATGGACAAGGCATCGAATATAATGAGAAGATGTTCAAAATGGAGATAGCCATAAGGAATGTACTAGAGGATACTAATACACATAAGCGACCAACTTACTAAGATTATATGTCAAACATCTATTTATGGATTAATAGAGCATAATTTATAGTCTGTTATTGTTGTTAAGCAAAAGACATTTCTCCAAGGACATGCCATTTCACAATTTTGATATATTTATATCTGTTTCATAATGTAAAATAGATATAGGCAGATAGGAGAAATATACAGTAGATAGTTTGCAATGAAACTTTCCTCTAAAAGACTCAGATGCATGTATGAATTTTGATGAATTTAATGAGGATGTCTGAACTTGTGGCTTAATCTTGGTATCAGCTGTTTGTTGAATTATACAGTTATGTGGTTGTCTCCATTTTGATGCTTTTCTATTGTTTAAATTGATATATCAAGCATATATATATATATATTCAATTTACCGATACACATTTTTTGTAGTTGTGTGATATGATTATTTGGTTCTTTCAAGTAAAGATTAAACCCTTCTAGTCAATCATAGTAATTGAAGAGTATTAATTGGATCAGTAAGACGAATCACATAACTAGGATTGTCATTCTATCTCAAGTAGAGTTTGTCAGTCATTTACTTGCACATTTATACAAGTTATAAACTACATCTGTGTGCCAAACACTTTGAATTATTGCCATCATAGATTACACTTTTATAGATCTTCATTAGACTCCATACACCCAACAAGGTAGTGTTCTGATGCTTTCATCTTTTGGTTTATCCATTTTATTTTTACATATTCTAATATAATTCAAATATAATTAAAATTAAAAACATCATAAATTAATTATGTAACCACATAAGTCAAATATAACTCTATCAAGAAATTAATATCAAATAGATAATACAATCACATAACTCATACATTTCAATGTCATTGATCTTCTTCTTCATCCAACTCTTTGTCTGTATCATCCGATCTAGATTCAACATTGTAAGGATTGGTCATATCATCATCATTGTCATTGATATCAATTTCGATAATGTCATCATCCACATGAATATCATATTCATAAACATTAACTCCTACATCATCATAATCTAGTTCCTCCTCTTCAACATCTTCGTGAGGCACATCATCAACTAACTGTTGATCCTAATCATCATCTACATCATCTTCTATTTCTTCAGTATGTTTTTCTTCCACCACATTATACTTTACCGGCCTTCCTCTTGGATCATGTCTAGCAACATATGACCAACCTGCTTTACCTGGAACCTTTGAGTAAAATACTTGCTCACATTGGCTTGGAAGAACATAGGGCTCATTTCTAGCTCACTCAAAATACCCTATATTAACCATGGTAAAACCATTATCATGTTCAATAAAATTTCTCTCAGGATCATTTTCATTCAATCGTAGCCTGTACCACAGGATGACAAACAAAACTAATTTGAAGGACTTAAAGTCACACTCAAGTATATCATCCAAAATCCCATAGTATTGATTTTCTAAGACTTCTGGATGTATGTCGCTTCTAGATGAAACATTAGTCACCTAGAAGACTGTAGTTATCCTAGAATCACAAGTTTTCTCCATGTCATCCAACTTTTTGATTCAAAATTTAAGACCATTGCACCACATAGCCTTGTGGTGATTCACTTGCAATATGTCAAACATGTAAAACTTATTGCAATATCGTCAGTTGATAAACATATTTATTCTTGGCCGAATGTATGCAAAGAAAAAAAGCTCAAGATATATATACATCAATATAATTGAAAATTTTTAAATAATATGGGTGATTAATATATTTATACATATCTTTTTGTCTCTTAAACCATATGCTAAATCAATTTCCCTTGGTGTAACATTGGAATCTCCATTACGATGAGCTTCTTTAACCAATGAAGTCACACCTTCCCATGTTAATGCGCGACCAGATTTTTGACATCATTCAATCCATACCGTCATCCAATCAAGATTGTTTGTGATGTACAAATTTAGTTCATCCCACTCTCGACCAACTGTATCAAAAAATTTGAAATTCACAAACGACGTATAATTAGTTAATTACCATGGTATACGACCTTAATTTATAATTGATGAATATTGAAGATTAATAATTAAATAAGTAAAATATACATAAAAAACAAATGTAAAATGTATTCTAATTAGTCTCCATGACCATCTTATAATTACCTGTCACTTTCCTCAATCTACCTTTCCCCATCAGGTACTTTCCTTCAAATTTGTTAATGGAGTTGGGATCCCAAATGCGATCTACATTGATCTTTGCTGAAAAATTAGGAAGATATTCATTAATGTACACCATGGTCTACTATACCATGTATCCCTCCACCATAGAACCCTCAAGATGTGCTATTTTTCTAAAAAAATCCTTCAAAAATATCAAGTGCCTCTCAACCATCCACATTGACCTTGTGTGTACAGGTCCACATAATTCAATCTCCTCAACTTGGTGTATGAGGTAGTGTTCTTGTGCATTGAAAAATGTTGAAGGTAGAAACTTTTGCATTTCACACATTAGATGAGGAATTTTTCTCTTCCAATAATTTATATCTTCTTTATGGGTTCTCTAGATGACAGCCATCTACAAGTGATTCAAGGCACAAATATATTAACGAGATTTAACAAAAATATACAATGAATTGAGCAAATATCGCTAGTTACCTCATGTATTTTCCAAGATCATATATAACTTGCTTGACATTGTTGTCGAAGTTTTCTGGGAGAGATAGAGGTAGAACATACTGCAACAATTATAAAATGATCTTTTCATTAATGTTTTACCAAAAGTAGTAAACATAATTCATTGAAAATTACATGCAGTATACAAACATATATATAATATACCAGAATAATTAACTTAATGAAGGTATTCCAATCATGCGTTTTCATCCCTGACCCAAATTCACCTTTCTTTGTTATGATATTGTTTATGTTCGCAACAAATCCTATGGGAAATCAAAATTTTCGTATGACTTGTTTTATAGAATTGCTTTGTTGCTCCGTTAATAACCAAGGAAAGGAGATTATATTAATTTGGTCTCCATCGCTATTTAATTGAATGACATCTTTCATTGCATGACTGGCTTCTTGAATGCCACTACAAATTTTGACAATTTTTTCTTTGTCATGCCTTCCATCCAATATTTTCCATAACGTTTCTATCATATTCTTTCTGATATGCATTGTATCAAACAAATGCACAATTTGTAGTTTCTCATAGTAGGGAAACCTACTAAATTGTTTGGGATAACTTTTCAGTCCCTATGGAAGTCGACCATTAATGCCTTGATGACCTTCATGAAGCATATAATTTAAACAAATTAACAACGACAATCATTGTCAATTACAGCATGAGTAAACACAATACAATATAAAAATATAAATTCAAAAAATATCATAAATGATAGATAAACAATTTGATCTAATGTATAACCTTGACGATTAATTCTATTATATTCCAACTTCCATAGGCGAGATGTCATTCTTCGTGGTTTTGATGTAGTCTCTTCTTTCCCATTGAAAAGATGTTTTTCAGTAGTTCAATACTTTTTAATTCTATGGAGGAAGTGCCTATACTCATCAAACACCTGGTTTCCTAAACTTGTTGAACGACGAGATTTCATCTTTGGACCACAAATTGGAAATGCAAATTTTCCCTTTGTTTGAAGACTTGCAAATCATATATAATTGGATTAAATATGTCAATTTTTATAATTATATATAATGAATGGATTATTTAAAAAACATGCATGATATCTACTTCATAAAATTAATTATCGTTAAATTCATGCAGTCGAACATTATGAAAGACGAAAAAAATGTGTTAGCCATGGGGCATCATGAATTTTCCATACAAGAATTGCATGGAATTCAAATTTTCTCTGTCCTATTGGTCTAGATACGTCATACATAGTCATTCCATTCCATAACTTTAGTAACTCATTGATAAGAGGTTCAATATATACATTCATATCTTTAACTTGGTACTTACCTTGTTGAATGAACATAAACATTACATAATTATTATAACCATTTTACTGCAATATATATAAATTCATGTACATGACTATTAAATGAAAAAATATATAAGTCATTATGCAACAAATAAGACAATTGAGATGCTACTACGTTAAATAAAATTTATGTAAATAAATACCTGGAATAATCATTGCCAACATTATGTGCTCCCTCTTTATTGACATCCATGGAGGAATGTTATTGTTGATAACAAAAACAAGTCACACTGAGTAAATAGATCTCAGCTCTCCAAATGGATTGACACCATCCACTGCCAATGAAAGCCTGAGATTATGAGGTTCTTCTTTAAACTGTGTCCATTTACCCTCCATGTCCCCAAATGAAGAACCATCCATAGGCATTCAAAGAATCTCATCTCCACTTCTATTTCGTGCATGGTAATCCATAAATTGCACTAAGCTTTTGCACCTAAATAATTGTTGCATACATGGAATAATGGGAATATAACAAAGAACCTTGCGAAGCACCTTTTTTGTTAGTTGATCTATTCGATATCTACTAATATGACATTCCAGGAATTCAATTGCAAATTCATGTTGTTTATGATATATAATATGATCATTGGGACATGCATCTATTGCTTGATACTCCATTCCAATATCTTTCATAATGCCAGATAAATCTCGGTATGAGTGAGATAAAATATTTGATGGTGGTAACAAAAATTCACCAATCAATCTACAACAAAAAATAATTTCTTAATATAAAGAATATTAATGGTACATACTTCATCCTTTATTTACTAGCAATGAACTAACAACAATTAAAATAGATGAAAAAATATGACATATATGACATACCTTAACATTTGTGAGATTGCTATGTTGGATAAATCATTCATAACCTTCAAGTTCACTAGCAACAATACAACAGAGAGAAGATTTATTTGGGAGCCTTAATAAAGGGGCTCGTATGCCTTCTCAAGTATAGGTAAATCATGAACATCATCAAAGTCATCTCGATCAACATGATCAGATGTGCCACTACATGTGTCATGGATCAATGTATTTGTACCATCATCTTCAATTGTGTTTTCTGGTGCATGATCATCTTCTTCCATAGGATTATTAACTTCATCTTTCATATTCACAACTCCATGTTCCTCTGCTTGCAAAACCACATTCTTTGGGTCGTGATAATCCATATCATGTGCCCTAGGGTACCCCACCTTTATAATAATGACAAACACAAATAAACCATGATCATGTCCAAGTGATTTTTTATATATATATCAAATGTTAAAACAATATAAACATTTACAAATTCAATCAATATAAACACATATAATACACAACTTACCAATGGACAATAACCATGCCCCCCTACAATGTTTCTTAGGTGTTGTGATTAAAAGTCTTCTTTTCTTTAAGCCCTTTAAATTATTGAAAGGACAATAACATTTCCCATTACCTTTTCTCTTCAATCTAGCCCACAATCTATCAAGTGACTCTTCATTTTGTTTTGGACTAATATTATCTAACATGATTTTTCTTTACCAAGCTTGAATATTTAGATCTTAAAAAAATATCAAAATCACACTCCAATAATTTTTAATCATACATAGGTAACATAATATAATAATTATGATATTTTACACCAAAAAAATTCGGCATGCAACCAATCCTGCAAAAGAGAAGATAGTCTGAAGTTAATGTCCCCGAAAAACACTTTCAAAAGCTAATTCCATAAATTATTAAATTCTGATTTTACTATGATTTCCAACTTTTAGACTCCTAAAATCAGAATATTGAACTTGCACAACAAAATCTGAAAATGAAAATTCTCAAAATGTAGCTAATAGGCTTCAAAAATTAAGGCCTACTCAAGACTTTGTGAAGTCACTACAAGGTTTCCAGGCCTTACCTGATGATTTCAACAGGAGGATTAAAGAGTTGGTAAGGATTTTTGATGACTGGAGTGACATCTTTAGAAGATATTGTAGATGCCCAAGGAAATGTTAGATCACTGCAGCAATGGCAGGACAGGGTAGATGAAATCAACAATGCACAACTCAAATTGATTTGTGATGACTTAGTTAATGACATGGTGATGAGTAGTATGGATAAAATCATTAACACTAGCACATTTTTGGAATCTTTTGAAAGGGAGGCGAATCAAGTAGCAGTAAAGTATACACCTTATAGTGCAAAGGTAAATGAGGTGGAAAGTTTTAATTGGCCAATAGATGAGGAATATCAAGGATGGGTAGAAAAGTACTTAACTGAACAAGAATAGGACAGAGTCTACAACCGACAGTTAATAGCTCAATGGTTATGGTTATAACAAATTTTGGCTATGTCTTGATGGTAGTTTTGGTGCAAGTTTTCGAAGTTTGAAAAATGTAACAATTATTCTCCAATGGATGGGATGAACAAGAATATTCTCCAGAGACTTAGCTGTTGTAACCAATTTTTGAAATGTCATAAGGTGGTCCAAGTGACCAGTGATAGGTGTATTTTTGGTCTAATGCTTGTTGCTCCTTCATTTTTCCTATAAGAAGGATTTCAGGACTAGAAATACGGGTTAGCAAGTTAGATATATTTAGTTGAGTCTAAGTGAAGTTGCAGAGCGAATTTTTAAAGAGCCTGATATTATAGTGAAGATACTATTCTTAGGTTTGGTGTCATTTTGTTGTAGGTTTTAGTTTCATGGGTACTTAATTTTCAAGACAGTACTAGCATTTGAATGAAAATTAATCATTTCAAGGTCATGTATCTCCATTGTATGAATATATTATTATCTTGAATAAAATGATCAAGGGTTATTCTATTCATCTCACTGTTATGGTGTGTGTAATTCTCATTTTGGCTTTAATTCAAGGAATTAATTAAAATTCTTGAGTGAGGTTATAGGTGACTATGTTCATTTAAGGATTTGATAAGTAGTATTGGGTTAGAATATAGATTGATGGTATTGTAAGGCAATATTATTTGAGATTTAATATGCTATTTGTCTAGAAGATAAACTTGGTTATAGTAAAAACAACAAACAACTTTGATATTATCTAGCTATGGCTACCAAATCTATTGAAAATTGATCATTAGGGTTAAAATTGAAACCTTACAAATATAATCTTTGTCCAAATCCATCAAGAATTTTCCATCAGTTATAAACAATTCCCTTATAAAGAATTTGTGAAGTCAGGTCTAAAATCTGGAAATGAAATTCGAAAAATGCACAAGACTAAAACTAAAATCTGATGAGATGTTGCTTTAAAATATGATTTTCTAACCTCGAAGTACAAATCTGACCTCACAAATGATTTTTGGAAGAAAAAATGACTACCCTCAACCTGGCGATATCTTCTTAAGTTTCTTCTGATTTTCCCCAAGAAAATCGTCGAGCAAAACATTATCGCAATAAATAGTCGAGCTCATTTTTATTTATGCCCACCACAATTTAACTTTGTAGGTCCATCAAAATTTCGATGAAAGATCTTTGTTGAAACATAGATGAAAAAAATGGTTCGCCAAAATTCCGATGAACATCAGGGATAATTTTTTTTTTAAATGAAAATTCGCACAAGTGCCTGATGATACATCTGATTATATAGCTGTCGTCAGAAGGTTTCATTGGATTTTTCAATCAAATGAGTTAGTGGCTTAATTCTTGATTGAATTCTTTGATATAATTTCATAATCAGAAGTCTTTTTAGTTATTTTACTCCTACATATTTCACACTTACAAAAAGCATTCCATCTTTCATGTATTGATACTCCATAAACTTGCATGTGACCTAAGGAAAGATTGTTGCTCAATCGATCTTGTTAGTGTACAAAAATACTCATATGGTACAATTTTAGTATCATCCATCAACCAAAAAAATCTACGAACTAAAGATGTACCTTCATTACCATGATCCATCAAAGCATTACACCACTTGACGAGTTATTTTGCATTGTCTTTATACTTTAACTCTTCTTATGTGAATTCTCTTTTCACACATGCTCCTACACAATCATGCTCCTCCTTTCCATGCCCGACCTCACAAAAGTTTCACATATGCTAAAAACCTATAATGATATGCATCCTACTAAACTAGTAGAGCATGCACGATTTCTTGAACTGTGCTACACAGTTATCTAACCATATTACATGTAGACCGTATGCTATTACCCTTTGAGTCAAATCACTGTGGAACATCTAGAGAATGTGTGCAACCATCACTAATATAAAAGTGATACTCCCTCAATACCTTCCTTTGGTTCTCTGTACTATTAGTTGCATGAATGAATTCTATGTGCACAAATATTGAAACCTATGTGGAGTTGTAATATTGTGACTGCACCTCATGTTATGGCTGTAAGGTGTAGTTCTCTATAGAGTCAACCAATGATAATATGCTACCAACTGGAAAGGTGTCCTTGTATAGCTTGAATTGTATGTCCACCATTAGGCTCTATGGGTATGCCTTGCATACCCCTACACTATTTTTTCATGAAACATGGACATAAACTGATATACTCAAATCTTCTGAATAACCAAATCACACGTTTTTTCTTGATTACCATCTTTTGTAATGTATGAAAATATTTTATACTTCTTGAAATCTACTAGTTTATGTTCCACCTCATCGGTGATTTCCATATGTTGACATGCTTGCATACATTGCAAGCCACCACAATGCTCACATGAACCATCCAAACATAGTGTCCCATAGAATATTTGGCCATCCTCTATTTTACATAAATTTTTCGATAAGCTCTCTTGAAGATGTTGGTGGGGCTTATATGCCATAATATGTAAAACATCGTTAGTATGAAAATCTAAACATATAGAATGATAAAAATCATAATGGTTAGAGAATTCATTATGTAGTCTACAACAACAATTAGTGCATATGTGATTTATCTTGACATAAAAAGGTTTAATCATTTCAAAATATCTTTGACAAATACTAATTTGAGGATAATCTTGTTGAAATTTATGAAAAAATTTGGTTTGAGTCGTATCCAAAAAATGCTTTGGATGTGGCTCATGATTTTGACTATCGATTCTTCTTCTTAAGACATCCCTTTGATTCAGAGATGAACTTGCTTTATTCTTCCAATACTCTTCAATTAGTGTTGTCAATGCTGCAACAATTTTTTAATCATTTTGTGGAAATATCTTTGAGAATACTGATAATTCATTTGAATTAGTGCCCTCAATTCTTTGTCACCTTCGAACGACTCTTGATAAAAAAATTCTATTAATTCTCAATTGTTCAGCCATCTTTCTAATGAAATGAGATCTCTTGTTTGACTACTTACCAAATTCAATATAATGACATGTTGGGTGACATTACTATTCTTAGAGCGTGAGGTCTTACCCACACTCTCATAAGAATCCATTAGATTATTCACAATAGTGTTTTCACATGAAGCATTTGATGTTCTCAACCCAAGAGTCTTCATGATGTTTCTATACTTTATACCCCACATCATTTCAAGAAATAGTTTAAATCTTGTAGTCTCATTTAGCCTTTCAAAGAATAATTTCCAAATCTTATCAACATATCTTCTACAAGTGTGTGGTGTAATTTTACCTTCCATGTGCTACAAAATATCCTCATCAATATTGATCAAATTCTTTGGCTTTCTACACAAAATTTTAGGTGGTGTTCTCCTAGATACATGCATCTCAACATTAGGAATTTCATCAATATTTAATTGAGGTGGGCTAGATTGTGTACCTTCAATTGAGGGTGGAATAGAGGACATACCTTGAGGTTCACATGAGGATGATTTCATACCATCTTCTTCAAATTTGAGTGATGATGTACTCTCAACTAGAGAAGTGGTGGATGGTTTACAATAATATTCACTTGTGGTAGATGGTGTCCATCCATATTAACTTGCAGTAGATGGTGTCCCTTCATATTTACTTATTCTTAATGGTAACCCTTCATATTCACTTGCGGTAGAAGGTGTGTCTCCAACTAAGATATCCAAATTTTTCTTACCATGATTCTTTCACATTCATTCCATTTGTCTTGCGAATGAATTTTCTCTTTTTGATGCTAGGTGATGGACCACCACCACTAGTTTTTCCTCAAAGAGATGTGGTTTAAAAATTTAATTCGCAAGTGTAAAGAATTGTGTAATTTAAAATGTTCATTAACAAGCTAAAGTTATAATGGCAAACAAACAATGATCAACATGGAATATGCAAAATAACAAAAATGAAAGCAAGCCATAATAGAATGAAAGAAAATGTGTAAAGACTTCACATACCTAAAAAAACTCAGTTTCAAATGGAGGATTTCTACCCAATTATACAACCTTCGATTCTTCTTTCTTCAAATTTCTCAACAATGACTTTTCCAAAAGCTTGTTCCCCTATAAAATTCAATTTCATATCACTTTTGAATGGAATTTAGACTTGAATTGATGTTATGGTACACTCACATTATAGCATGATCGTCTTATAATTTGATTGTGTTATTTCTTGACAAAAGATCGACCATATCTCTACTACTTCAAAACACACTTGCATTATGATAAAGTTAATTTTTTATAGGTCTTGTTCTCTCTTTCTCTCTACCCTCTACCCTCAACCCACAACCCTTAATCCTTCTACCCTTAAACCCTCAACCCTCTACCCTAAAACCTATACCCTCAAACCCTAAACCCTGAAACTTTCTACACTCTACCCTCAACCCTCATCCCTCAACCCTATACCCTTAGCCCAATACCATAAAACATCAACCATATAGGTCCTAAACCCTATCCCTTCAATTATCAACCCTCTACCCTCTATCCTCTATATCTCTCCCACTCCCTCCCTCTCTCTTTCTCTCTTAATTCTCTCCCTCCTACCACCTCTCCCTCTCTCAAGTCTCGCTCTCTCACTCACTCACTCACTCCTATCTCTCTCCCCTCTCTCCTTAACCTTCTACACTCTACCCTTAACCCTTAAATCCTCTACCCTCTACCCTTAAACCCTCTACCCTCTACCATATATCTCTCTCCCACTCCCTTCTTCTCTCTCTCTCTCTCAAGTCTCTCCCTCGTCCCTCAAGCCTATTCCCTAATCCATCAACCCTCTTTACCCTTAATCCCTCAACCCCTATACACTCTACTCTATACATTGGACCCTCCACCATAATCCCCTAACCTTATACCCTCAATCCTCTACCCTCAACCTTAAATCCTCAACCCTCAACCCTTAAACCCTCCACCATCTAACATCTTCCCTCTACCATATACATTAAACCCTAAACCATCAATTCTCAACCCTCAACCCTTAATCCCTCAATCCTCAGCCCTCAAACCCTAACCCTCAACCCTAATACTCTATACCCTATACATTGGACCCTCAACCCTAATCCTTCAACCATATGTACCCTCAACCATAATCCTTCAACCATATGTAGGTCCTCAACCTTAAACCTTAAACCATCAAACCTATAGTTCCTCAACCCTATACCCTCAATTATCAAACCTCTACCATATACATGGGATCCTCAACTCTCATATATATTTTTCCCTCCTTCCTCTTATCTCCTTCTCTCTATCTCGTGTGTCCCTCCCTCTCTCTCACACTCACTCACTCCTTCTATCTCTCTCCCCTCTACCCTTAACCCTCTACCCTCTCCCCTTAACCCTTATACCCTATCTCCTCTACCCTTTATCTCTCTCTGAATCCCTCCCTCTCTCTCTCTCTCAAGTCTCTCCTTGGTACCCCTCTCCCTCTCTCAAGTCTCTCTCTCACTCACTCACTCACTCCTATCTTTGTCCCCTCTACCCTTAACCCTCTATCCTCTACCCTTAACCCTTATACCCTCTATAATTTACCCTCTATCTATCTCCCACTCCCAATCTCTCTCTCTCAAGTCTCTCCCTCCTACCCCCTCTCACTCTCTAAAGTGTATCTATCTCACTCACTCGGTCCTTCTATCTCTCTCAATTCAACTTGCCAATTTCACTGAACTGGCAAACTAGTGGGCCCACTAACTTGACAATTCAATGAAATTGGCAATATAGTGGATTGTTTGAAAAAATGGGTCTGATAATTGGGGTCTCTCGGTGATGTAAATCACCAAGAGACCCCATTTATTGGACCCATTTTTTTAAACAGGTCTATTGTGCAATTTTTGCACACAGATCCCATCGGAGGTGGGGACTCTACTTTTCTTTTGCATCTTTGCACCTTGGCTTTGTCAATTTTAGTTTTGCTCTTCTTGGGAGGTTATTTTGGACCAATGGATAGAGGATGAAAAATTAGGCCAAGTTGTTTTTTGAACTTTTCAAATATTCCTTCTAGAAAAAAAGTTATGAAGTTTAGGGGATTTTGACGTTCCTTAGAATTTCATGATTTTCCTCCCTGAGCAGATTTTCCCAAAATTTCCTTTTTTGGAAAATTCCTTCAAGCCCTCAAAAACCAAAAAACTAAATTTTTTGGAAAATTAGTTCAAACCCTCAAAATCTGAAATTTTCCAAAATGGAATTTTTGTCAAAATACTATTTAAAAAAAAAAAATTCCGAAAATAAAAAATTTCTGAAAATGGAAAGCTTCCATAAAAAAATAAAAAAATAAATAAGAGCTACTAATGATGATATCTATTTTTCAAAATTAAATAAATTTTGGATTGGATTTTGACATGCGAGCTACTAATGATGATATCTATTTTTCAAGATTAAATAAATAAAAAAATGGGGACTTGCATATGGATTCATGCCAAGAGGGAAATCTGGAAAAGTTCAACTCAAATATTAAAGTGGGGCCTGCATAAGAATTTGTGCCACCAATTGTATACCAATTGGAGAGGTGCATTTAACAATGAAAGACATGTGAAGCTGTATTTATTCTCCAATGAGGATTTTCTCAAAATTAATGTCATTGGGCCACAATGCAATTGAATGCAATTGATCAGATGATGATGTACCATGAGCTCCCAAATTAAATGTAACAGCTGGATGCTTATAGAAGTGTAATTTATGCCATTGGATGAATTAAATCTTGACTATTGATTCAAAATGTAATTTTATATAAAAAGCTAGTGCCTTCTCATTTGTAAAGAGTTAGACTAGGTTAGAAGAGCTGATTAGAACCTGTAGAAGGCTAGAATTGGAAATTAGATTTCAGAAATTAGTTGTAGGAGAGGAGAGAGATTGGAAATTGTTATGTAATGCTAGAGAAGTAATGCAAATGAGTTGTTGATTTGGAAAACTTTGTATTTACCTTTGACAGTTTATGCTTTCTTGTTCTCAATTCTCAATGTTAGATGTTAGTTTTTCAGTTATTTCATGTCAATGGTGAAATGTTAATGATGTTGATCGATCTCCGGTCCATACTTTTAGCAATTTTTTGATTGTAAGTTGTTGTGTAAAGTTGGTCTGGGCCTTATTTTGTGCTAAGTTCAACTGTGGATAGTTGTTTACATTGCGTCGTTTACTGGGTATGTGGATGAATGCTCAGAGTCTGAAAATATTCAATTTCCTTAGAAGATTGCACCATTTATATGTAGTTGCAAGCTTGTCCTTGATAAAGCAGAGATTGGTTTTGTTGGAGATCTATTCGTTTGCAACATTCATCATTGTTGTGATTGATTTTAGGAGTAATTTGAACCTTAGAATCTCTCTCAGCCCTTCTTTTTTACTGTTTATTTTGAACCTAGGTTAGTTTTAGGAATAAAAGCATCACCATACTAATACATCTAATTAAAGTACACTTCCAAAAATTTTCATTTGTAAGGTCCCCTTGTGATTACCAACATTTCACATTTTATCACTGAGTTGTTTTATTGCATTGTCAAGACTTGGCATTAGAGACCTTGGGGTTATCTCTTGAGGCTTGCTGATAGAGATTTACCTTTCAAGAGAGATAGGATATCATATTTTATCTGAGTTGTTGCTATGAAAAAGACACCACCAACAAGGCCAAGTTAGGTTGCCAATTTCACCCACTGGATTTCCAATTTAGTGAAATTGGCAATGAAGTCACCTACTTGAAAAAATGGGTCCAAGAAGTGGGTTCTCCCAATGATTTACATCACCAAGAGACCCCACTTCTTGGACCCATTTTTTTAAATAGAACAAGTTAGGTTCCCAATTTCACCCACTAGCTTGCCAATTCGATGAAATTGGCATCACTAGGAGACCCCATTTCTTGGACCCATTTTTTCAAACAGGCCACTACATTGCGAGTATACCGAATTGGAAAACTATTAGGTGAAATTTGTTGGATGTTGTGGTTGAGTTGCTGATATGTGGTTATGATTGATGCCAACACTATTAGTATAGATTTCTTTAAGATTGTATATGTCGAGGATATTGAAAAAATTGAAATAAATATGTTACAGGTTTTCTATGGAGTAGTGAAGATCAATATGGAG
Source organism: Sequoiadendron giganteum (assembly GCA_007115665.2). NCBI lineage: Eukaryota > Viridiplantae > Streptophyta > Pinopsida > Cupressales > Cupressaceae > Sequoiadendron > Sequoiadendron giganteum. Next base: position 205,527,865 of record CM021104.1, on the reverse strand, counting down.
GAAAATTTTGTATTTTGTATAGTAGATGTTGCGGATTAAATGGTTTCTTTTCAAGCCTATCTAGTTTCCACTCCGTAAGTTTCAGAGGTGTGCATGAAGATCTAAGGAAGTTATAAGTTTATCTAATCTAACAACTATTTTGTTGCTGCAAATGATGTTCATGGAAGAAGTCAATGTGATTCTGGTAATCTGATTTGTTGTGTATGTTCATTTGACATTCAGGGATTTTTCTAGATCATGTTCTAACTATGTTGCACATTTGCATTGATCATTGTCTCACAATTTGAGATTTTATCTTACATCGTCATATTTCTCATGTTCATGGCTGACACGGTGGTTGAAGCATGATGTGCATCTTCAAGGAAGAATATTTGAAGGTGTTTTGTGTTCACGGATATTGTTTTAGGTCCCTCCTATGTTGTGGCCGAGTTTGGTTGATGCACATTGATAATCTTTATTGTTTTGGGCTGATAGTTTGTATTCATTCTATTATTTTGTTGATGTCGACATAAAGAAATGTAATTTATTGTTGCATATATATATAAGTGATAGTCTCATTTGATGTATGTGAAAAGTGAAGTGTGTGAGTGTTATGTGTGAAAAAAGGTTCAGATCATTTGAAAGTAGGGAAGAGTGTGAAGAAGAGTGAAACATAGTGAAGAAGTGTTCATGTGCTTAACCAAAATTGTACTCAGACATTTGCAAATGCTACTCTCTCACTTCAATTTCTTTAGATGGTTTTAATCTGAATATTTTCTATAACATAGTGAGTCTTCCTTTGAGTGGTGAGCTCTAGGTAGTGCACCTAAATTCATGTGCATTCCTCTTATATTCTTCTTATACTTTTAACAGGGTATAACTTGTGGATTAACCTCCACCATGGTTTTTCCCCTAATAGGGTTTCCACACAAAATATATTGGTGTTATTTGTGTTTTTGATGTGTTGTTGATTCATGTTTTCACTATTAATAATCAGATTGGAGAATTAAGGTTAATAATATTAATAAGTTTGAAATTTTGGGACAACTGATTCACCCCCCCTCTCTCAGTTGTCTACCCTTATGTTTCCAACAATTGGTATCAGAGAAGGTTCCTTGGAAGAATTTTAACAGCTTAAGGTGATCCAGGATGGTGACATACAAGAAGGATAGTCTGAGATTTGATGGAACAAAATATTCTTTGTGGAAGACTTGAATGGAGTGTCATCTGAGATGCATTGATGAATCCTACTAGCACATTACATGCAATAGGTATGTTATCCCTCCAAATGGTCCTACAACTACTGCTGAGATTAGGGATGTTGAATATAACATCAGGGCTAAGGAAGAATTATTGAGTCTTTGAAAGATACAAAGATGAAAAATGTTATGGATCTGAAAACATCTTATGAGATTTGGAAAAATTTGGAAACTCTATATGAAGGTGATGCTAATGTTAATATGGCTAAGCTAAAGTGTCTGAAAGGAAAATATAAACTTTTGAAGATGGAAATGATGAGAATATTGTTACTTACATGCAGAGAGTGAATGAACTTGTGTGTGGTCTCAGATGTGCTAGTGGAAAGGTAGATGAATAAGAGATTGTTGCTAAATTGCTTAGAAATTTTCCTAATGCATTAAAAATTAAAGTTGCAACCATTGATGAGCTCCGAACTATGACAAATATAACCAGAGATATGTTGGTTGGTAAAATTACTGCTTTTGAGTTGAGTGAATTTGGTGATTCCCTTCCTAAGATAGAAGCTGCATCCAAAGCTACTACTTCCAAGAGAGACAAGAAGAGATATGATCTTGGTGAAAGTTCTTCTAGAAAGGTATTCAAATATGAGGAAAATGAGACAAAATGAAGATGAAGAAAGAGAACTAAATGAGCTGGAAGCACTTATTGTCAAAAGGGAAGCTAGAGGAGAAGGTAAGTATAAAGGAAATTTTCCTATTAAATGTTTTTAAGATAGGTCATTTTGCATCAAGGTGTCCAATAAGAGTTCCTAAGCCAAGGCCTTACAAGCCTAAATTTCAAAAAAAGTGTTACTATGTTGTTGATGAAGGTGTGACAGATGATGAATCTAACAGAGGGAATGCAAGTGAAGATTATTTTTTGTTTATCACTATCAAAGAAAATAAATTTGTGTCTACTGAATCTGCTAGTTGTAGAAATGTGGAGAAAGCCCTAGCTGCCCGAGTTGAAGAAAACGATGAATGTGTAATTGATATTGGATGTTCACATCACATGACAGGTGATACGAGTAAATTTGTAAGCTTGGAAAAGTGTGATGGTGGTGTTGTAATATTTGGTGATAACAATGGTTGTATAATCTGTGGTGGATGATGTATTTCTTTTGATGCTAACCATATTACTGATGATGTTCTTTATGTTGAAGGTTTGAAGAATAATCTTCTGAGTGTTGGACAAATGGTTGATAAGGGTTACAATATTCAATTCAGGGATGGAAAGTGTACCATATTGGAAAGTTCTTGAAATGTGATTACTTCAGGCACAAAAAAAAAAGGTAACATCTTTCATCTGAATGTTGGTAGTAAAAGTTGTCTAATTTCTCAAGTTGATGAAAGTTGGTTATGGCATAGAAAAATGTGTCATGTAAACTTTGATAGTATTATCAAGATAAGTTCATCACAAGCAGTAAGAGATCTTCCTAAGTTGGTGAAGCCTACTAATACCATATATAATGAATGTCAACTGGGAAAACAAACTAGAATTTCATTTCACAACAAACAACATTGTTGAAATGAATTGTTGGACCTTCTGCATACTAGCTTGTGTGGTCCTACTAGAATCAAAAGTCTATGAGGTTATAGGTACTTCATGTTTCTTATTGATGATTACTCTAGGATGATGTGGGTTACTTTCTTAAGGGAGAAATCTGAAGCTCTAGAAAAGTTCAATATCTTTAAGGCTATGATTGAGACAAGGACAAGTCTGAAGATTAAGTGTCTAAGATCAGATAGAGGTGGTGAATTCACTTCTGGTGAGTTTAATTATTTTTGTGAAGAGCATGGGATAAAGAGACAATTATCTACACCATGGACCCCTAAACAGAATGGAGTTGTAGAAAGAAGGAATAGGACAGTTCAAGATGCTTCTAGAACTATGATGTTGGAAGGAAACATCCCTCATATCCATTGGAGATAAGTTGTGAGTATTGTTGTCTATATTCTTAACCAGATAGAAATCAAACGTAATACTGGTAAGACTCCTTTTGAGCTATGGATTTTTCATAAGCCTACTATTATATATTTCAAAATCTTTGGGAGAAAATGCCATATCAGGAGAGATGAATATCGAGGAAAGTTTGATGCTAGAAGTGATGAAGGAATCTTTCTTGGTTATTCTACTAAGAGAAAGGCCTACCGATGCTACAACAAGAGAATGAAGAAAATGGTTGAAAGTGGAAATTTCAAGGTTGATGAAGACATTGCTAGACCCTCCAAAACCTATGGATATGATTTTGATGATCAAAATGATAGCACAAACAACTGTTAGACGTCAAATCAACTTCAGATCATTTCAGTGAATCAAGAAGAAAAGACTGGTGAAAGTACAAAAGAGAGACCTCAAGATCCTAAAATTCAAGAACACTCTAAGACTCCAAGGTATGTGAGATTGAATTATTTATAAAATCAGATTAGAGGAGATAAGAACAAAGGTGTTCAGACTAGAAGAAGAATTGTAGATGAATACTATTTAATTTCAAAAGTTGAGCCAAGTAATGTCAATGAAACATGCAAAGATGAGCATTGGATTGAAGCTATGAAAGAAGAACTACAGTAGATTGAGAAGAATAATACATGGATTCTTGTTCCTAGACCTAAAGACAAAAATGTAATTGGAACTAAATGGGTGTTTAGAAACAAACTGAATGAACAAGGTGAAGTTATCAGAAACAATGCAAGATTGGTATGTAAAGGATACTCTCAAATTGAAGGTATTGACTTTCAAGAAATGTTTTCTCCTGTTGCTAGAATTGAAGTTGTGAGATTGTTTCTTGTTTATGCTTCTTATAAAAACTACAAAGTTTATTAGATGGATGTCAAGTCAGCATTTTTAAATGGTGAATTAGAGGAAGAGGTGTCAATTGAGCAAGTTGATGGATTTCAATTGACTGATCAAGGAGATATGGTTTTGCAGTTGAAGAAAGTACTGCATGGACTCAAACAAGCCCTCAGAGATTGGTATGCTAGATTAGATAAGTAATTGATGAAGCTTGGATTTAACAAAGGTACTATTGATAGTAATTTGTATTTCAAGATTGATGATGATAAATATTTGTTTGTGTACGTTTTTTTTTATGATGTCATCTTTGGAGGAGATGATGGTTTGTGCATGAATTTTTCTAATGAGATGTAGAAAGAGTTTGAGATGTCAATGATTGGAGAGCTAAAATTATTATTGGGATTGCAAATTACTTAGGTAGATAAAGGGATCTTTATATCTCAGTCCAAGTATGCGAGAGAATTGCTAAAGAAGTTTGGTATGGAAGATTCAAAACTAGACGGTACACCCATGGTGACTAGATGAAACTTGATCATGAGAAGATGAAGATGAGATGGATGCATGTGCATGATCATCATGGAAAAAACAAGCCCTTAAGTGCTAATAAATTTTAAAAAATCAGAGTTAGGCAACTTGACATAAACATTTGAATAGGTTACCTATATTATTTCAAAAACATGTAACAATAGAATCTATAGCAAACGAAATTTAGTTTCTAAACTATTAGGTTTATTTAAAAAAATAAAAATCTATTTGGTGAAAATTTAAAATTTCAATGCAATAATACTTAAATTTCAAGAAAAAAATAAGTAGGTGTTTGTATAACCACTCTAAGCACAATAAAATGGTAATTTTTTTTATAATATTTAATATAGAAGTAGAGGACTCATGTCCCGATGTGATGCATATTTTTTGGTAATTTTTTTCCAACTAAATAATTAATTATGATTTTTTTATTACAAATTTTACAAAATATAAAAACTTGTATGTCTAACCACCTTAACTTGGTCAACCCTTCATGAAATTATTTTTTTCTTTTTTTAATCCTATAGTATGTGAATCATTGAATGTGATGCATGTTTTGGATTCAAAAAATATGATACCGTTTGAAAGCTATAGATGTTTTTCAATCAACCTATCAATCAAGACTTTAGTCGTAATTCCAGTAGAAAATGAATAATAATTATTTATTAAATTCAAAGTAAATCATAATTTATATTGGTGGAAAGGTGAGAATCTCCTTTAAAAACTCTTTTTGTTTCATCAATTTTGGGTAAAAAAAATTCGTCATTGACATGGGTCATCATATCACTTATCTTTTTGGCCCATCATGATCGTGCACATTCAACACAAGATGATGATTCTTTGAAAGAAAATCAGACTAGATACAGATCAATGATCGGTGGATTGTTGTATTTGACTCATACTAGACCTCATATCATGAATGTTGTGTGCATTGTTGCTAGATTTCAAGCCAATCCTAAGGAATATCATGTGATTGTTGTGAAGAGAATTTTTAGATACTTGAAGGGAATAGTTGATTTTTGCTTATGGTATCCTAAAGATGATGATCTTATTTTAAGTGCCTTTACTAATGATGATTGGGCAGGAGATTTGAATGACAAGACAAGTACTAGTGGTGGAGAATTTTCTTAGGAAAGAAACTGATTTCATGGTTACGAAAAAAGCAGAATGTCATTTCCTTCTCTACTTCAGAGAAAGAATGTATTGTTGTTTCTAAAAATTATACTCAAGTATTGTGGGTGAAGTAGATGCTAAAATATATTAGAGTATGTATGATGAATCTACTGCCATATTTTGTGATAACTTGAGTTCTATAAATATTTCTAAGAATCTGGTGTTGCATTCAAAGACAAAGCATATATCTATCAAGTACCACTTCTTGAGAGATAAAGTGAGTGATAAGGAAGTCAGACTCGAGTATGTGCCTACTAAGGAAAAGATTGCAAACATATTTACTAAGCCTTTTCCTAAAGATATTTTTGAGTATCTCAGAGAGAAGTTAGGGGTGATTACCCCTCCTAATCAGAACTAAGATGCATATCTACTTCTTTGCATCAGTCTGTGCATTCATAGTCATATCTTGATCCAGATTGATGTTGTGGTGGCTACTATTTAGGGGGAGTAGTCAAATGATTCATATATGTTGTTCAGAGCTTGTGTACCCTTTCCATTGATGTCAAAGGGGGAGAAGAGTAATGTGAAAAACTATGGAAGAGGTAAATGTAAGGGGGAGAAGAATAGTATGAGAAGAGCAATGTGTAAAGGGGAGATTGTTGGAAGAAGAGTTAGTTGTGTTGATGATGTATTTTTCACATCGTGTGTTGCCATCAATGCCAAAGGGGGATATTTTTGGATGATGTGATTGATTTGATGATATGTGGTTTTTATTGATGTCAAAACTATTAGCATAAATGTCTTTAAGGCTATATATGTCGAGGATATTGAGAAAATTGAAATAAATATGTTACAGGTTGTCTGTGGAGTAGTGAAGATCAATATGGAGGAAAATTTAGTATGTTATAAACTACATATTTTAGATTAAAGGGGTGGTTTTCAAGCCTATATAGTTTCTACTCCATAAGTTTTAGAGGTGCATATGAAGATCTGGGGAAGTTATAAGTTTCTATGTTCTGAAAACTATTTTGTTATTGTAAATGGTGTTCATGGAATAATTCAATGTGATTATAGTAATCTGAGTTGTTTCATATGTTCTTGTGATGTTCATGAATATTTATAGATCATCTTCTAACTGTGTTGCACATCCACATTGATCATTGTGCTCGTGATCTGATATTTTCTCTTGCGTATTCATATTTCTCATGTTCATGGCTGACAAGGTGGTTGAAGCGTGTTGTGGATCTTCGAGGAAGAATCTTTGAAGGTGTTTTTTGTTCGACAATATTTTTTTAGGTCCCTACTATGTTTTGGCTGACTTTGGTTGATGCGCATTGATAATATTTATTGTTTTGGGCAGACAGTTTGCATTCATTCTATTATTTTTTTGAAGCCAACATAAAGTAATGTAATTTATTGTTGCAGATATATATAAGATATTTTTTATCTCATTTGGTGTATGTGAAAAGTGAAGTGTGGGAGTGTTAAGTGCAAAAAAGGTTCAGATCATTCCAAATAAAAGTGGAGTGTGAAGAAGAGTGAAAGATACTGAAGAAGTGTTCATGTGCTTAACCAGAACTGTACTTAGGCAATTGCAGATGCTGATGTCTCAATTAAATTTCTTTAGATGGTTTTATTCTGAATAATTTATGTAAGATAGTGAGTCTTCTTTTGACCAATGAGCACTAGGAAGTGTGCCTGAATTCATGTGCATTCCTCTTATATTTTTCTTATTCTTTTAATAGGGTATACCTTGTGGATTAACCTCCATCATGGTTTTTCCTTTAGGTAACAAAGTTTCCACACAAAAAAACTTAGTGTTGTGTGTGTTTCTGATGTGTTGTTGATTCATGCTTTCACTGTTAATAATTAGATCTGAGAATTAAGGTTAATAAGATTAATAGGTTTGAAATTTTGGGACAACTTATTCACCCCCCCTCTTAGTTGTCGACCCTTGTGTTGTTAACAAAATTAGTGACCTAATTGGGCCTGTTTAGGGTTTAGGGTTTATAGTTTAGGATTTAGGTTGCCAATTTTACCCTCAACCCTCAACCCTCAACCCTCAACCCATAAACCCTCAACCCTCAACCCTTAAACCCTAAACCCTTAAACCCTCTACCCTCTACCCTATACATTAAATCCTCAACCCTTTATTCTCAACCCTCAACCCTTAATTCCTCAACACTCAACCCCTATACCCTCTACACTAGACATTGGAACCTCAACCCTAATCCTTCAATCATGTACTCTCAAACCTATACCCTAAACCCTTAATCCCTCTACCCTTAGACCCTCAACCCTTGACCCTAAAACCTATACCCTCAAACCCTAAACTCTCTACCCTAATTCCTCAACCCTCTTGACCCTTAATCCTTCAACCCTAAAACCATCAACCCTCAATCCTCAAACCTTAAACCCTAATCCCTTAACCCCTATACCCTCCCTCTCTCTCTCTCAATTCTCTCCCTCCTAACCCCTCTCCCTCTCTCAAGTCTCTCTCTCTCTTACTCAATCCTATCTCTCTCCCCTCTACCCTCTACCCTTATAAACTTAAATCTTCTACCCTCTACCATTAAACCCTTAAAATATCTACCCTCTACCCTAAAGCCTAAACCCTCTACCCTCAACCCTAAACCCTTAAACCCTCTTCCCTCTACCCTCTACCCAAATCCATTAATCACTCTACCCTTAAACCATCAACCCTCTACCCTCAACCCTATTTACCCTAAAACCCTAAACCCTCTACCCCCAACCCTAACCTCTTAAACCCAAAACCCTTATCCCTTCTACCCTCTACTAGATATGTGCCGGATCATCATGGAAAAATAAGGCCCTTAAGGGGCAATGAAAATTAAGAAAATAAAATTTAGGAAATTTGATGTAAAAATTTGAATAAGTTATCTGTATTATTTCATAAATATGTAAGAATATAATCTATAGAAAATTGAACATACTTTCTAAACTAGTAGGTTTATTTTAAAAAAATCTATTAGATGAAAATTTAAAATTTCAATGTAGTAGTACTTAAATTTTATAGAAATTAGAAAAGTAGGTGTCTATCTAACCACCCTAACCACAATAAAATGATAATATATTTTTATAAAACTTTAGATATAAGTTGAGGACGCATGTCTTGATGTGATGCATATTGTTCTGTGATTTTTTTCCAAGTAAATAATTAATTATGATTTTTTTATTACAACTTAAAAAAAATATAAAAACTCGTATGTCCGACCACCTTAACTTGGTCAAAACTTCATGAAATTTATTTTTTTGTTTAATCCTATAGTATGCGAAGCATAAAATGTGACACATGTTTCTGATTCAAAAAATGTGATATTGTTTGAAAGCTATAGATGTTTTTCAATCAACCTATCAATCAAGACTTTATTCGTAATTAAAATAAAAAATGAACAATAATTATTTATTAAATTCAAAGTAAAGCATAATTTATATTGGTGGAAAGATGAGAATCTCCTTTAAAAGGGTACGTGCAGGATCATCATGGAAAAAACATGCCCTTAAGTGGTAATGAAAATTCAAAAAATCAAAGCTAGGCAACTTGATGTAAAAATTTGAATAAGTTATTTATATTGATTCAAAACTATGTAAGAATAGAATTTGTAGAAAATTTAATGTAGTTTCTAAACTACTAGGTTTATTTTTTATTTTTTAAATCTATTTGATGAAAATTTGAAATTTCAATGCAGTAGTACTTAAATTTCAGGGAAAATAAGAAGTAGGTGTCTGTCTGACCACCCTAACCACAATAAAATGATAATATTTTTTTATAATATTTTAGATATAAGTAGAGGACTCATGTCCCAATGTGATACATATTTGTTTGTAATTTGTTTCCAAGTAAATAATTAATTATGATTTTTTTATTACAAATTTTAAAAAATATAAAAATCATATGTCTGACCACCTTAACTTGATAAAAACTTCATGAAACTCAATTTTCTTTTTTCTAATCCTATAGTATACAAACCATAGAATGTGATGCATGTTTTGAATTCAAAAAATGTGATATCATTTGAAAGCTATTGATGTTTTTCAATCAACCTATCAATCAGGACTTTAGTCGTAATTCAAATAGAAAATTAATAATAACTATTTAAGAAATTTAAAGTAAAGCATAACTTATATTGGTTTAAACCTAAAAATCTCCTTTAAAAACCCTTTTCGTTTCATCAATTTTGGGTAAAAAAACGTTGTCAGCCACATGGGTCATCATATCACTTGGATATTGCCACTTTTTGGCCCATCATGATCCTGTACATACCCAAAATCCCTTTTTGTTTCATCAATTTTATGTAAAAAAAATTTGTCAGTAGCATGGTCCATCATATCACATACATATCTCAACTTTTTGGCCCATCGTGATCCTGCACATACCCTACCCCCAACCCTAATCCCTCCATCCTTTACCATCAACCCAATACCCTAAACCATAAACCTTATAGGCACTCAATGCTATACCCTCAATTCTCAACCCTCTACCCTCTACCCTATATATTTCTCCCACTCCCTCCCTCTCTCTCTCTCTAAATTCTCACCCTCCTACCCCCTCTCCCTCTCTCAAGTCTCTCTCTCACCCCCTCAACCCCTATACACTCTACCCTATACATTAGACCCTCAACCCTAATCCCCCAATCCCTTACCCTCAACCCTCTACCCTCAACCTTAAACCCTCAGCCTTAAACCCTCAACACTTAAACCCTCTACCCTCTACCCTCTGCTCTATACATTAAACTCTCAACCCTCAATTCTCAACCCTCAACCCTTAATACCTCAATCCTCAACCCTCAAACCGTAAACCCTAACCCCTAATAATCTCTAGCCTATATATTGGACCCTCAACCCTAATCCTTCAACCATATGTACCCTCAACCCTAATCCCTCAACCCTATATGCTCAACCCAATATTCTAATCCCTCAACCCTATAGGTCATCAACTCTATACTCTCAATTCTCAACCCTCTACTCTATACATTAGATCCTCAACCCTCATATATCTTTATCCCTCCCTCCTCTTCTCTCCTTCTCTCTATATCACTTCTCCCTTTATATCTTTATCCATCCATACCTCTCTCTCTACCCTAATCCCTCAACCCTTAAACCCTTAAACACTCAAACCTAAACCCTCAACCGTCAACCCTCAACCCTTAATCCCTAAACACTCTACTCTCTACCCTCAACCCTCAAACCCACAACCCTTAAACCCAAGTAAACTCTCTACCCTAATCCCCCAACCCTCTTGACCCTTAATCCATCAAACCTCAACCCTTAACCCTCAACCCTTAAATCTTAATCCCTCACACATATACCCTATAGCCTATACATTTGACCCTCAACCCTAATCCCCAACCCTATACCCTCAATCCTCTACCCTCTACCCTCTACTAGGATCTACCCTTTATCCTCTACCATATTTATTAAACTCTCAACCCTTAATTCTCAACCCTCAACCCTTAATCCCTCAATCCTCAACCCTCATACCCTAAACCCTCAACCCAGATATCCTCTACCCTATACATTGGACCCTCAACCGTAATCCTTCAAACATATGTACCTTCAACCCTAATTTTTCAGCCCTATACCCTCAACCTAATACACTAATCCCTCAACCCTATAGGTCGTCAACCCTATACCCTCAAATCTCAACCCTCTACCCTATACATTGGATCCTTAACCCTCACATATCTTTGTCTCTTCCTCCTCTTCTCTCCTCTCTATCTCACTTCTCCCTCCATCTCTCTATCCATCCATTCATCCCTCTCTACCCTAATCCCTCAAACCTAAACCCTCAACCCTTAAACAATTAAACCTAAATCCTAAACCCTCAACTCTCAACCCTTAAAACCTAAATGCTTAAACCCTCCACCCTTTACCCTCAGCCCAATACCCTCTACCTTCAATCGTAACCCCTCAACCATAATCCCTTAACCCTTAAACCCAAGAAAAATATCAACCCTAATACATAAACCCTCAACCCTTAATTAATCAACCCTTAAACTCTCAGCCCTCTACCCTCAACCCTCAACCCTCAACCCATGTACCCTCCACCCTATACATTGGACCCTCAACCCTAATCCCTCAACCGTATACCCTAAATCCTCTACCCTCAAACTTAAACCCTCAACCCTCAAACCTTAAACCCTAAACCCTTAAACCCTCTACCCTCTACCCTATACATTAAACCCTCAACCCTTAATTCTCAACCCTCAACCTTCAATCCCTCAACCCTCAACCCCTATTTTCTCTATGATTTACATTGGACCCTCAACCTAATCCTTCAGCCATATACCCTCAAACCTATACCCTAAACCCTCTACCCTCAACCCTCAACCCTCAACCCTCAACCATAAACACTTTAACCCTAAACACTTAAACCTTCTACCCTCTACCCTCAACCCTAATACCCTAGACCATCAATCCTATAGGTCCTCCACCTTAATCTCTCAACCCTATACCCTCAACCCCTATCCCTTTATCTCTACCTATACATCTCACCACTCTCTCCCTCCCTCTCTCCTACCCTCTCCCTCTTTCTACATACCTCTTTCTCAATCAATCCCTCCCACCCTGTCTTGCTCCCTCCCTCTATCTATCTCTATCTCCCTCCAACTGCCTCTCCATCACTCCCTCTCTCCAACTACCTCTCTATCCCTCTTTCTAAGGTCACTCCCTCCCTTACCCTCTCTCTCTCAGATCTCTCCCTCTAGTACCCTACCTAGGAAACTTTCTCTCTCTCTCTCTCTCTCTCTCTCTCTCTCTCTCACCTCTCTCTCTCTATCCCTCCCATCCTTCCTAGATAAGTCCCTCTCACTCCACCCCCTCTATCTCTCCCTCTCTTAGGTCACTCCCTCTCACACCCTCTCACTCTCTTAGGTCTCTCACTCTCACACTCCATCTCTATCCCAATCCCTCTCTTTCACACTCCCTCTCACTTCCTATCTCTCAAGTCTCTCCCTCTCACCCCCCTCACATGCTCAGGTCTCTCCCTTTGGAAATCTACCTACATAAATTTCTCTTTCTCTCCCTCTATCTCTCTCCCCCTCTCTCAATCTACCTCTCTCAATTCTCTCTCTCCCATGGGGTCCCCTATCTCTCTCTCTCTCTCTCCCTCTATCCATCCCAGCCTACCTAGCTAAGTCCCTCTCACTCCAACCCCTTCTCTCCCACTCCCTCTCTCTTAGACTCTCCATTCCACTCCCTCTCCCTCTCTCAAGAAACTCTTACTACCTCTCTACCTCTCTCTCTCTCAGGTCTCTCCCTCCATCTCTCCCTCCCACTCTGTCTAGATAACTCTCTCTCTTAAAATTATCCCTCCGTCTAAATACATACATAAATACATACATCCATACAAGAATAATACATATGTACATATGGTCATACATATATACAAGCACACACATGTACATATGTAGATAAAATATTATATACAAATAGGCATACATACAATATACATGCATTTGTACATACATACATACATACATACATGCATACATACATACATACATACATACAAGCGTGCATACATACATACATGGCATACAAGCATACATGTACATACAAACATATAAATATATAAATATGCATTTAATAGAGTATAATTTAACATAAAGAAAGACATAACACGAGTGTATTATACCATGCTCACATTGTGTCTTGCTAGACATGTCCTACATAAACGCAAAAACCCATGCCAATACTAAGATATAATGCAAGCGTGTTATAACATGCTCACATTATAACGTGCTTGCATTATATGTTTCTTTGGGAATCCCTAAGCCTTAGGCTTGGTATTTGCCTTGGAATACCAGCCCAAAGGCTTGGAGATCCTTCCCAATGACTAGAGACATGCTTTTGTAAATTCTACAATATTTCACATAATCGGGTTTGTGCTCACCGTCAAGATTGCATGTGTTTCAATGTCAAAAAAATCGAACACTTGGGTAATGTTTGGTTATCTTTTAGCTATCCAACGTAAAAATTTTCAATTTTTGACAATGTTTGTGTCTCTTTTTTGGCAAAATGCAGTGTTTGGTGTTTTTTTCATTATAAATTAACCATTGATCAAAATTTCAAATAAATTAAATTTTTAGAATCTAGACTCCATTCTACAATTTAAAAAAAAAAAATTCAATTAGTTTCCAAAATTTGTAGGTGTGGAATGACCAAAATTCTATATTTTAGGAAGTGCCCAATTATAAAATTAGTAAAAAAATCAAATATTCATTAAATAATTATCAAAAAAATCATGCATCAACAACATATTGTTAGTTAATTTCTCAATGGAGTGATTTTCAAAATCTAGAAAAAAATTCACCATGCTAGGGATGTAAAAAAGTTGCTATGTTATGTTTTTCTAACTAAAACAACACCAATTTCTATACATACCTCTTTTTAACCCCTTAATCTTAACCATTTTCAAAATAAATTAGTATTTTAGAAAATTTACTTAGAGCACTTTGATCCTTGTTTTTGTTGCATCTCAAAATTTTGAGTGTAACTATCCTCAATTTCACATCCAAGGTGAGTATTTCCTAATTTCAGAAGAAAAAAAGTGGCCACTTAAGCCCCCTTTTTGGCTCCCCATATTTTTGCACTTACCCTTCTCTACTTTTGATTTGTAATGAAAAGTTCTATAATAGATTTTCAATATTTTTCTCTCTAAATTCAAGTTAAATCAATATCAATTGATGGGTTATGTGACACTTTTTAAGGTGTAATATGAATCTAAATGTGAAACTAAATTATTGAATGAAATTACTATACAAAATAAACTCAAATCTAATGTACTTTTATTTTTTATGATTTAAAATGATGCAAACATGGAACTTTGACCCTAAATGTAATGCAACTATTGCAAAAATTAGATCTAGGGTTAAAAAGACTTCAATTTTTAGAATGTTGTACAAGGTTGGGTTCACGAAATTGAAAAGGTGAAAAATATAACTATCCCTAAGGTTTCCCAAAATGGAAACCTAGATCCAAAGAGGGTAAACGGGTCTTATATTTCCTCAATTCATTAGCAAATGAGATCCACACAATAAAATGACTATCAACCTTAAGGTGAATCAAGCCAAAGTGTGAATATGTAAATTTCCCTTCTTTTTGCAAGGACAGGGGTCTAGGCCAAACAACACTTTAGGGAGAAAGATTAAAAATAGAAAATCAACTCCAAAATTCCTTTTACAAAGTGGATCAAATAGATTTAGCATAAAACTAAAGGAACTAACAAAGCTTTTGGAAAAACTAAGAGGAATAAATGATGGATACCTTTCGAATTTTGTTTATTCAAGCTGAATATGGACTCATTTGTGCTAGGGTGAATGTGTTGTGACAAACTTTTCTAGATAACTATGAATTTGGGATTGAATCCTAAGACATACAATTCTTCCCTGTAACTTGATATCCCTGCTCCTAGATTCGGATCTAAGCAAAATCTACAAAATAAATTATTGTTTGTTGGTGGGTAAGGGTTTACCTCAGTCAAACCCCAAGTTTTGTAATTAAACCTTTGTGAAAAACATAGATCTAAAACATGAAATGTGTGTGCAATCCTAACCTTAAGTGTGTCTAAGATTAAGAACAAATGATGCAAATAAAACCCACTCAAGTGTGTTAGAATAGGATCCCTAAATGAACATGCACAATGATGACCTATTTTAGGAGATCTCAAATAACCTTAATAAGTCACAAATCTTATTATACCTTCCTTAGGCTGAACATAGAGAGATAATAGAAGATGGAATCACTTGGGAAACAAGTCATTAGGCTTGGTTGAATGTCTTGTGCATCTCCCAAAACCTAGAATCCGTCATGATCCTCTATAGGAAACTATCATGAATCCTTTGGCAATGCTTGATCTTGATATCAAGAGGAGCTTGAGGACCTACAAAAACAACTCAAATGTTGCTCCAAAACTTTTCTTTTGAATTCTTCTCCATGCCCTTGAATATGAATTATTGATCTCATGTGAATGTCTCTTCCTTACTTCTTATATAGTGTAAAATGAATGTGATACTTAGTTTTATAGGCTTCCCATCTAATATTATAATTATCAAATCCTAAAAAATGACACATGTGAGATTTGAATTTGAGAGATTGAAATTCTTCCAAAAACCTATCCAGATTTGAGTTCAAGGCACTTAATGAGGACCCATTTGTTCATGGGTGAATGGGTCCTAACCTAAAAATTCAGGACTCCTTAAATGTCTAGGCATTTATTTGATCCCTAGAATTTAATCAATGCAGGTTGTGGTGTCAGGAATTAAATAAATTTATGTAAAAGAGTCCTTGGGATATGTTGTGTGGTCTCACAACATGCCCTAAAACTATAAGACTTGGGGATACAAGTAAAAAATTAACGCTTATGGTAGGTGCTTGTTAGCAGAAATGATCGTTGGAAGTTAAAGTTAAGAGGAAGTCTTTTAGAGTAATTCATGATTCAAATCTACCAGGTATCAGGTACCAGGTATCAGAAGGCTAGAGTGGGTAAAATTTTAATGACAGGTTTGGTAAGTGTTCCTGTCTGGAAGTGAAGGTCTAGGAATTGTGAAGGTTCTGGTAGAAATTGGGGTCCGGGAAAGTTTTTTTCCGGTAAAGGTTGAAGTTGTCGGGTACCAAGTACCAGGTAACAATGTTGGAGTTTAAAGTTAATTATTTAAGTTGGCTCGAGAGTTCAAAATGTTTAGTAACCTACCTAAAAACATATTACATACTTAATTCTTTTTAAAAGTGTGATATTTATTATTTGTTTTAAAATTATGATTTATTAATGACAGTTTCATTTTCATGAGAGTTTTATGAATGATTTAAAAATGGATTGATATATGGAATTTTTGTGTAGGACAAACAAATTGTGATGTAGTATTCGGATATGGACAGTCAGGAAAATTTGGATCATGAGTAGTTTCATAGCTAAGTTGGGTGGTACATTTTGAGAGTCCATGCGAAGGAGGAGCTTCAGTTGTTGGAATATTGAGAATCCTAGTATTATGAATGTGGTGAAAGAGTGCACCCAACTCTGGTGTGATTTACTTGTTGTAATTTTTCATCCGAGTCTAAACTTGAGTGCAGGAACTAATGTCCACCTCATCATTCTTAATGTATGGGAAGTTCCTACATTTTTTTTTTTAAATATACTTGGGCGCAAGTTACTATCCTGATCAGTATAAAGATGGAGGTCCCAAAATATTTTAAAGTGGTAAAGAAGGTTGACATCTATTGAATTAAGCAGCAATCCTCCTATCAATTGTAATATTCCACATGCCTTATTGTGATTCATCCCTTGGATACCCTCTCATGTGTTGCTTGATTTCTTGATTGTATTGTTTGTATAAAAGGTTGGGAGATGGTTCATTTTAAGTTAAGTTCAGAATTTGTGGATGTCAGAGAACAAAAAAAAATTCAAGTTTTCTTCTTTTTCCTATTTTATGTTACATTCCAAATTAAAATATTGTATGTTTCATTAAAATTTAATTGATATCATATGTAATTTGAAATCTATTTCCTGATATGAAATCTTACATAGCTAATTATTTGTTCCTGTTGAACAATACTATGTGTTACGCCATTTAAGAGTGTATATTGACACTATCCGGTGACAAATAATTCCCCCTCTCTTCAAAATATCACATCATTCTATGCCTAGTTGTGAAGCAATCTCATGACATATGGTAAGGTTTGCTCTAGTTTGGTTATTTCTTGAGGTATGTATGGATAATACCTAGGAGAAAATTTACTTTTACAGTAATTTGTTTTGCTTTATATTAGAATAGATGTTTAAATTTCGGAAAATGCTTCATAAAAAGAGATGAATGCATGGAGTTTTTATTGCAAATATTTCGATTCCATGATATTATTGAATGCTTAAAGCTAAATCTACTTGGATAAATGCAAGTTATTTGAACTTCATGAAATTTAATTGTAAATTTTTCAATTTCATGAAGTTGTTAAATGATCTGACAAAGATTATCTTTCATCTATCCTTATTATTCCTTTCAGAACCTAAGAAAACCATTTACCCCTTGTGATTAACAACATTATCACAATGAACCTAATGTGAACCTAGTATAGTCAAGACTAGACATAAATTGGCCTTGGCATTAAGCTGAGTTAGCCTAGGATTTAGGTTGTCTCAATGCCCTCTTTCAAGAAAGATAGGTTCCCTACAGTGTTTCTATGAAGATTTATTTGCACTACTGGTGTGCGATTAACATTGTCATCAACAAGATACATGATAAAGGGGTATTGGGGGCTTATTAATGGGAGTTTTAAAATGCATTAATGAAAAGGTCACATAAATAGGTCCAAATAAGTGTGATTGTACTTTCTCCTAGAAAAGGGGTACAAGTTTCCACACTACAATATTTAAATAAAGCATTTGATTATAGTGACATTAGAAATCTAAAAAAAATATAACTCAACCAATCAAGTAAATAAACTTATAGAAAGATAAACATGATAAACTAAAGATCACAAAATATTTAAGCATTAATTCATTCAGAATTACCCTATACTAAAACATGGAATGCCCATAATAAAATATTAACCAACTTCTATTGCATGATCATGTAATGAGGTTCTCTTCCCATGCTACTCAACTCTCACCATTTACTTTTCTATCCTAAGGGGTTAAAAAACACTAAATGTACATAAATGTGTCCCATGTACACCCAATTTATAATGCTTCATAAAATATGAGAGCCCACTTGTAAATTTTGAATTCATCTAGTCTAAGTTAGCAAAGGAAGAAATATCTACAATTTATTATGAGAGAAATTGAAAAATGCAAAACACTCAACAAACAAGAGTTGTGAGCGAGCTGGAGTCCCTACTTAAAGCAATATTGGATGTTCATGTTACTATAGATGGAAAGATTGTATTCTTGACATTTGTCTTTAATAAAATAAATAGAGTGATCTTAGACATAGTTTAGGACTCAAAAAAGTGTAGTGTTTTGTTTTGGTGGCAATGTAAACTAAAATATAAAGCTGCATATACATGTTTTATGTTTTTAAAGTTATTTTGAAACATAGTGGTTACTATTGCTCTTAATGCATTGGGAACTTTTTCTTCTTTCTGCCCTAGTATGTTGTGCTCTTTGGATGCAGATTTCCTTGCTATAAAAAGTGCATCTTCTTAGAAAGAGCATATTGTTAGTAATTTGGAAAACCAATACAAACATTTAATAAAAAATGAGATTTAAAATTTATATGCTTACCATGTTTGGTTGATATTATCATTGATATTATGATGAATATCTTGTATCACAAACAATTAGTAGTGATGGGTTAAGATTTTCACAATGTACTTGTTACAATATTTATGTATTTCAATTTTCTGACTCAAGTGTAAATATAGGAGCACTGCTAACTAGAATTTTGCAACCATAGAAACTAAGCCTAGCATAAAACAAGTCATGATACTGGGAGGGTCATACTCATTTTTTCTCTAGAGCCACATCACAGTTTGAGTATGATGGAACACTTGTTGAAAAGCAATCACATGATTAATACTAAAACCAAAATACATGATTTGCTTAAAATAAAAGTAGATAAGGAGACAATTTACTATATTAGCTCAACCATTCACAAAATAAGACATACCCCAAAAAGCACTACTTCAACATTTCCATTAGAAGTTAAATTGCTAATGAAAAATGCTTATCAAATTAAAAGTTTTCCTGGATCCCTCTAAAACCTAGCAGCTTTATTAATAAATAAGAATCCAATAAACATCATTTCTTGAATGTTGGCCAAATAGAAAGGGCTTTATTATTTGTTACATTGATGCACCTCTTCTAGATTGAAGAGTGCAGTATTCATGGATAAATCAATATGAAATCTTAAACAATGAAAATAATGCATGTAGTTCTGTTTGATGCTTCAAACAAAAGGTTGAAAAGTTTCAACTACAAAAACATATGTAAATTCCCTACACAAGCAATCTCTTCTATCAAATTCTAATGAGCATATAGGCTGCAACCTAGCTTTATGTTGTTAATATCATTGATGAGGGGTAAGACATGCTCCAGGAATTCGTGGGACTAATTTAAGAGTTTCAACCATTTATGATCAAGTTGTATTAGAAATAAAGTATTCATAATCCAAATATTAGCACATGCAAGCTATATTTTATTCTCAATGCATACAAATTGTTAGCATTGTATATTGTATTTACTCTAACCATGTTAAAACAACAGTCTGTATAACTCCTAAAAATGCATATTGATCTGTTTGGAGAAACGAGGGAGAAGGAGAAGCAATCAAATTTTTCTAAGAGAAAAATACATGTTTTGAATCAAGTTTCAAAAACATAAATGCACATAGAGCAAATAATAGAAATTAATTGGAGCATTGACTGACCCAAAAAAGCATAATCACGATAGTGGCATAAATGTATTTGATGGCCACATGAGAAAAATGAAATATATAAAGCCAAGAGAAAAGTTCCTTAAGTTGATATGTTCAAGGCTGAGACAAATGGATGATGTGATGATGTGATGGTGTAATGGAAAGAGGTTAAAGAGAAATGGGGAACCCGATGACATGAGAAGCCAATGACGATAAATTTGTGTGATGAAATAAAAAATCATAGACAAATGCCCCATTTCATAAATGTTCCTAGATATATTTCATATCATTAATCTGCCACAACATTATTATAGGTCATTATAAACTTTACAAAATTGCATTCTAACATACCAATCCAAAATCAACTTTGCCACTATAAAATATTTTAAAATTTGAACTTTATTCATAGACTACATTATCTAATACTTTGAGACATGCATAGCGGCATGCAACACACTTTTCATGTTTAAATCTAATTTTATTCCACTTGTAAGTTTTGGAAAATTTGGATACATCTATAATACAAATTTTAGAAAATTAATTAAATAATGCTAGAATCTCGAGGTGGCAACATGCTCCCTACACTAGCTACATAGAAGAATGAAAAAAATAATAAGCTTGATTCAATTCTAAGTGTAGAGGTGTTAGGCCCTATGGAGAAGAATGGAAAAATAAGTAGGCTTGATTAAATTCTCGGTGCAGAGGTAATAGGCCCTCAAGTGAAACATCAAATTTAATTAGGACTAATTCCAAACAACAAATATTAAGGATGGATTAACAGATTTTAAATTAGGAAAGAAATTATTTTCTTCGAGTTGATTCTAAAATTGATCAGAGATGAGCTAAATGAGGGAAGGCAAGCATAATTTTTAGAAAAAATAGACAAAACTATGAAAGATGTAAACTTACAAGTGTTTAAACCTTTTTTCTGAAATTAAGTTGTAGCTAGTTTCTTGGACCAAGCATGTGTTGAGCTAATAAGTGAACATAGAGAAGAGAAAATCAAAAGAAAAAAAATAGCTAACTGGATTGCATAATCATTATGAGGTGTCCAAAAATAAAGCCAATAGTAAGCTAATTGACATGATTATCTCTAAATAAAGTTAGATAATAAGCAAAAGGCCAAGGAATTGGCAATGCAAAGGTTAAATATTTCAATTTGTATCATTCAGTTCATTGTTGGGAAGGGGATGATGTTATCTCAAGGCATTGGCATGCATGTCATCAATAGGATCAGTAAGGTATTTAACAATTATATGGATTTGTGTATATGCACAACCATCAATTGGTGGACTTAGATAGAAACCATATGAGAAGCTTCCTATAGTGCAAAAAGAAAATCCTAAGCATTATGTCACTAGAAAATTATCTATGTAGAGAAAAAAATTTAATTGAGGTTTATATCACTTGTAGCTTAAGCAAATAAAGGCAACGTAGTATTTGTATGGAACTGCCAACATTGGTATGTTCAACTTAAGGTTCCCATACAATTTGATAATGAGAGTGTCGATCTTCAAGGATTAGTTGGGATGCCCATGGGCATGTTTCACAAGCCATAATATTTTGGGTGTGATAATAACATTTCCCTATATCATTTTGATACCTTGAAACAATTTTTGTAGTTGCTCAAACATAGGACATTAGCCAAGTATGATCCATCCATTAGTGAGGTATGGTCTAACTTGTTTTGGTTATTTATAAGATTTGTTTTATTTTTATTTACTACTTGGTCTATAATTGAGTTCTACATTGACTACACATATATGATATTAGTATCAAAACTTGTCACTTCAATTGATTGTTTCAACTTTTGGTCTCATGACTATCAATGTTCATATGTGATAATTTGATTCATTGTATTTTAATTCTTGTTCCATCTAGAAATTACTATTAAATAATTAGGTAATAGAATTTGAGAATATATAAAAGAAGAGGAAGAGGAAGTACAGGCCCACAATCAATCCAAACCACTCAGTAAAGCTTAAAATAAAAATTGCAGGGGTGATCCTCTGTTTAAATGCTGACCCGATCCATTATCTTTTGATGGATGTCCATAGCTTGTTATAGAGCTCTTAACTTGGCACAAGACACGTGGATTGTTTGAGAAAATGCCCCAAAGAGATTCAATCTCATGGAATGTTATGATTGCAGGATATGCACAATGGAAACTTAAAACATATGATGCAGAAAACTATTACGCATTTCAATGGCACAAGACTGACAAAGAAACTACTTCAATTCAATGGCAGGACATGATAAAATAAATGTTTAAAAAGCACAGTAAGGTTGAGAATAAGAACTCTTGTTAAAACCTACAAAACAAGCAGTTATATAATTTTCTGTGTCTCTTAAATATTGTTGAGGCAGCGTGTTTTTAGAAGCAATATCAGTCTTCAAAATATATGGTCCACTAACAAAAGAAATGCCTCAAAATGGAACCGTTATGAAATTTGATTGGACCCAAGAAATCTCAAATTATTGATTGTAGGTGTAAAACTGCAGGGAAAAGCAATATCTTGGCATCATTTTTGAGTCTCTACAAACACTATCTCACCAACACTGTTATAGTACAAATAAATTGAATCATTGAATGGTCAAATGTTGTGGGTGAGTGTCGTCGTGAACATCAAAACATATAAATAAATCAAGAACAATGGTTTATTTCCCTTTGAAATAAGTTATTACGTTAGGGTGACATGTTGGGGAGCTATCTTGCACCAATGCCTGGGTGCAACGGTGCCTACAATGGTTGTGATTCACCCAAATGTTGTGTCAAGAGGCAATGGATTGAAGCCTATATGCAATGATCATGTGCATCATGTATGATGTGAAATGAATGAGACTCATGCATTTCTTGCAAATATGGTCTCATCTTCACTAATGCAAAACAAAAAATCAACATAAAACCTGGTGGCAAGCACAGAATGTTCCACAAACTTTTGTGATGGCGGAAATTTGAAAGTTGAATTTTAGACTATAATCGTAATGAGGTCTCAAGCTTCTTCATGGTAATATTGAATAAACCAGCCAATCTTTTCTCACTGACGTAGAAACAGGAATGAGTCAATGACTGCACTATTCATGATTTATATGTTTGGAGTAACATAGAGAGAAATCTCCAATAAATTGACGTTCTATAGTGTAGATTATAAATGTTTGAAAGAAAGAAAACAACTAAAATTTAATGAAACTATGTGTAATCTAATGCAACTGATAAGACCTTTTCTTAGTATAAAACAAAAATCATAGTTTTTTCTAGGAGCATTACCAAAACTGCAACATCTCTAGTAGCCATTTGGATGATATCTACACAAGAAACTGTTATAGGAATGCTCGTTCTAGTGTTGATTTAACATTATCGATCAAATCCAGATGGTCAAACCAAAATTCCGCTCTAAAATAGTCTCAACAAAAATCCCAGAAGGAGAAGATTGCAACAAAACAGATGCATCACAACCCTGGAAAGCACTGTATCAACCCCGCAACAGAACAAACCAAGAAGCATTGGGAGATCGATTAGCAACCGAAGAAAGGGAGGTGAATAGAAACCTGGGTTGAAGAGGGGACCTAAACCATTTGTCTTTTATTGCAAAATGTGGAAGTAATATACTGCCACGCACCCCGTTCCAGGTCCATGTGCCCTTTTTAGAAAAATCGAGAACATTAGGAAAACATTCCTAATACTTTGCCCTCTTCCGCTGATTGGGCAGATTCTTCAAAATTATTTAAAATTATTTCTAAAAAAATGTAAACCCCAATAAATTAGCAGATGACCAATGGGGAGGCAGATAAATGAGAATTATAAATGCAAGAAAATGAAACGAAAATCAAAATTTTAGGTTAACTTTGCATTATATCCTCTGCTCCATTCCCAAAGCACAGATTAATATGTCTTATGCTCAGCTGAAAACATTAGTCTCCTGCCTATAAAGGCAGGGACTAGCAAGAAAAGAAAGAACTGTTCCTAATATTTACTCTAGTTACTATGTTGTTTTATAAATGACAGAATCTGTCGGTCATGTGGGTCGGCTAAATTGGCCAACCATCCTCAACTTTGAGTAAGTAAACCTCTTTTGATTATACATTTTCATTATAAGAGTTGATAGGCCTACAAATATGATGCCAGTAGTTGATTCTATAGAAGCCATTTGCAGTGTGAAAACATTATTTGACAGGTATGTGGTTCCATTTTAAAGATTCGTGACATAATGTCTAGCCGCTAATATCTAGAAAACTTGGGCACTAATAAACATGAGTTTCAAAATGGAATAGATGTGAAAACTATACTATCAATTGCATTATTAAGTGGGTTCCAAATATTTAAGGCCAGTGGTATACGGAAACAAAGGGTTGGCAGTCATTACCCTTTACGGTAAGGTCGCGGTAAAGAAGCTTGAAACTGATAGTAATAGTTGTAGGAAACTTGTTTGAAGGTTTCCAGGCACTATGTTTACTACACTAGGATATTTGCACTGCTTCTCTCAGAGCTAGCAATAATGTAATAATTCTTAACCGTTCTAAAAGACAGTTAAGAGAGAAATAACATTTGGCTAACCTGCTGGTAGATTTGCGGTTTCGAATGGAATATGGATGGATACTGCTTAGATGCAAATAAGGAGGACATTTTATGCATAAAATGATTTTTTGAAAAGGCTATATGAACTTTCAATCAAACCAGCTCCATAATCCTTCCTACCTATGCCACAATGAGAGCTTTCTAACAATATGGTTTTGTTGAAGAGGCTTACAATAATTGTAGATTAAGAAAATAAAGATGCATTGGAAGGGTTTTTGAAATCTGCAAAGAGATGAAACAACAATAGGAAGAAAAGAGAAATGGCTCCTTACTATGGATGATAGTCAATACAAAAACTATGATCTGCATGGAAGAACGTCGCATCCAAATGGAATTTCACATTAAATACGACGCTAACATCAATAGCACTCTGATCATGTGAATGAATAAGTTATCAAATAACGAAGAGTTTAGCCTATTGCAGAATGGGATCTTGCTCAAAAAGCATACCTGAGATCTATTGCATAAGCTAACCGATGTGGGCGATGTCGAGGCTGTGCCAGGAGTCCCTTGCAGTGACCCAACTAAGGAATTCACACCATCAATGACTGATACCTCCATGCATTTCAATCCACGATCCCTTCTTCTTCTCCCATTCTTGCATGGGCTTTTCATTGCGTGTTCTCTCCTGCACCTTAACTTTCTGCTCTCACATTTTTTTGCGTTCATTTCCCCCTACCAGAGCGTCTGCACTCCTACCTCTACCATTATACTATATGGTTCTTAACTTTTTAAAATATTTTGTTTCTTTCCCTCAAAATTTGTTTTATGCTCTTATTATTATAAGGGGGTGGCTTACCTGAATGGGCGTGGTCGAACACGTGGAAGAGAAATTTAATGACAAATTTAAAGCTCGCAGTCCACTCTCATCCTCCAATGCAAAATGGTTCTCACCCCCTGTTCCCATGCTGCTGCTTAGTGTTATTTTCTGCTTAAAATTAAGCAGTTAAGTGTCCCCATGAATATATTTTATTAATGAAATTTGGATAATTTGGAATCTTATCTTATTTTCCTGAAGCAACAACTGTTTAAAATTTGTAAATAGCCTTTGCAAAATTTGAGGAGCTGGAAATAAGCAGTTGCTGCAAATGAAAAAGAAATGACATCTGACACCACCTATTAATTTCCCTCCTTTTTTATATTATTTCATTTTTTCCCTTCTAATTTATCCTTTCCGCACAAAATATTATTTACATTTTCTCTGCCTACCTCAAATCATTGTTGACGCTGCTCTCATCTGAATACAGTTTTCTTTCTCTGAATACAGTTTTCAGTTTTCTGAAGGATACGTTATTAAGGTATGTTATGTGTTACCAGTATAGCATGCTTTATATTTGCTGAGTTTTTATTTATTTTAGTTTTTTAAGTTACAGCCAATGCCTTCCATGAATCCCAGTCTTCCCCTCTTATTCGATACATATTGACCAATGTACTTTTTTTTTCGCCATATGAGGTGTAACGTGTGTTCGCAGTGAAAGAGAATATAGTATAGGATGCACAAAGTTTTTTAAGATCTGAAAATACAGGTCATATATTAGTTTACCTTCAAAACAGTAGTCGTGGTAGCCTGCTTTTACTTTACCTATAAAATATACTTTGTAATAATGGTCTTTTTGGAGAGAGGAGATTTTCCATGATAGAAAAAGGAATACGAAGAAAGAGAAATGGAAATACTCTAATCCTTGTCAGTTGCACATTTTGAAGATTGTCATTTGGCTAATTTCAATTCTTTTTATAATCATGTGGTGTGGCATTATAAGATTACTCCTCAGAGATAGACTTGGATACCTCTGAAACAGAAAGACAAAGCCAGAATAATCATTTTTTCTCGTTAATTTAATTTATTAATGCTTCTAATCTGTAAACAATTATAGAGTTCTGCACAAGAAGCATTGGATAAAGGTCTACAGTTTTATTTTTTCTAGTTATCTAGATTTATCTCTCCTTTCAATTTATTAAAAGGTTCTCTGGCATATTCATCTGACACAATGGAGCACTACAGAGACACAAACCCCAGTTCAAATCATCCAAAGGGATCCATCATAAGGGATCCATTAATCAACTACAGTTATTTTCATCATTCTCATATATATGAATTAATTTCAATTCTATGCATCATCACTTCAGAAAAGAAAGACAACACCACAATTATCAGATTTCTTTTTCTGTAGGTTTTATTTATATTGCTTCCAATCTGTGAAGCATTGGATAAAGGTCCCTAGTCTTTTGTTTTGGGTTAAATAGATTTTTCTCTTCTTTCAATTTATAAAAAGGTTCTTTGGCCCCATTGGTTTGACACAATGGAGTAGTACAGAGAAATAGACCCTAGTTCAAATCATCCAAGCATAGTAGCTAGCTAAGTGGACTTGATTGAGGGAAACTCTATGGTTATATTTGGTATACCCAAAATGGTAAGGGAGGATGGAAGGTCTATTGGAAGTCATGTGTTCTAGGCACAATTCCTAACCGTGTTGATTGATGTTATCCCATGGTTCATGATGCTAGATTGAATCCCCTGTATCAACCTTGCAAGAATTACCTAGCCATGATGAGTGCCAAGTTAACCATTGAAGCTCATGAGAAATGTGTTCTTGTTAGCTATTAATAAAAGATGAATAATGAAAATTTTACCTACATGTAAAGAGTGCCAAGTGGACCATTCAGGTTCGTTAGAGATGGACTTTTTGTATGTCTTATGAATGACAGGTCAAGGAGATTGAATTGATATTAATAACAACCACTTCAATGTTGTAAGATGTTAAGCTGCATTGCTCTTTTGGAAGATGGCTGTGAATATCACTTCAATGTTCATGAGATCACTATGCATATAAACTAAAGCAAATCACAAGCTCTATGATATATGAAACATAAAGAGAACTAGAGATTTGAGGAAGAAACATATAGTGTGATGATTGTCACATGTGGAACTTAATCTAATTTGGGTTTTCTCAAAGGGCTTCTCATATAAAGTTATAACCAAATATCAAGACTTCTTAAAACCTTAGTTCTAGGAGCCTTCTAAACAATATGTGCCTACAAGTAGTATCAAAAACATTGTTGAAGTATAGAAAGACATCGTAGCTGGTTGTTGCTTTATCTTTCACATGTTAGGCTAAAGAATTAAGACATGGTTCGCCAAAGTGATTGAACTTAAAGCATCTTTGTAGCACCTCTGAAATATGTTCAAAAAATTATTATTAGTTCAACTGTAATTCACTAGATTGATTTAGGACATAAACTTATTCAACTGTACCTGTACTTAATTTTCTTTCAAACAAGGTTCAAATCTTTGTAGTTTGCAGTACAATTAAACTTGTGGAGCTCATTTGTGTCTATGTATTGTATTTTAATTATGATGAATACTTAAATTTATAGAATTGGTTTTATGAAAATTTTGGATTCGTATAACTAACACCTAATCATATTGTGAATGTTTTTGTTTTAATGTAGGTACCAACCACTTATTCTTTTTCATGGATAATACTATATACTGTCCAATTCCTCAATGTGGTTTCATAAACTTCACTTCATTACTTTCACAAGAGAATGTAGGTGAAAATTTTTTTTCTGCTAATGATGACTATTACCCAGAGTTTGTTCCTAGTACACAAGGGCTCAATGAAGAAGTGGTAATTGAAAAGGAAACTCCAATCAATGAAGTAGAAGTCACAAAAATTAGTTTCATGTAACTCCTCAAGCAAAAAATAGAGTTCGTTGGAGCATTGCAAACACAATGGTTCTAATCGAAGCTAAAAGAATTGAGAGAGAAACACAATCAAGTGGTGGTGCAATGAGAAAAACATTAAGTTTGATTGAAAAGTGGAAAATGATTCAAGAATATTGCTCTAGTCATGGTGTTCCTCACACAACAAACCAATGTCAAGATCGTTGGGAGCATATTCAGCCTGACTACAAAAAAATTAGAGACTATGAACATAATATTCCATCTAGGCATGATAGTTACTCTACTATGACAAGTCATGAGAGGGTTGAAAAGAAAATTCCTACAAAGTTCATTGTTGAACTTTATGATGCAATGGACACCACATTTGGTAGAGATCGGGTCATCAATCCAGGAAATATCACTATCGACTCTTCTGATACAAGCTATGCATTTGATGAGAACAACCCTCCAAATGAAGATGAGCCATTGCATGAACCTGAAACACCAGATATGGTTAGTCATGACTAGTCTAAAAATAGTAGTGAAAGAGACAAACAATTCACAGGAAAAAAATGAAAATCAATTTCCAATGTAACAGGCATGAAGGATGTTATTGTTGTCAACAATAAGTTGTTAGTTTCTACTCTACAAATGGCTGAAGATAGACACATGAAACACCATGAACAATGCATGAAGAAATATGATTCAATTGAAGAAATTCTATTGAAGCCTGAAGAGAAAAAAATTAATGTGCAAATGAGCATGGTTTCAGCACTAAACAATATTGGCCAAGCAATGTTGAAAATCAGCCAATCATATGAAAAAGAAGATTGATTTTGTGTTTGCTAATGCCATAGAACAATTTATACCATTTGGGCCTTTTGCTGATATCTATTTGTAATAAAAAATAATGTATTTTTGTTTAATTACTTTGCTGTTATCTATTTATAAAATGTATTTTAACCCTTGAAGCTTCCTTTTCCTTAACTTTTATGAACACTGCTATACAAGTGGAGTTATGTTTTAAGACTAATTATTGGGTTATTTGAACATTTCTTATTATTATTTACAAGTGGAGTTACGTTTTAAGGACTATTGTGACACTGTAGATTCTTGTTATATGAAATGTGGCTTGTGCAAGCTGGGGCTTTGTTATATCTTTCCTTAATCAGTTTCTTGATGTTGTTTGAGATTTCAAATCATCCATGATTTTTTCTTGAAGATTCTAATATCACTTATGAAGTCTTGAATTCTTTTCAGTTCATCCATTTTTTTTCTTGAAGATTCTAAATTTAAAAAGACTAGTATGTGCTCCAACACTGAGTTTTTATGATAAGGTATGTGCTCCAACACTGGCCCAAGTCACTACATGAGCAATATAGAGTCTATAGATTGCAATTTTCTGAATGATAATGAAATTGCAGCGAGAAATCCTTCAAAGTAAATCTTTGTTGTTAGTGATAAACCTTTTTTAGACAGTAAACAAAGAAATGAATTTTCGTGAGGTGATATTGGTTCCAAAAGCAGTATCAACACTTTGTTTGTCCAAATACATGGTCTTCATTGAGTACTTGCACCAAATCATTTGTCAAAGACCTTTCCATTTAATTTCTATACATATGTATAGTGCTACTAATGTAACTGCGAAGAAGAATTAAAAAGCCTTGAGGTGCAAATCACTATGGTCTTACACATTTTAGTAGTATTTCTCCCATATATGATTTAAAAATAATTTCAAGCATCGAGTGGGTCACAAAACCACATCAAACACTAGGTAAACATGTGTCATTTCTCCTCAGTTCTTATTTATCCACCTAGCAACCTCTATCAGCATTTATGGGAGATTTCAAACCATGTGAAATCACTGTGATAGTTTTGGAATATGCCAATTTGTAGATATAGATGTAGTACGAATGATCGGGAAGGTATGAAATTTTCATAGCAGCAGAAAGGCACTTGGAAAGTACTGGAGACCACTGGAAATTGGTGGAGGTTGTCGTGAAATGGTAACAAGCACTTCTTCTCATGGGAGATGTATGGATAGTTCTACAAAGTGAGAGAAATATTAAATAATCAGCTTAAATCCTTTCCACACCTATTTTCTATAAAAGAAAGATGCCAAAAACTATTGGTTCCTTTATCAATGGTTGAATTTGTGCTTAGAAAGTGATGGTAAAGTGTTGTATATAGGTAGGGTATAATGTGAAAGAAACTTTAATCCTGCTATCTCTATGCTCTACTTGCTGTTGTTTTCTCAAATTTTGGTGTTTCAAGTGATCAAAATTCCTTTTTTTCCAAAGAATAAAAGAAGAAAAAGTTTATTGTTGTACATAAATAAAGATGTACTTAATGAGACTGTTGAAGATTCTATGACTGGAAAACATAGGCTAGGTGAACTACAATATCAAAATAGAATGCAGTCAACTAGAACTAATTGAACCATGCAATAAACCAATTAAACAAGGGCTCTTTGACTGGATATAAAATATGCAATCATATGATCTTTGTTGAAGTGTGATTATAAGTAAATATTGGGATGTTTATATTGATTCTTAGACTGTTGGTTGTAAAATACAATATTAATTTGAGAGAAAATCAGACACATGTGATCTATTATATGTTGCATGGGTTACCAAGTATGTTGGTCTCACATAAAGGTTTTGTGTTTGCGATCAAGATTGATTTGTAGGTTAAATGCCATGTACTAATGCTATGCATAAAGTAAAGATTATTGCAAGCTTCCACATGTTAAATTTTTAGACCATTGTAAGTAGATTTTGAACTCAAAAAATTAAACTCTAAAAACTAGGAAACTTAAACTTGGTAACTTCTATTTTGAATACAAAATCTACAAAAGCTACAAATAGATCACACTAAAAAGAAATAGTGAATACAGTATTGAACTCTCAAACTTGTGACTATATTTTTATTATATCTTCGAAAAAAATGCATTGGATTAGATCAAAACATGAATTAATTATTAATTTGAATCACTCACATCCCTTCCTTTCTTTATAGATGAATGCATACAAAATTCCATTCAGGTGATGTTCCATTGCATTTAGTTTTTAGACTTAGCTTTCTTTTTTTTAGCACAATTTTTTATTAATTTGTTTTGATTTTGCAGCATAGGTGATGGACTCAAATAGTAGAAAAAGAGCCAGAGTATTGTTATAATATTTTACAGAAATACAAAAAATAGCATTGCAAGTTTGGTGTGATGTTGAAGACTCTACAAATATATTAAAAAAACATAAGATAGCATCTTCTCAAGCTTCTAATCATTTAGATGATGAGGTAGAAGATGAAACGGATTTGGAGTTTTATGCAATGTGTTGTGAGAAACAAAGTGCACTCCTAAATTCAGATATTTCTACTTCTCCATGGGAAGGGAAGGTAAGTGGTGAGTGGTATATCAAGCCACATTCATTGCATTGGTGGAACCATTAAGTTAAATGTGATGAACAACAATTTCATAGTATCTTTAGGTTACCATATGCATTGCTTCAATTTCCATGTGAAACAATGTATGAAGACCTTAAGCAAGGTGATATACCTCTATCTTTAGCAACATCTATCAAGGGTAGGGTACTTTCAATTGAGAAATAGGTGGCTATTGTTGTTTTAAGACTATCATCTGGAATGTCTATGATTAATTTAAGTGAACTTTTTGGGTGTGGAAAGTCAACAACTGCAAGAGTTGTGATGAAATTAATTAATGCTATGCATGTTCGATTTTGAAACTACATACAATGGCCAAGTGATCATTTACTCAAACTTGTAAAGCATGGATTTCACCAAAAACAAGGTTTTCCAAATTTTTGTGGGGCTATAGATGTAACTCATGTTGATTTCGAGCTCCCAGCTAATGAATGTTCATCTAATTGGTACGATCATGAACACAACTACAGTATGTCATTGCAAGTCATTGTTGATACAAATATGTGTTCCATGGATGTGTTTATAGGTTGGCCTTGATCTATCAGTGATTCTAGGCTCCTAAGAAATTCTTCTTTCTATAGGTTATGCAAAGGTGGAGAGAGATTGAATGGAACTCCAGTTTCTATTGGTTCATCTAATATCAGAGAATACATTGTTGGTGATGGTGGATATCCATTGCTGCCATGGTTAATCACACCTTTTAGTGTAGCTGAAATAGGTAATCAAAAATCATTCAAATTTAAACTATCTTCAACTTGTATTGTTGTTGAACGTGCCTTTGGAATGCTAAAAGGTGTTTGACGAATTTTGAATTCAAAAATTTTCCATCCAAATTTGCAAATGCTACCAAAAACTATTTTTGTGTGTTGTATTTTGCATAATATTATGTTGACATTTGAAAGAGAAGACACTAAAGGTAGTTACCTGGAGGAGTATGAGAATAATATACCAAATAATGAAGCCATACCAGGGGATTCTACTACAGGGTTAGCTCGAATGACCTTAATGGAATTCGTAAATTGTAATGAAAATGTTGAACAAAACAGCAATTGAAAACTTTATTTTGATCAAGATTTTGTGAAATATTTTTACCCAGTGTTTGTTTTATTGAAAATAGATTCAAACACAAGTTTTATGTTTGTGAAGAGTAAGTTAAATCATTTTCTATTTTTCTGGCACTTGTATTCTATCTTGCATATAAGGGACTGCCAATGTGGTATTCTATACTTATTTTACAAGAGTTATTTCTTCAACAAATCTCAGAAAAGATAAAAATAAATTTTGTTATTAAGTTCTATGTTATTCTAGAGGGACTTAAATTTTGATAGCTTTAGATGGGATAGTTTGCTATAAAAGATCTTATATTGTGAAATTTCACATGTGTTCTGCCCATTCTTATTAAGGTTACATAAATCTTCATGCTCTTCCTCTATATGATTATATTTGTAGATTAACTAAAAATTGGCAAAACCACCACAACACTTTTACTATTCATTTGCAAAGAACTAAGTTTGTATGAGGTAATGTTTGCAGGTACTGAAGTTGTGAGTACCATACTATTTATTTTATCTTATGTAATCATGTTTATGTTTAGCAAATGCACAAATAAATTCAAACAATGAAGTTATGTTGATCAATATAAGTTTGTTTGATTACATGAGTTGCTAGTGTCTGTGCATGCAATTGTGGAATTAGAACATAGTGTAGTTTCTAACATTTTTAGTAATGCTCTCAATTGTATGAAGCTTGGGCCTTTGTAATTAAGGATAGGTTTGGAATCCTCAGCTTGGTATGATTGCTTTTGTTTATGTAGTTGAATGATATGCTCTTTTTTGGATTATACACCTCTAAAATTTGATGTTTTATAGTTTCTACTAATTTTATTGAAGAAGATTATTATTCAATTTGTTTAATGAGATGTTGTATTATGTCTAGGGAAGTCTAGGAAAAAATATATATTTCAAAGACTATCAAAACAAGCATAGGACTAAAATTAGTATTGAAATGAAACAGTCCATTATGTTTCAAATTTTAACTGTTTAGATTATTTTCATCAGAGAATTTGCTAATTCAGTAGATTTACTGATGGTACCTAAAGTCGTTCTTGAGAATAAATTGGTAAATTAAATAATAAAGATGTTTTCAAAATATCACAATTTACTTGGAAAAAATCAGGTTAAGATTAGTAAAAAAAACCTCATTTTTTTGGTATGATTCCTGATAAATCACAGTCATGATATTAAATACCATGATCATTTATCTTTATTTTGAATAGTAATTTCTTTTCTCACAATATTTATCCTTGATCAAATTTTTTGGTTTCACTTTTAAATAAGTAGTCATTTATTTGAAGTACTTTCAGAACTCTGTTTTGGAACATGCTGATTTAGAAGGAAATTGATTTCTATTTCCCTAAAAATCTGTTACTTTTAGGAAGAACATCACACACACAATTAAATTTTCCAATTGTTATTTGTGTAAGTTTATTCACAACACACACAATTAGTTCTCACCCAGATTCTAACAAAATCAACATTTTATTACAATAAAGAATAATTGCAATCCAGTGAAAGAGCTACCAATTATCAATTGTAAAGGTGAAAAAAGAAATAATAATTTAAAAACAATTATACAATTGAAAAAATAAAATTTGAATTGAGTGCAGAAAATATAAGCAAAAAAAAAGCAGAAAAATAAAAGTTCATGGGGCCACCGGCTCCACAAAATACTCCTAAAATTATTGAGCAGTTGTAGCTAGCCAAAAAAGCTAAGCAGCCGCATGGGGATGTGCCCTTAATGGAGCCTCTGATGTTGCAGGATTGTTGTATTGGGTGATGCCACTTCCCACTTATTCCATTAATTCCCATCGTTTTGTGCATGTAATTTTCCTTCCTTCATTATGCCAGAATGATGGCAACTTATAATGCAAGAATTATTGTCTTCCCATTTACCACAACGTACAACAAAACTTGTAAATAATAGCTTATGCTTTTATAGTAATGCAACTATCTAAATCTTCAAATCTTGACATTGTACTCTATAAAATGGTTTGTCTTATTTATTTAATTAGTGCACATTTAATTTATTTAGTTTAATGCGAAAACACTTATTTAAATTAATAAAAGAAATCAAGAGTAGTTTGTAATTTGAAGAAGAGGGTCATAACAATATTATTGAATAATTAAACGATAATATTCATAATAATAAATTGACATTATGATTATGAAATCTAGTTATTTCCATTCCATTATATGTGAAATCATAGTTTATTATATAATTAATTTATACAAAAATAAATTGAATAAATATAGAATCAATAAATATCTAGTGATAGAATTATAATTATTTACATCAACTATTTAAAATTATTAATATGTATAAAAGAGGGTCATGACATGATCATACCATTTTTGATAGCACTGCAACTCCTCCACGCCCTCCAAGAAACTATCAATGAAGCGTTAGTAGTTTTTGTTACTCACCTTTGCTACTTTCAAACCTTTGTGTTCCAGACCAGTCACCTCTACAATTAGCTTTGGTGTCACAACACAAGTGGTGTTTCCTATCTTTACCCTATCCTTCCTCCAAGACTTATAAAAATTTCATTAAAAATCCTCTTCGAAGACCCTCCATAGCTCCACATTTTGGTGCAAAGGCACACATGTTAGAGGCTTTGATCTCTTTCAAGGACCCTCATGATTATTCTTCAACTAATAGAAATTTTGTGTCCTCCCTCCTCAATTTTTTTTGCAAATTAATCACAAGAATAAACCCCTCTCTAGTAGTAATAGTTCTCACAATCACAAAGCTAGATTTTAGAAACCCACACATTCTTAAAAAAAGCTGAAGCAATATCAACAATTTTCAAGAAAGATTTGCGACTATTTATAATGATACTTTTGTAATAATTTGATGCCATATGCACATGTTTAGTCATATGCTTCCAAAATTTAGCCACCAACCAAAATTCATGCCAGGGATGTCCTTGATCATTGCATTATTTAGAGCTTTTAAAATCTATCTTTGGTCTAGGGAAAAATTGAAGTGACACTTTTCAAAAGGTATTTTCAAAACAAGGTAATATACCTCCATTAATGTACTTTGCAATTGGATGGGGATTAAAAAATTAATTCTCATGACCTCTATAAGATTTTTAATTTAATGCTTAGTCTTATGAGGATTCTCCTCTACTTTCAATAGGGTCAAATTGAAATGATTACACTTTAGAAAAATATTTTTTACAGGATTAATCTTGATAGGGCCTTCCTTATCATTATTAGTTATCTTTTTCAAAATTGAAGACACATTAGGTGGGCTTTGATTTAAAATCATTTTTTTTCCCTGTCACTTTCCTTTCCTAGCAGTTCAATCTTAAGATCCAACCATATTATAAAGGAACATAAGGAAAATAACTTTCTTAATGCTAATGTATGCTAGTCCATCCTATTGGCCGCTAGTGAATCCCTCCACATAATCATTCTCATATGAGTTGGAAAGTTTAAATTAAAAAAGAGGTGAGAAAAGTTAATAATTCTTTGAGCACAAGAATAATCCTTAATCTCTATCTTCTATGTAATTTGTGGCACCATTTTCACTAATCGAGTAAAATTCCCTACCACCACTTCTCAAATATTCCTTTGAGACAAACTCTTTAATCCTTTGAGGGAGATTTTTGAATTTCCAAAAATGCCAAGAGAAATTAGGAGGACCAACATTTAAAACAATATTAGCAAATTTGTTTCCTTCTCTAAAAATGTGTTGTAGAGTATAATATTCAAATTATTTTTCCATTCTTTTTGAATCCTTAATCAAATTTTTAATCCTCCAGGGAGGATCCACCTAACTTGTAAGAGACTCAATGATCAATTTTGAGTCACCTTTGATGATGAACTTAGCATACCCAAGTTCTTTAAGCCTCTTTATCCCTCTCGACATAATAGTAGTATTTTCCTCATTGTTGGTAGCAATCCCCAATCATTTAGAATAGGCCTCTATACATTTCTCCTAATGGTCTCTAAGAAAACCACCTACAATAGCAAAACCTCGATTATCTTTAGAGTAACCATCAAAGTTTAATTTGACCCAGCCAGCTAGAGGAGGCTTCCACATAGTCATTGTTCTACTCAATATATAGGCACAATTAGTTTTGGTTAGGTCATGTGTAATTCCTCAAATCTGTTTTAATTTGAGATCCTTATAGGTAGGCATGAGTTTAGAAGGACCAAAACAATTTTGAATTTAACTTTTCCATTATTTTTCATTTCATACACTGGAAGACCTCCCCATAGTTTCTTTGTTGTTCTCTAAAAAATTTTGTTGTTTCTCTCTTTTCGTAGGTACTATGAGACAAATGGTAGCATTTGATATCATAATTCCATTATAATTGGGCATAAATAATACAAGAGCTCCACCGATTAACAAAGTCTTAAGTCATAAGGGATACCCAAACAACCAATAGATTTTGAAGCACCAAGGACGAGATTTCTCTTATAAAAGTGTAATGAAAGAGCAGGCGAGGAATGCTCTCTTAAGCTTCCAAACAAAGGGCTCGCATATATATACAAACTGAAATCCTTTCCTATTGAGCACATCGATAGTGAGAATTTTTCCATATATAGGTGCCAAGAAAAAACAATTAATTTTTGGGATTAACTTAGCATTCCAAATTCTTCTCGAATTAATTTATAAAGAGTAAGAGAAGGTTGATCGAGTCTATTATAAATAGCCTTGACTGAAAAACTCTAGGTGGGTTATCACTCCAAATCCACTCATCTTCATCATCTTCAAAAAATAGAAGAAGTCTATAATTAGAGAATGAAGAGTAGAGAAAAAATCATAACAGTTTGATATACTACCCCCTCTAATTACTCTCATGTTAAGCACATATTATTTAAATTTCTTCATTTAGGGATCCTTTCAGACCAATCAACTTAGTCATAAAGATTAGTTCCATAAAGTTTTAAGAGATCATGTTTGATTAGGTTTAACTAGTTCATTGATGCCAAAGTAGGATCACTTCCCCAAGCTTCATCGCAAAACCTAATAATGCTCCCACTCCCTACTTTTCTTCTAGTACCTTGTTTCAAGATACCCATAGTTTTCACAATATTATTTTATATAGGCAATCCTTTAGGCCAATCCTGAGAAGATAGTAAGGAGTAGGAAACAAACCTTCTCCCAATTGACTAGTGTATTTCTTATTTTTTCTTCTGTCTCAGTCCAGAGGAAAGTCCTTTTGAATTTTCTCAATATTTTCATAATAGAAGTCATCATCTTAAAGAGGGAAAGGAAATGCACCAAATTATTTTGAAGGGAAGCCTCCAAAAGCTATACTTTACTAGATTGAATAAGCAACATCCCTTTGCAACTAGCCAATTTTTTTTTAATTCTCCCTGTTATGTCATTCCAAAATGAATTAGGATGATCTTTAGTGCTTAAAGGATGTCCAAGGTACACATAAGGGAGAATAACCTCCTTACATTCAAGGATTCTTAGGACTCTTTCCTTCACTTTTTGATTTTTGTTAAAGAAGTACAATTTACTCTTAGTGTAATTTATATACTGACTTAAGGCTTGAACGTACTCTTGGAGAATAAACTTCTATCTAGATAATTCAATAGCAGAAGCAACACCAAAAAGAATCATGTAATTAAAATATTGATGATGAGAATCCTGGGGAAGGGATGAGGCAACTCTAACTCCTTTAAGAGGACCTCTATCTAAAATTTTATATAAATTGTGACCCAAAACTTCAACAACTATGATAAAAAAAAAAAAGGAGAAAGGGTAAATCTTGGGAGGGTCAACAACTACAGCTTGGCTAAGTTATCCCAATCCCCCAAAAATAGTACTCTATCCAATTTAACATGTATGCGATTTTCGCCATGAATTTTTGTAGTGTAGGAAAATGTCATCCTTTAAAATTTAAAACTTAATTTAGGAGTTATTATCATTAAAATGAACCTAATTTTTCCTTGATCTAGTGTTTTAATGTGTTGTACACATTCACATTATGTTTAGGGCCCTTTTAGGTTAAATAGACCTAATTTTTCCTTAATTTAATGTTGTAAAGTGTATTTATTTACACCTTCACATTAAGTTTTGGGCCCTCTTGCATTTATGACCTTCATATCATCATTAAGAGGACTCTAAGACCCTTTTTTATTCATCTCTAAGCTTATTTCAATCGATATCCTAACATAATCAACAAATTCACCTAATATCTCAACTCCCCAACAATTCCTCTACCTAAAAAGGCCTAGTGGGACCAATACACCACCTTGGGCATATTAGTCCAACCCAGATGGGACCTATATGCCACAAGTGGTGTATGAGCCCCATTTGGCCCCTTTTTAGGGTTTTGAGTAGGAAACTAAGGTTTCGAATTCAAATTTCATGAATGTTGAAATTTAGGATCTAATAAATGGAGAATGAGAATGAATGCCTATATAAAAAGGTTTCAAATCATTATTTAAAGTAAGCCTTCATGACATCAAAACCTAAGAAATCAAGATTTAACCATTCCAAGATTTCACAAGAGTGTCAAGAGATTTTAGAAGAGCATTTCTAAGGAATTCAATGGCATATTTCTTCTTCATTTGTTACAACAATTCAAGATCCATTATCATGTCAAAGTCACCAAGAATCAAGCATGTTGTTGAGCTAGTGTTGTGATTTAGAATTCAAGATCCAAGATTAAGAATTGTTCTATATCTAATTCAAGATCAAGATCTAAATTTTGTATGGCCACTTCATGTTAGATTGTTGATTTACATCTCAAGACATCATTCAAGGTATCATTTTTCATTTTCATATTTCATTGTTTCATCATAAGGTTTTATTACCTAAATGAGGTTTGACAAAGGCAAACCCCTATTTCCTAACAATCAACAAGTTTCTCCTTGTCTCTCCATGTGTGATTACAGATCTAGATTTCTTGGAGCTTAGATATCCTTTGGATACAAGGTCACAAGATTGGAGAAAATTTGTGAAGTTTCCATCTACATTGCAAGATCACAGAAAGTCGCCTATTGGTTGCAATACAAGGTTTCTGACTTAGAGAATTGGTAGGAGGAAAGCTTCAAGAGATCACTAAAGAATACTAGAATTTTAGTCAAACCCTAATACTAGGACTAAATTTCCAATTGTGGTGAATGATTCTTAGTACTACCATTTTTTAGGTTTTTGGAGATATTCAAATTAGTCCTTGACAAATTCCAATTTTGGCACAAAAACCCTAGTCTAGGACTAAATCACCTAGACTAGCGTAGGAGTCCCATTGGGAATTAAAGTTCAAGATTTCAAGGTTTTGGAGATTTTTTTGACCTCATACTTCTTCCAAGCATACCTTATTTCATTCTTAGTTTGTTATTTAGCATTTCAGTTTCATTTCCTAGGTCATTTAGTCAAGTTTACATGATACTTTCATCATTTACATTTCTTTTCTTTCCAATCCCTAGATTGGTGGTGAAACCCCTTTATACAGTTAATCACACTCTAGGAAAGCCTTTAATATATCTCTTTCCCTTATTTCATCCTTGGATTAAGATATCTAGGGTTTCCTTGAGTGAAACTTGGAGAAAACTTGTTATTCTATGTCCTAAAACATAAGGCGAATTTTTTTGACATTTCATTTTGGTGAACCTAGCCTCTAGAATACATTATTTTCTTATCTTGAGTGCATCATAGTGCTAGATCTATCCTACATTAACTTTGTATTAGGTCTTGCATTAGTTAATTTGCATCTAGGGTTTCAAAATTTTGCATTAGTGAAAGTGCATATAGGTTGAATTTTTGCATCTTAGATCATTCAATCTTAGTAATTTATTTAAAAATAGTAAACACAACATACAAGTTAGAAAACTAAGAAAAAACATAGAATTTGTTTAAATATTTGTAAAAACCCTAATATGGGACTCATACGACCCTCTGGGCAATTTAGTCCTAGTACAAGTTGTTTTGCCTCCTTGGGTTTGATGTCCTCTAAGAGTAAAACCTTTCTTGGAATATGGCATTCCTCTTAATGGTGATGTTATTCATTTCATTCCCTAAGTTATGAATCTCTTATTCTAGACTTGTCATCTCTTGGAGACACTATACATGATTTTCTCTAAGATGGGACCTTACATGAAATAAGAAAAAACCCTTTTATCATGTCTTATCCTATTTCTATTTTTTTCATAAGTTTTTAGCATAATACAACATGCTAGTCTTATGAAGCTCAAAGTTATGACCCCTTTCCACAACAACCAAGCTTAAAACACCTTGCTAGTGGAGCCATGTTTGTTGATAAGTGTTTAGCATAATGCAACTTGCTAAGCCTTATGAAGTTCAAAGTTCATATTGTGTGGTGTCTTATCAAATTTATCAAGAGGTATAACTTTTGTATGGTTATGGGAGCCTAATAAGACCCTCTCATTTCCCACTTTTGGGGACTCACCTAGTGGACAATAGATTTCACTAGTGCATGTGAGTGTGCATTGTTTTTTGAATAGTAGACAATGGGTTTTAGTTGTAAATGTTTTCGGACAAATAGGTAAGGCTTGATCCACCCCTTTTCCTTTCCTTTTTATTTCTTCTCTTTTAATCTTTGACATTGTATGATCGAGTATCTTGTCATTTCTGCATATATATTCTTAACATAGGCATGTGTATCCTTGTGCCTTTGTTGGTTTCTTCGCTAGATCTTATAAATTGGAAGCTTGATCCTCCTCGACCTTTTTCATATTATCCTTCCAACAATTATACAAGTAGAAATCTATTGATTTTCTACTTTAGTGTGAGTTTGATGCAAGGTAATCCTCTCACTAAAGTGGGGGATAAATATAGTGTAGAAAAATGTATCTTTTTACATTTTCACACATTATTTGGGAGGCTTTTAATTA
Source organism: Sequoiadendron giganteum (assembly GCA_007115665.2). Classification (NCBI taxonomy): domain Eukaryota; kingdom Viridiplantae; phylum Streptophyta; class Pinopsida; order Cupressales; family Cupressaceae; genus Sequoiadendron; species Sequoiadendron giganteum. The sequence continues at coordinate 205,486,282 of CM021104.1, read as the reverse complement.
AATTGAACTTAATTATGCCTTAATAAGCCCTACTTTAAATCTACAAGCCTAATAAATTGCATTTTAAAAAGGGGAAACCCAACAATAACTAATGCCAATATGTAACACTTTACCTTGACCAATTTGTGTTCCAAGAATAGGGACTTGAGACTCATTTTCCCATGGGGGAATGGGTCCTTCCTAGGCCTTTGAACCTAAATTTAAAATATGTTTTTGATGGTATTTTAGTGTTCCCAAATCCATATTTCAATCTCAACTTGTAATTTTTGAATTTTATGAAATTAGTGATACATACCTATAAATACAAGGTTATTTCATCATTTCAAATCCTAAGAACCTGGAGAGTGTTGGCAAGAAGTTGAGTCCAGTTTTTGGACATTTAGTGGAAGCATTTTCCGTGATTTTCAGAATTCAACACATTTGACCTTAAAATTTGAAGCAATTAGAGATGGAGTCTTGAAAAAATTCACTAATCATAAAATGTAGTACTTAGAGTCTAGTTTCCAAGTATGTAATTTATTTCAATACTCAAATGATACAAATTAATTTTCAATAGGCATTTCCAAAAACCACTATTTAAAAGTCATTCTTTTACCATACCATGCATGGATATGTCATCCATATTTTGACCTACATAATCATTTTTTTCTAAATCCTTTTCTAAAAATATTTGTAACTCACTGAAGCACGCTTTACATATTTTTTTGTAATTTTTGGTTGAATTTTTTTTTTTAAATTTTTTATTGGGAATATTTGGTGTTTTAAAAAATCATCGTGTACATCACAATTAACATGACCTAAACTTATGATTTTTTATTTTTTTTAAATTGAAAAGAATTGTTTGAAGTATGATTTTATGCAATCCATTTGTGAAAATGTTATGTTGATACAAAGTTATAAAAATACTAAAAAGCCTTGATAATTCAATTGTATGAACCCGTTTAATTAGAAATTAAATGAAAAATTAAAAAATTAATCCAATTGTAAAAAAATTACATACTTGGAATCTACATTGTCTAATCTATAATGGGTTTTAATTTCATTGAACATTTCTGCAATAAAAGTCTTCAAACATATGCCCCAAGTCACTATTTTTTTGTGGCATTGCTAGGACCTTCAACTCATAGTTCAAACTAGGTCTAGGGCCTAGGTTTGGATCCCAAAACATTTTCCCAAACATGTCAATGAAGAAAAAATCTAGCCTACATTTCGAATTTGAAGAAACAGGATCTCATTTACTAAATGGGATCCTGTTTCCCTTTTGCCCATTGAAAATGGAATGGGATCCCGTTTAATAAACAAAATCTTGTTTACTAGTGGCTCGTGTTTAATAAATGGGATGTCATTTACTAGTGGATCCCGATTTATATAACTCAAGATCCTATTTATTAAACGGGATCCTGATTTATATAAATCAAGGTCTCATTTCTTAAACAAAATCTCAAGATATTTTTGACCATTTTTTTAAATTTTACTATCAAAAAGGGGAATTTCAGGTCTAAGAATTATTTCATATAGTTGATTGCGATATATTCCCTATTTTCTATCACCTTTTGTCTTGTTGAAGCTCTTCAAGTCGGGATTCTTTTAAATTTGAAAGGAGGCATCCTTGGGACCCTGTTACAAAGGAATTTTGTTGAGTAGCTACTTTTTTTTAAAGGAGGAAGAAGAATTTTATTTATTTGCTACTTGTTTGAAGGAGGAAGAGAAATTTTGTGCAATTGCTACTTGTTTGAAGGAGGAAGAGGAATTTTTTGAAAAAATTATACTTGTTTGAAGGATGAACAAACAAGAAAGACTCATGTTTTTGACATTCATTTGTGTATACTTCAAAAAAATTCAATCATGGGATCACAATGTCAGAATAAGAGGAAAATAGGAAGGTATCAACTCCTAAAAAAATTCAAGCAAAGAGAGAGGAGAAACAAAGAAAAAGAGAAAGGAGAATGAGAATTCGATTAATGAATGATGGTGAAGCATGCAATTCCATAACTATTGAAGATAAAAACATTGAGGAGGTAATGGATGTAGATGATACAAACTTGAAAGAGGTGAGTGTGGAAATTAATACGAGTATACAAACTACTCTTGGTATGTCTTCAAATATCCCTTTCAACACTATGGAGATTGTTTCAAAAGGAATAAGTTCAGGTACGTCTTCAAATCCACCTCTGAGCCTCATGGAAATGATGTTTATTAGAGATTTAAAAAATGTTGGATATAAAAATGTTGAAATCGATAATATTCGTAGAGTTCAAGATTTGAATCAAATTATTGTTGAAAATAAAAATGAAAATCCTTTTATTGAAAATGAAAATGAATTTCTATGAAGTGATGTTGGAAATCAATATATTTTTGTTAAAACTGAAAGTGATGTTTTGGATAATATTCCTAGTAAGATTTCTTGGAGAAAAATAAGAGCACATGCTAATAGATTATACAATCAATTTTTTTATCATAAAAAACATTCAATTCAATGTCAACTAATGATGCAATTAATGAGAATTTTGGAAATGAAAAGATTAATGAAAAAATTAAGAATTTTCGTTAAACAAAAAAGGAAAGATCAATCAGTAAAACATGTGATGTCGACTATTGATCATGTCATTTAGTCTATTGGAAAAAATATTAGATCTAAGGATAAGAATGCAGCAAGAAGAGCTATAACAATTGCTATAGTTAATAAAGCGACTTTGAATAAAATAATGGTAAGAAATATTAGTGAATTTTTACATATACATCCTAAAACATTACTAAGAGCCGAAAAAAGAAGAGAAAGTATAGAAAATGATCAAATTAACCAATGTTGGAGTGTTAGTGGTCAACTCTTGAGGTGTCACATGAAATTGAATGTTTAAATTAAATATTTGATTGAAAAGTATTGGCATGATAATACTAAGGTATTGTCTAATGCTAGAGATGTTTTAAAATTAAGAGTGGGGTCCAAAGTTCACGACCCTCATCCAAAACACCTATTACATAGAACACAAGTTGAATTTTATAGAAAATTTTGTGATGATTTATTGTTACCTGGTATTATTAAAATAATTCAAAGGTCTTTTGAAAAATGTAAACCTTGGTATGTAAAAATTAATAAGCAACAAATATCTAGTTGTTGTAAAACACGTGTTCAACTTTATTATTTTTTTGATGTTTTTCGATATATACGTTGTAATTTGCATACTAACATTATTATGTGGGAATGTGGTATTAATATGCTACCTAAAACAATAAGGGAGTTTATATCAAGTTTGTTTTGTGAAAGATCTAATGGAAAATTATTTTATTTAAGTTCTTGTATTTTAGGACAATGCACTATTTGTGGAAATATTTCATTCTTAAGAGTTTGCATGCATGAAAGTGTTGATAATGATTTTGGAAAAAAATTATTGGATGTTAAAATATTTAAGAATGTTAACTATTCTCTAAAAGATGGAAAAATTGGAAAGCGTTATGATTTAGTTACAAAAAGAGTTAGTGTACATGCTTTCATATTAGAATTTAAGAATAAGATTGTACCAAAATATGTTATGCACTCTCAACATGATCAATGGCTCGATGACCAATTTTGCAAATGTAGAAACACATTTCCAATTGGTAGTATACTATTAGTGGTTGATCTTACGAAAAACTATACTCTTGCTCCACAAGAGAAAATTAAATCATTGTATTATAATTCATTGCAAGTAGCTATGTTTTTTCTTATTGTTTATAGACATGTAGATGATATCATAGAGGATGATAGAAAAGTTTTGATGGAGTATCATTTCTATTTGAGTGACAACCGGTTACATGCGTAAGAGTTTGTTCAATAGTGTTTCATTATATTTTATATAAATTTAAGAGAAAGAGGAATCCAGATGATAGAACACTGCACATGGTTAGATAATTGTGTGGGATAGTTCAAGAATGATTGAATGTTCTATTGGTTAAGTAGGGTTCACAAGGAACTTAATGTCCAAGATATGTGGAGCTTTTTCGAAGCTAGGAATGGTAAAGGAGAACATGATGGAGTTCGTGCATGTGTTAAAAGAATTCTTGCTAGACAATAATTCAAATGTGAGGATGCAGTAAAGTTCAAAGATGCATGTGGGATTATGGATTGGTGCAATACAATATTATCTACACCTAGTTCAATCGAGTACTCTACAGTTCACTGATTCTTTTGGTTGGTTGAAGAAGAGAACATTCCACCTAGACTTGATTGTGAGACAATCAGTGGATCTACGTAATGGAATTCATTTAACAATTCAAATGCAAGCAAATGAACTATCTGGACAAGGGAACTTGCATATTTTTTTCAGTTTTGTATCTCAGGTTATTTGGAAGCATGTGAAAATATGGAATGGGTTGAAGATTGGAAGAAAATATCATTGATACCTACACAAGCACATGATCAATATGAAAAAATTAAATACAATGATAAAGTGTTTGAATCAGAAGACTATGACCATGCTTTAGACCTTGTATAAGAAGGTAATTTAATTCAATTTATTTCATTTGATTTCAGTTTATTACTATTTTTTAATACTAAATTATTTATTTATATACATATGAATGGATGTATTTAGATTTGTCAAGTTATATGGACATGCGCATAGGTTATTAAATCAATTTTTTTTGCAGTACATGTGTATGCTATTGTTACCCCTGAGGGGAATGAAGAGGAAATGAATTATTGGTTGGCTCATTGTAGAAACTAAACATAAGTTAGTAGCACCTTGAGAAGATGATGATGGCTATCATTATCCAACAGGTATGGTGATCCCCTCATAACATCGCCTTAACCAAATTTTGATAACAAGTTTTTGGATCCCCTTAACCAAATTTTTAGAACAAGTCTTTGATCCCCTTAAGAAATTTTTGAGAACTTATATTATGTTGGTTTTTGGAACTTGGGTACAAAAATACCTGATAAGGAAGAAAGATCTACTTGTATTCAAAGATTATGAAACACATAAAAAAATAGTACACTATTCACGTTGGGTGGTGGCAACAAATATAAAACTAGATCGATATCATGGAAAACCTACAAATAAAGTGTTATGGGAAATTTCTATGGAAGAGCATTAGACAATCATAGATACATTGCAAAAAAGAGAGGATGCAAATTGTACAATGGAATAAGTAAACATAGGTTATGTGTAGGTGAATTTAATCTACTCAAATGCAAGAAACTAAGAACATGCAAAGATTAAACACATAAAAAAACACTCATATTGGGCTAGATGAAACTCAGGAAAGTTAATAAAAATAACACTAGTTTTACCTTGTTTGAGCTTGATGGAATTGTTTTCCCTCTTTCATGGCTTGATATGTCTGCTCTAGGATGATGTTGGTAGCATAACAACTTATTTTGCTTTGATTAAGATCATTAAATGGAAAGGAGTCAAGTCTTTGGCTATGTAGGATGAATGTATTCTAGAGAGATTGATATGATGAATGAGAAATATGAATGGTTGTTTTGTTGATTGTGGTTGAGAGAGAAAAAATAGTTGTGTTAGTCATTTATCAAGGGAGATGGAAATGGATGGTGGAGATTGAAAAGGGGGACGAAGATCAAGAGTTGACCAAAGGAATTAAAAATTCCTTTTTAATGTGCATGGGAATGATAAAAGGAATTAAAAATTCCTTAGGGACATGGGGTGAATAAAAAGGAATTTAGTATTCCTTGGAGAAGGGAAATATTAATTAAAAATCCCTCTTAAATCTTTGGCCAAAAATTGTAAACCAGTATTGTGGGATCACCCCTAACCAAGTCTTTTAAATATAGGTGAAGACTCCATATAATCTCATATCTAAATGTGTATGGTCTAGAATTTCATTGGTCCTCCCAATTCAAGATAAGAGTTTTGTGATACAAGGTAAATCTTGGGAGGGTAAACAAATATAGCTTGGCTAAGTTATCCCAATCCCCCAAAATCAGTACTCTATCCAATTTAACTTGTATGCGGTTTTGGCCATGACTTTATGTAGTGTAGGAAAATCTCATCCTTTACACTTTTAAACTTAATTTAGGAATTATTAACATTAAAATGAACCTAATTTTTCCTTGATCTAGTGTTGTAATGTGTTGTACACATTCACATTATGTTTAGGGCCCTTTTAAGTTAAATAGACCTAATTTTTCCTTAATTTAATGTTGTAAAGTGTATTTATTTACACCTTCACATTAAGTTTTGGGCCCTCTTGCATTTATGACCTTCATATCATCATTAAGAGGACCCTAAGACCCTTTTTATTGCATATTTTAGATTATTTCAATCGAGATCCTAACATAATCAACAAATTCACATAATATCTCAACTCCCCAACAATTCCTCTACCTAAAAAGGCCTAGTGGGACCCATACACTGCCTTGGGCATATGAGTCGAACCCAGATGAGACCTATATGTCACAAGTGGAATATGAGTCCCATTTGGCCCCTTTTTAGGGTTTTGAGTAGGAAACTAGGGTTTCAAATTCAAATTTCATGAATGTTGAAATTTAGGATCTAATAAATGGAAAAAGAGAATGAATGCCTATATAAAAAGGTATCAAATCATTATTTAAAGTAAGCCTTTATGATATTGAAACCTAATAAATAAGATTTAATCATTCCAGGACTTCAGAAGAGTGTTAGGAGAGTTTGCAAGAGCATTTCTAAGGAATTCAAGGGCATATTTCTTCATCATTTGTTACAGCAATTCAAGATCCATTATCATGTCAAAGTCACCAAGAATCAAGCATTTTGTTGAGCTAGTGTTGTGATCTAGAATTCAAGATCCAAGATTAAGAATTGTTCTATATCTAATTCAAGATCAAGATCTAAATTCTATATGGCCACTTCATGTTACAATGTTGATTTACATCTCAAGAAATCATTCAAGATTTCATTTTTCATGTTTCATTTTTCATTTTTCATGTTCATATTTCATTGTTTCATCATAAGGTTTTATTACCTAAACGAGGTTTGACCAAGGCAAACCCCTATTTCATAACAATCAATAAGTTTTTATTTGTCTCTCCATGTGTGATTAAAGATCTAGGTTTCTTGGAGCTTAAATATATTTTGGATACAAGGTCACAAGCTTGGAGAAAAGTTGTGAAGTTTCCATCTACAATTCAAGATCACATAAAGTCGCCTATTGGTTGCAATACAAGGTTTCTGACTCAGAGAATTGGTAGGAGGAAAGCTTCAAGAGATCACCAAAGAGTACTAGAATTTTATCCAAACCCTAATACTAGGACTAAATTTCCACTTGTGGTGAATGATTCATAGTAATACCATTTTTTAGGTTTTTGGAGATATTCAAATTAGTCCTTTACAGATTCCAATTTTGGCACATAAACTCTAGTCTAGGACTAAATCACCTAGACTAGCATAGGATTCCCATTGGGAATTAAAGTTCAAGATTTCAAGGTTTTGGAGATTCTTTTGACCTCATACTTCTTCCAAGTGCACCTTTTCTCATTCTTTGTTTGTTATTCCGCATTTCATTTTGATTTCCTAGGTCATTTAGTCAACTTTGCATGATTCTTTCATCATTTACATTTCTTTTCTTTCCAATCCCTAGCTTGGTGGTGAAACCTCTTTATACACTTAATCACACTCTAGGACAGCCTTTAATAGATCTTTTTCCCTTATTCTATCCTTGGATTGAGATCTCTAGGGTTTCCTTGAGTGAAACTTGGAGAAAACTTGTTGTTCTAAGTCCTAAAACATAAGGCGGCAATTTTTGAAATTTCATTTTGGTGAACCTAGCCTTTAGAATACATTCTTTTCTGATTTGGAGTGCATCATAGTCCTAGATATAGCCTACATTAAATTTTTATTAGGTCTTGCATTAGTTAATTTGCATCTAGGGTGTCAAAATTTTGCATTAGTTAAAGTGCATATAGGTTAAATTTTTGCATCTTAGATCATTCAATTTAAGTAAATTTTTTTAAAATACTAAACACAACATACAAGTTAGAAAACTTAGAAAAAACATACAATTTGTTGAAATATTTGCAAGAACCTTAATATGGGACTCATACGACCCTCTGGGAAATTTAGTCCTAGTATAGGTTGTTTTGCCTCACTAGTTTTGATGTCCTCTAAGAGTACAACATTACTTGGAATATGACATTCCTCTTAATGGAGATGTTATGAATTGCATTCCCTAAGTTTTGAATCTCTTATCCTATACTTGTAATCTCTTGGAGACATTATACATGATTTTCTCTAAGATGGGACCTTACATGAAATAAGAAAAACCCCTTTTATCATGTATTATCCTATTTGTATTTTTTTCATAAGTGTTTAGCATAACACAACTTTCTAGTCTTATGAAGCTCAAAGTTACAACCCCTTTCCACAACAACCAAGCTTAAAACGCCTTGCTAGTGTAGCCATATTTGTTGCTAAGTGTTTAGCATAATGCAACTTGGTAAGCCTTATGAAGTTTGAAGTTCATATTGTGTGGTGTCTTATCAAATTTATCAAGAGGTATAACTTTGGTATGCTTATGGGAGCCTAATAAGACTCTCTCATTTCCCACTTTTTGGGGCTCACCTAGTGGACAATAAATTTCACTAGCCCGTGCGAGTGTGCATTGTTTTTTGCATAGTAGACAATGGGTTTTAGTTGTAAATGTTTTCGGACAAATAGGTAAGTCTTGATCCACCCCTTTTCCTTTCCTTTTTATTTCTTCTCTTTTAGTCTTTGACATTGTATGATTGAGTATCTTGTCATTTCTGCATATATATATTCTTAACATAGGCATGTGTATCCTTCTGCCTTTGTTGGTTTCTTCGCGAGATCTTATAAATTGGAAGCTTGATCCTCCTCGACCTTTTTCATATTATCCTTCCAACAATTATACAAGTAGAAATCTCTTGATTTTCTACTTTAGTGTGAGTTTGATGCAAGGTAATCCTCTCACTAAAGTCGGGGATAAATATAGTGTAGAAAAATGTATCTTTTTACATTTTCACATATTCTTCGGGAGGCTTTTAATTAAATTGGACTTAATTATGCCTTAATAATCCCTACTTTAAATCTACAAGCCTAATAATATGCATTTAAAAAAGGGGAAACCCAACAATAACTAATGCCAATATGTAACACTTTACCTTGACCAATTTGTGTTCCAAGAATAGGGACCTGAGACCCATTTTCCCATGGGGGAATAGGTCCTTCCTCGGCCTTTGAACCTAAATTTAAAATATGTTTTTGATAGTATTTTAGTGTCCCCAAATGCATATTTCAATATCAGCTTGTAATTTTTGAATTTTATGAAATTAGTGATACATACCTATAAATACAAGGTTATTTCATCATTTCAAATCCTAAGAACCTAGAGAGTGTTGGCAAGAAGTTGAGTCCATTTTGTGGCCATTTAGTGGATGCGTTTTTATTTATTTTCAGAATTCAACACATTTGACCTTAAAATTTGAAGCAATTAGAGATGGAGTCTTTAAAAAATTCACTAATCATAAAATGTAGTACTTAGAGTCTAGTTTCCAAGTATGTAATTTATTTCAATACTCAAATGATAATAATTGATTTTCAGTAGGCATTTCCAAAAACCACTATTTAAAAGTCATTTTTTTACCATACCATGCACGCATATGTCATCCATATTTTGACCTAAATAATCATATTTTTCTAAATTATTTTCTAAAAATATTTGTAACTCACTAAAGCATGCTTTACATATTTTTTTGTAAATTTTTATTGAATAAATTTTTGTTAATATTTTATCGGCCATATTTGGTGTTTTAAGAAATCACTATGTACATCACACATAAGTGACTTAAACTTTTGATTTTTATTTTTTTTTACATTGAAAAGAATTGTTTGAAGTATGATTTTATGCAATCCATTTTTGAAAATATTATGTTGATACAAAGTTATAAAAATAGTAAAAACCTTTGATAATTCAATTTTATGGACCTGTTTAATTAGAAATTAAATGAAAAATAAAAAAATTAATCCAATTGTAAAAAAATTACATACTTGGAATCTACACTGTCTAATGTATAATGGGTTTTAATTTCATTGAACATTTCTGCAATAAAATTCTTCAAACATATGCCCAAAGTCATTATTTGTTTGTGGCATTGCTAGGACCTTCAACTTACAGTTCAAACTAGGTCTAGGGCCTAGGTTCGGATCCCAAAGCATTTTCGCAATCCTGTCAACAAAGAAAAAATCTAGCCTACATTTCAAATTTGAAGAAGCAAGATCTCATTTACTAAATGGGATCCCGTTTAATAAATGAGATCCCATTTACTAGTGGATCTCGATTAATTAAAAAAATCTCGTTTACTAGTGGATCCCGATTTATATAACTCAAGATCCCATTTATTAAACGGGAACCGATTCATATAAATCAGGGTCTCATTTCTTAAATGAAATCTCAAGATATTTTTGACCATTCTTTTAATTTTATTTTCAAAAAGGGGCATTTCAGGTCTAAGAATTATTTTGTACGGCTGATTGCGATATATTCCCTTTTTTATATCACCTTTTTGTATTGTTAAAGTTGTTGAAGTTGGGATTTTTTTCAATTTTGAAAGGAGGCATCCTTGGGATCCTAATACAAAGGAATTTTGTTGAGTTGCTACTTTTTTTTAAAGGAGGAAGAGGAATTTTATTTATTTGCTACTTGTTTGAAGGAGGAAGAGAAATTTTGTGCAATTGCTACTTGTTTGAAGGAGGAAGAGGAATTTTGTTCAATTTCTACTTGTTTGAAGGAGGAAGAGTAAATTTGTTCAACTGCTACTTGTTTGAAGGAGGAAGAGGAATTTTTTGAAAAATTGCTACTTGTTTGAAGGATGAACAAACAAGAAAGACTCGAGTTTTTGACATTCATTTGTGTATACTTCAAAACAATTCAATCATGGGATCACAATGTTAGAATAAGAGGAAAGATAGGAAGGTATTGACCCTTGAACAAATTTAAGCAAAGAGAGAGAAGGAGAAACAAATAAAAAGAGAAAGAAGAATGAGAATTCAATCAATGAATGATGGTGAAGCATGCAATTCCACAACTATTGAAGATAAAAACATTGAGTAGGCAATGAATGTAGTTGATACAAACTTGAAAGAGGTGAGTGTGGAAATTAATACGAGTATAAAAACTACTCCTAGTATGTCTTCAAATATCCCTTTCAACACTATGGATATTGTTTCAATAGGCATAAGTCCAGGTACGTCTTCAAATCCACCTTTGATCCTCATGGAAATGGTGTTTATTAGAGATTTAAAAAATGTTGGATATAAAAATGTTGAAATGGATAATATTCGTAGAGTTCAAGATTTGAATCAAATTGTTGTTGAAAATGAAAATTTAAATCCTTTTATTGAAAATTAAAATGAATTTCTAGGAAATGATGTTGGAAATGAATATATATTTTTTAAACTGAAAGTGATGTTTTGGATATTATTCCTAGTAAGATTTCTTGGAGAAAAATAAGAGCACATGATAATAGATTATACACTAAATTTTTTTATCATAAAAATATTTCAATTCAATGTCAACTAATGATGCAATTAATGAGAATTCCGGAAATGAAAAGATTAATGAAAAAGTTAGGAATTTTTGTTAAACAAAGAAGAAAAGATCAATCAGTAAAACATGCTATGTTGACTATTGCTAATGTCAGTTAGTCTATTGGAAAAAATATTAGATCTAAAGATAAGAATACAACAAGAAGAGCTATAACAATTGCTATACTTAATAAAGCGACTTTGAATAAAATAGTGGTAAGAAATATTAGTGATTTTTTACATATACATCCTAAAACATTACTAAGAGTCAAAAAAAGAAGAGAAAGTATATAAAATGATCAAATTAACCAATGTTGGAGTTTTAGTGGTCAACTCTTGAGGAGTCACATGAAATTGAATGTTTAAATTAAATATTTGCTTGAAAGGTATTGGCATTATAATACTAAGGTATTGTCTAATGCTAGAGTTGTTTTAAAATTAAGAGTGGGGTCCAACGTTCACGACCCTCATCCAAAACACCTATTACATACAACACAAGCTGAATTTTATAGAAAATATTGTGATGATTTAGCGTTACCTAGTATTATTAAAATAATTCAAAGGTCTTTTAAAAATGTAAATCTTGGTATGCAAAAATTAATAAGCAACGAATATCTACTTGTTGTAAACAACGTGTTCAATTTTATTATTTTTATGATATTTTTCGATATATATGTTGTAATTTGCATACCAACATGATTATGGAGGAATGTGGTATTAGTATGCTACATAAAACAATAAGGGAGTTTATATCAAGTTTGTTTTGTTAAAGATCTAATGGAAACTTATTTTATTTCAGTTCTTGTATTTGAGGACAATGCACTATATGTGGAAGTATTTCATTCTTAAGAGTTTGCATGCATGAAAGTGTTGTTAATTATTTTGGAAAAAAATTAGTGGATGTTAAAATATTCAAGAATGTTAACTATTCTCTAAAAATTGGAAAGCGTTATGATTTAGTTACAAAAAAAGTTAGTGTACATGCTTTCATATTAGAATTTAATAATATTGTACCAAAATATGTTATGCATTCTCAACATGCTCAATGGCTCGATGACCAATTTTGCATATGTAGAAACACATTTCCAATTGGTAGTATACTATCGGTGGTTGATTTTATAGAAAACTATACTCTTGCTCCGTAGGAGAAAATTAAATCATTGTACTATAATTCAATGCAAGTAGCTATGTTTTTTCTTATTGTTTGTAGACATGCAGATGATATCACAAAGGATCATAATTTTTTTTTGATGGAGTATCATTTCTATGTGAGTGACAACTGGTTACATGTGGCAGATTTTTTTCAATAGTGTCTCATTATATTTTATAGAAATTTAAGAGAAAGAGGAATCCAGATGATAGAACACCGCATATGGTCAGATAATTGTATGGGATAGGTCAAGAATTCTTGAATATTCTATTGGTTAAGTAGGTTTCACAAGGAACTTAATGTCCAACATATGCAGAGCTTTTTCGAAGCTAGGAATGGTAAAGGAGAACATGATGGAGTTCGTGCATGTCTTAAAAGAATTCTTTCTAGACAACAATTGAAATGTGAGGATGTAGTAAAGTTTAAAGGTGCATGTGGGATTATGCATTGGTACAGTAGAATATTATCTACACCTAGTTCAAGAGAGTACTCTATAGTTCACTGATTCTTTTGGTTGGTGGAAGAAGAGAACATTCCGCCTAGACTTGATTGTGAGACAATCGGTGGATCTACTGAATGACATTCATTTAAGAGTTCAAATGCAAGAAAATGAACTATCTAGACAAGGGAGCTTGCATGTTTTTTTCAGTTTTGTATCTCAGGAGATTTGGAAGCATGTGAAAATACAGAATGGGTTAAAGATTGGAAGAAAATATCATTGACACCTGCACAAGAACATGATCAATATGAAAAAATTGAATACAATGATAAAGTGTTTGAATCAGAAGACTATGACCATGTTTTAGACCTTGTATAAGAAGGTAATTTAATTCAATTTATTTCATTTGATTTCAATTTATTACTATTTTTTAATACTAAATTATTTATTTATATACATCTGAATGGATCTATGTAGATTGGTCAAATTATATGGACATGTAGATAGGTTATTAAATCAATTTTTTTTGCAGTACATGTGTATTCTACTGTTACCCCTGAGGGGAATGAAGAGGAAATGAAATATTAGTTGGCTCATTGTAGAAACTAAAAATAAGTTAGTAGCACCTTGAGAAGATGATGATGGCTATCATTATCCAATAAGTATGGTGATCCCCTTAAGACATCGCCTTAAGAAAATTTTGATAACAAGTTTTTGGATCCCCTTAACCAAATTTTTAGAACAAGTCTTTGATCCCCTTAAGAAATTTTTGAGAACTTATTTGATGATGGTTTTCATGTTTTCCAATAGGATCATTGGTGGTTTTTGGAACTTGGCTACAAAAATACTTGATAAGGAAGAATGATATGCCTATATTCAAAGATTATGAAACACATAGAAAAATAGTACACTATTCACATTTGGTGGTGGCAACAAATATAAAACTGGATCAAAGTCGTGGAAGACCTACAAATAAAGTGCTATGGAAAATTTCTATGGAAGAGCATTATACAATCATAGATACATTGCAAAAAAGAGAGGATGCATATGGTACAATGTAATAAGTAAATACATGTTATGTGCAGGTGAATTTAATCTACTCAAATGCAAGAAACATAAACATGCAAAGATTAGAGACATAAAAAAACACTCATATTGGGCTAGATGAAACTCAGGCAAGTTAATAAAAATAACACTAGTTTTACCTTGTTTGAGCATGATGGAATTGTTTTCCCTCTTTGATGGCTTGATATGTTTGCTCTAGGATGATTTTGATAGCCTAACAACTTGTTTTACTTTGATTAAAATCACTAAATGGAAAGGAGTCACTTTGTTGGCTATGGAGGATGAATGTATGCTTGAGAGATTGATATGATGAATGAGAAATATGAATGGTTGTTTTGTTGAATGTGGTTGCGAGAGAAAAAATAGTTGTGTTAGTCATTTAGCAAGGGAGATGGAAATGGATGGTGGAGATTGAAAAGGGGGAGGATGATCAAGAGTTGACCAAAGGAATTAAAAATTCATTTTTAATGTGCATGGGAATGATAAAAGGAATTAAAAATTCCTTAGGGACATGGGGTGAATAAAAAGGAATTTAGTATTCCTTGGCTAAAGGAAAGAGTAATTAAAAATCTCTATTAAATCTTTGGGCAAATAAAATGGAAGTTAGAATTTCATTTGGGGATGTGGGAAGATTATATTGGAATTAAAAATTCGATTGGGGGTTGACCATGGGTTAGACTAGGGTAATTAATGGATGATTAGAGGAGGGTTAGATGGCTAAGAGATATTAGGAACCCACTTCCATTTTATGGAGGATTTGACATGAGGGGAATTAAATAAATAGATTATATATTTATTTTTTGAAGGAAAGGGATAAGTGATGGGAGTAAATAATTAAATTTAATTATTTACTTTAGACTAGAATTTAAATATGGGGACAAATGAATGGCATGACAGATGGCACTATGCGGAGGACTGGTGCGAGCTAGGGCTCACATGCCCTAGCCTATTTTTCTTCTGGCGCCCGTGCTCGGACTTCGAGCTGTTTGTTGCTGGTGGGGGGGTTTTTTTAATTTGGTGCAGGGGTTTTTCTTTGGTCGGGCAGGGGTGTCTGATCCTTTCTGGTCTGTAGGTGGGCATATTTTTGACTGGTTTTTCTATGCGTGGTGTTTCCTTAGTGGGAGGCGTTTGGAAATTTCAAACTGTGGGTCATCTGCCCCATCTCATCCTCTTTTTGTTGATGCTTTGGTTTGCTAGGCCATGGAGAATCATGGTATAGATTCTTCTCAAGTTCCCTCCAGGGATTTGGAGATGGTAGAGTCATCTTCTTCATTGCATGTCAATTTTAAGGAACAGATGGGTGAATCCCAATCTGGGGATGGGGTCTCCTCTTCAAATGGGTTTTTTTGAATCAAAAAAGTAAACGGATGTTTGGAGAGATCCGAGGACCGATTTGTTTTGGTTATTCAACCTAAGCAAGTTTCAAAGGATGTTGAATATTAGTCTAACCATGCCCTTATCTACAAATTTTTGGGCCTCCGTCTTTCTCTACATGTGTTGGATTCTTGGGCACATCAAGTTTAGAACCCAAAAGGTGATATGGAGATTATATTGGTAGCTAATAACTATTTTTTGGTTATTTTTTCAAGCATGTCGAATAGGAATAGGGCTTTTGAAGGAGGCTCATATTTCTTTAACCAAGTGGGGCTCTTCATCAAGCCTTGGCACATGGGTTTCAACTCGGCTAAAGAGATCCCCTCGCGGGTTCCGGTGTGGGTTCGTTTGTCGAGGCTTCCTTTGGAATTCTGGAGGGAAGATATTCTTCACTCAATCTCATTGCTTCTTGGAAAATTTGTGGGATCGGCTACACAAACTCAAGATCGTAAGGTAATTTCTTTTGCTCGTATTTGTGTAGAAGTTGATTTAAATAATTCGTTACCAGATTCTATGGAAATTCACTTGGGATCTTCTTCTTGGATCCAACAGATGGATTACGAGACCCTACCTTTTAGATGCAGAATTTGTCATGAATATGATCATTTACACCGCAAATGTCCCAGAAATAAATCCTCCCTCTTGGCTACCTCTGGACCTCCTAAGGGGGACAAGGGGAAGGCTCCTTTGTCTAAGGAGCCTACAGATAATGAGGGTTTTATTCCAGTTAGTTCCCGTAACAAAGGCGAGGGCAAGAAAAGAACCTAGTTGGATAGACAGAATGATGGCACTTTTAACAAGTTTGATGTTCTTGAGGATTTGATCCAAGAGGAAGGTGTTCCAGCTGAGCTCTCTTCTAAGGTTAAGGGTCTGCATGAATTTTGGGATGAGGATGCAAAGCAAGAGGGTCATATTTTATCTTCAGGGGTTCATCAGGCTAAACAGGTGGCTACAGATTTGTCTTCTTAGGTTCTAGATGTCAGGGTTCTCGAGGGGTCTCAGGCTCTAAAGGGTTCTGATGTGGTGGCTCCTAATCCCCCTACTCCTAAGGGGGCTTCGGATTCTATGAAGGGTATCAAAGCTCCTCCTATTTTAGGTTTACAATAGAAATCCTTTAAAAAGGGGCCTCTTGATAAACCATCAAGGAGCGGAAGGAAGACTGATCAAGAGAAGGTCAAGATTATGGGTGATACTTTGGTTGAGTCTGGTTCTATGAAACCCATTGATTCTCACTTCTCCCACCCCCATAAATGATTGTACTATCTTGGAATGTAAGGGGATTGAACAACATCCCTAGACAAAAGGTTGTTCGTAGACTAATTGATTTGCAGTCTCTTGATGTGGTCTTTATTCAAGAGACCAAGCTTACAGTGGATGGTTTGGCTAATTGTGCTTCGTAGATCTAGCCCCAAGGCAACTAGCAGGGGGTGTGAGCTTTGAATAGTTCTAGGGGGTTAGCTTGCTTCTGGAACCCAAGGAAAGTTTTCCCCTTACGGTGGGTTTCTAGTCAATCTTCCATCTCTCTGGTTGCCTCTAGTTTAGAGACTGGAGAGAGGTTTCTTTTATCTAATATTTATGCTCCTACTGATCTTTTAGGTAAGTCAAATATCTGGGCTCACATCAGATTCATCTAGGCTCTAGACCCATTTCTCCCATGGATTATGGCTTAATGCTATTACTTGCTTGGATGAAAAACAAGGTGGGTTAGCCAAGTTGGACCCTTCTACAAATTTGCTTAGGGATATGATTGGTTCCTTGAATCTAATTGATGTGAAGCCCACCAATGGTGTCTTTACGTGGAATAATAGGAGATGTGGTGTTGAGTCTATCTCTAAAAGGCTTGATAGATTTTTGGTCTCCTGCTATTGGATGAACAGTAGGTTGATCACTAGTTCTGAAATTCTTGATTGGAGGGGCTCTGACCACTGGCCTATTAAGCTCTCGTTCACTGCTTATGGAGCCACCAAGAATCCTTTGTCAAATTTTAGTTGATGTGTTTAAGAGATTAGTCTCTACATGATCTTATGTTGGATTGGTGGAATGAGGGGTTGCCTACACATGGGACAACCATGTTTAATTTTAGTAAGAGGCTTCAACATGTCAAGTACAGGCTCAAGATTTGGAATAAACAATGTTTTGGGAACCTACATGCTCAAAAGATGGGTGCTCAGTCCAAGTTGGATATCATCACTCATCAGATTCGAGACCAAGGGTTGACCTCTATTCTTAGCAAAGCTAAGTCCTTGGCTCTTAAGGGCTTAGAAGAGTGGGAGCTTCGTGAGGAGATCTTCTGGAAGTAGAAATCTCATGTTGAGTAGCTTCAGGAGGGGGATAGGAACACTAAATTCTTTCATAATTCGGTTAAGGCTCGGAGGCAGGGGAATTCTATCTCCTCCCTTGTTTCACCTGAAGGGGCCCAATTCTCTTCCTGTTCTGATATTTCTACGGAAGCGGACAATTATTTTTCTAACCTTATTTCTAGGGAGGATCTTGCTACTGGGGCTAAGGAGAGGTCCATTTTGGATTGTATTCCCCACCTGGTCTCTGCTAAGATGAATGGGGTGCACTTATGTCCTATATTGTTACCTGGATTTGAGAAAGTGGTGTTTAATATGAAAAAAGGTAAGGCTTCTAGCCCAGATGGGCTTCCGATTGAGTTCTTTTAGGAGTTCTAGGAAATAATTAAGTTTTATCTCCTCGAGGTGGTTCAAGAATCACATAGGAACAAATAGATGCTCAAATCCATGAATTCTACTTTCTTGGTTCTCATTCCTAAGAAGGAGGGGGCTAATCAGTTGGCTCACTTCAAGCCTATTGCATTATGTAATGTTGTTTACAAGATCATCACCAAGTTGATTGTTGAGAGGCTCAAACCACTCCTTGGTACTCTTATCTCTGCTGAGCAGGGTGGTTTTGTTGAAGGAAGACAAATTTTGGATGGTGTTGTGATAGTTATGGAAGTTATCCATTCTATGGCTAACTCTAAGGAGAGGGCTATGTTCATTAAGCTAGATATGGATCATGGCGGAGGGTCTTGGAAGATTTATTAAATCTCAGGTGAGGCAGGGTCTTATCCAAGGTTGGAGATGGAACAATTATCTTCCTTCCTACTCTCATCTTTAGTTTTTGGACAATACTCGGTTGATGGGCTTGGCTAGAATCAGTGAGGCAGTGAACTTCACAAGAGCCTTAGACATCTATTTGAAGGCTTCAGGTCAGTGTATTAATGATGACAAATCCTCCATTTATTTCCTTAATACTCCTCGGCTTATCCAGGGTAGGATTGCTAGGATCCTTAGATTTTAGATCGGTTCTCTTTTGTTGTTGTACCTCGGGGTCCCTTTGGCTTTGGGATCTCAGTGTAGAGCTTACTGGCAGGGGATTTTGGATAAATTCAAGAGTAAGGTTATTCATTGGACTTACATATGGTTATCATCTGCTAGGAGAGTGGTTCTTCTAAAGATGGTCATGTAGTCTCTCCCCATTTATAAGTGTTGTGTGCAGGTTCCCCCTTCCACCTTTGTGTGGGAATTTGATGCTCTGTCTCAAAAATTTCTTTGGTCAGGCAACCTTCTATCCTCAAAGTGGAGTTTAGTCAAGTGGGAGTCTGTCTGTAGGCCAAAGCATGCTAGGGGCCTAGGTCTTAGGTCCATGGCTCTTGTTCCCACAACCTTGGTGGCCAAGCTGTACTAGAGGTGGTGCAACAATAAAGATCGGGATTGGGCTAAGATTCTTGCCCACAAGTATTTTCCTAGTGTTGATAGCCTTGATGTGTCACGGCTTGCTTTGCTGGGTAAAGGTTCTTGCATTTGGGATACCCTCAAGAAGGGTGCTCAGCTGATTAAGGAGGGTCTCTTTTGGATCTGTAATAGAGGCTTTGAAGCTCTATTTTGGTAGGACTCTTGGGATGGCCATCCTCCCATTCTTTCTAGCTTCCCTCAGCTTCAGCCTCTTTGCCATATTTTTTCTGATGCTAGTAGGATCAAGGTGGAGCATTTTAAAACTGTCAAGCATATTGGTTAGGCGGTGGTGGCTTGCTGGAAGGACCCACAGGAGTGGCCCATGGGTGGCTTTGATGAGGATCGGGGTGTTCTTACTAGATTTTTGGAGGGTAGGCTCTGCAGCTCCCTTAATGAGAGGGATGCTTTGGCTTGGATTCCTAATCCAAAAGGTAAATTTATGGTGGCTCAAGGCTATGCTATGCTTGACAGGAACTTACATGGTCCGGCTGAAGTGCATTGGTGGAAGAAGGTTTGGGACAAATTTTCTTGGCCCAAATGCAATTTATTCTTATGGTTGGTAGCTCAGAAGAAGTGCCTCACTTGGGAAAATCTTCGCAAGCGAGGTTTTCAGGGACCTTCTACTTGCTTCCTTTGTTCACACAGTGAGGAATGTACCTCCCACTTGTTCTTTCTCTACCCTTTCTCTAGAGAGATATGGCATATATTGTGGGAGGCTTGGCATCATGGTTTTATTCATTCTACCTCCCTAATTGAATTTTGGGAGAGTTTGGGCAGGCCTCCAACGAAGAATTATTTCCTGTAGGTGGCCTAGTTTGTTGGGCCTATTTTCATTCTCTGGAACCTTTGGCTAGAGAGGAACCGTAGAGTCTTCTGTGGCTCCAAATTGGGAAGTTTTCAATTGTGGAAGAAGATAATTAGCAGGCTTCAGGAGACTATTTTTGCTAAATGTGATATGTCAGAAAATACTGATCTTGGTGATCTTGTTATTTTGCGGAATTTGAACTTGGGGGATAGTGGAAGGGGTAGCATTTCCAGAAGAAGACCCCGTCATGTCAAGCAACGGGTTTGTCGGGATGGGAGGTGGATGCCTCCCCTGGTGGGGGTCCTAAAGATTAATACTAATGGTTCTTCTCAATGGAACCCTGGTCATACTGGTGTTGGGGGTATTGGTAGAGGTAATGATGGTGGTGCGGTGTTTTTCTTCTCTATTTACAAAGGTCAACACTCTAATAATTTGATGGAGGCCCTTGCTATTAAGATTGTAGTTGAGCGTAGTTGCTCTTTAGGCTACAAGAGGATCATTTGTGAGTTTGATTCTCAAATTGTTGAGGATATGCTGAACAACCAGAGTTTTGATGATGTTAGTTGGCAATTAGCCTCTATTGTTAGGCAAATTATGATCTTTGCAGTTCCTTGGATTTTGCCTCCTTTTGTCATATCCCTAGAGAACGGAACTGAGTGGTGGATTGTCTAGCTAAATGGGCCTCTGAGAATGTGGATAGCTGGGATATTAGTGGAAGGGAGGAGTTACCTTCTGATCATCTTGGGACCCTGGAGAGGTTATTAGTGGAAGATAGGAATATGTAATGTTGTTGGTGATTGTTTTTGTGGTGGTCTTGGTCTACTGGGCCTCTAGCCTTTGCCTTGTACTTTGGTTTGGATTGAATAAAAATTTTTACCCCTTCTTTTGGGAAGACTAGAATTTAAATATGATAGAATAAATAAATTACATTAAAGGGATAATAAATATTAATTAAATAATAGGGTATTAATTAATTAATATAAAGGATATGAAATTGGTTGAATTAGGGGTAAATTGACCAAACGCAAGTGGTCAATTTTTAGTGTCTACATTTTGTGCCTCTTTGAGATGGTTTTATGAAGTAGCATCATTTCAAAGAAGATTAAAACATAACACTTGGAAAAAAATGGTTAGATTAGAGAAGATGCTCTAGTCACTCAAAGGAGTGACTAGGAAGAAAGATGATTGGAGAGAAGATAAATATTAGGGATTAAGGATTCCCCCTTGAGAGGACATGTGGTTTTCAGAGAGCATGGGTGTGATTTTGAAATGGATTAGATGACACAAGATAAGGGTGATCCCACAATGCTAGTTTACAATTTCTGGGAGATTCTAATTTTTGTTGAAATCACATATTTTCATAAAATATAATGAGTTAAGGCTTAAAAAGTTCCATTTTAAGGATTCCAATTGAAGAGGGTTTGATAAAACCACCTTAGATCAAACCCCCTTGGATAGAACCCCACTAGTATTAAACCATACCTATAATGTAGTCTCCTTTACACCTATCAAAATGCTAATAAAAAACCACTTTTGATTTACCTTTCGGGGGATCAAATGAATTCATTTAAATTTTTTTTTTTGTAAGTATGTAGTCCTTATTATAAGCTTCCAAAAAGGTATAATTTTGAATAAATTTAATTTTATTATTATATTATATTTTTATTTCTTGTGAATGTAGGTTTTTCACCGAAAGTCAAGCTCTCTATTCTACACATGTGGAAAAAGAGTATATTATCAAAGACAAATTTTGAAAAATATCAGTGCACTGGATATTGAGATCCTTCATCCAACAAAAAAATTTTGAATTTTGATATATACAAAAAAAGTTGGATAGAAATGATAGAAACGGGGATGAAGATGATTGAGGGAAATGATAAATGGTAGGATGGGAGATGGGAGATGAAAAGATTGTAACCAAATCAAGCAAGTTAATTGTTATGAATTATGCTACCATGTAACAAGCACTTAGTTTTATATAACATGAGATACTATGCACTAGGGTATGAGGAACCAAGGTGACTTCATATAACATGCATAGGATAGACACAACAAACAAAAGGCTAGTCCAACATCCCAAATTCATTGGGGCTTTCAATGTAGGGCCAATGTTGGAAAACCAAAAACACTAAGGATTCCCTAGCATAACACAAGACCACGAGGATTTTTGTGGGTGCTACATGAGACAACCAAGAATACAAGATCATTGAAAAAATCAAGATATGCCCCTATAGTTACCCGCCAAAGCGCCAAAGCACAACATGATATGTTGGATCTCAATGACCCTTACTAAGTATAATAAGAATTTCAAACAGTAAAAAAATTCCAAAAATACCAAAATATCACAATAAATCTCAAATATCCCTTGTCATAGGACTAATAGGTGGATGGGATTTCTGTGGTCTGATTTAGAGAAGGATACATCCTATTAAGACCAAAGATGGAGGGTAGATTAGTTGATTGATATGACTCGGGATACTCAAAACATATTGAACCTCATGATACTAATGGATTTTTTTTGTTAGGAATTAGCTATATGAGGACATCCTTGATGACAAGAAACAAGACCAAGACACACCCTAAGGAAAAACCTAGGGGCTCGGGGGTTGATCAATGATTAGCCTTGCCTACATGAAAGTGCAGAGCCCTCGTAGTTCGATAAAAGATGGACAAAAAACAATGGATGAAAGAGAAAATGGGATGATGGAGACTTAGATGGAAGATGGGGACAAACAAGATGATAGACAAAAGCCAGAACTAGATAGAAGGATGGGGACTAGCCCAAAAGGAAAGACCAAAGCCTCGAGGGCTCATTAAAGATGGCCTTGCCTATGTGAAATCATAGAGGAAAATTATTTCAACAAAAGAAAAATGTAGAAAATGGATAAGAGATGATGAGATGACCATGATAAGTAGATACAATTATGGAGCCAATATGAGGACACAAGATTGACTTTGTGCATAGGATGGTCAATATGAATAAGGTGGGACTACATGAAGCTCAGGGATGGGATAGTTATCCAAATCATCAAAATATCAATTGGAAGGATGATACAATGGATAAATGAGTCATGAAAAGTGATAGGATATTAGGAATATGTGATAAATAGGTAGGAGTGATGATAATAAGATGAATGGCATTGGATTGCATGAGGGTAGTCTATAGCTAGATACCAATGACAAGGGATTATGAGATGGAATGAAAGTAGACATAAATGGATGGGTTGATAAAGATAGGGAGATGGAAAGATGCTAGGATGGATGGATAGAGGGATAAGGATTTGGAAAGATGGAAGGGAGTATCAGATGGATCGAGAGAGGGGAAGATGAGGATTTGGAAAATGGAAGGGACTATGTGGATGGGGAGATGGAAGGTATTAGTAAATGGATTGATGGATGGGATGATAAGGGTGAGAATATGGTAAGGGACTAGTGCATGGATGGATGGGAAGGTTACTATAGTGATATTGAAGGGATGATAGGATGGATGAATGTTGTCTCCAAGGATTATGTCACAAAGAAGGAGATGCTCCATTGCAGATATATCATGTATGATGAGGCAAAAGGGATGGAAGATATATGGGTGGATAAATAAGGAATGGAGATGGATTGTAACATGATGGATGGACAAGGAAGGTATATGGATATGGATAGGATGTAGGGATGGATAAGGGAGTCAAGTGGATATGGATAGGATGTATGGATAAGGAAGGGACATGGATGGTAGTGTGAGAGGTGGATAAGGAATAAGATAGTATGGAAAGAGAGGATGTATTCCAAGAGGGGTCCAAATAATGTATAGGTAGGTGCCCCTATATTTATCAAGATCACAAGGAGAATGGAGGGATTTAGATAAATGGGATGTCATAGGTAGGATGGGTGTATAAGCTGGATGTAGCAGATGGAGAAAGGAGATGAATTTTCCCCCAAGTGTGGAAGTAAATTGGATGGGGGATTTAAACATGATTCCTATTGCTAGGTTTTCATCATGGTACTTATCCAAGGCACCTTTTTTCCAAGTTTCCACCATTGGATGAATTAATTCTCTTTACTTTTTTTTGGTTTTTTGGAGTTTTTGGAATTTTTGGAAAGTGTGTGGATGGAGATGTATGAGGATAGGGATTTGGATAAATTGATTTGGAAGACATGTGATAAAGGGGATGGATGAAGGACTTAAGCATCAAGTTCAATATGAGGTAATAAAATCCCATATTAGAAATGACTATAAAATGTTGTTACAACCTGATTAGGATGGATGAATTATGCAAGAGAATGGATTAAAGCGATTTGATGGGGGATATATGTGGGATAATGGATAGTATGTTGGAGACTATATGGATGGAATGATGGAGTGGATGTGTGATGGGGGAGTTCTTTTAGGACCAACATTGGCACATATGGTGGGGGATGTGAAATGATAGGAGGATTAATGGATGGAGAATGTAGGGATAATGGAGGAGTTGGGATAGTGAATTTTGGGACATAAGGACCCAAAATATATTTATGAGATGAAGGATGTGTATGATTAGATTTTGGATTTGCAATTTTGGATGTTATTATAGAGGTTTCATTAGAAGGAATTGCATTGTTTTTCTTTGAGATCCACATGGTTTTGGTTCTTTCTTTAATAGGCTTGTGTAGTCTTTATGATTTATTACACTTTTGGATGGGATTTTTCTTTCCTTCATCATGTCCTTTAGAGGGTGTTGGTTCCCAAATCAACAAAATGCTAGGATCTAAAATATCTAGAGTTTATACTCAACCCTAACACTGGACTTGGCCAACTTAACAAGAAATAAGGAATTTCCCCCTCACTTCAAGCTTTGGAGGACCTAGGTGGGTAGACCTTGGTAATACTCATGGATTCCTACACTTTCCAGCATAGTATTACAATTAAGCAGACTAATCTCAACTTAGTTAATCATAATACAAATGATTCAAACCTAGAATTGGCTAAATTTGAATTCTAACAATAAGAGGATATAGAAGGACTTTTATAATTTGATTTGTTTCTAGAAAAAACATCAAACCTCTAATAGACCAGTGCCTAATCTTGAGGCACAAAGTCAAACATGAAACCATAGTAGAAAAATTATGAAAAAATGGAACTAAATCAATACACTTCAAGATGTTAATGCCTTATGTTAACAAATTCACTAATACTGTCATCAAAATATTCTTAGAAATCCAATTTGCACACCCAAAACCACAAATATTTACTCAAAATATTTTAATTCTTCCCTTGGAAGAAACCCATGAATAAAGATTACTATCACATAAAACACTGTGAAGACAACTTTCAAATATCGTTAATATTCTAAAAATTGAATGGACTTGAATACAAAACTTGAGATTATAATTGTTTGAATATAGAGATTTAACTCTTTCCTTGAAAGAGACTAGTGAGAAAAAATTAAATTTATAGAAAAACTATAAAGTTGAATCAAAACCTCATTAAGATATTCAATTCATATAACCAGAAGTGTACAAAATTGGAGACAATGTGATGACAATAACATTGCAATTCCAAACACTGATTCTCCTATTCATAACATCAAACTACTCCAATAACATTTCTAATCTACAACTTAAAAATCAACACTACCCTATTTACATGCTTGGAAAATGAAAATTCTAGAACCCTTTATAAAAGAGAAAGAAGGAGAATAAATAGAAAAAGATAGAGCTCCATATTTAATCTGATTTTGCCACATGTCTTCTTCAAATCTGATTTGTATTTGCCATCTATCCCTCCTCTCTCCTCTCTCTGCAACTCAAAAACATTCCCCCATCAATCTGGTGCAAGCACTTGATGAAAATAACTTTCCTAGTAGAAAATTTCATACTTTGCACCCTCATCTCCAGTAAATAAAGCATTCAACCCATTTTGCCTTTAAAGTTTTATAGTTAAATAATGAGGGCATTTAAGTACTTTATATCAGGCTGCAAATTTATTTTTTCTCCATTAAAATCTTCATTCCCAACAAAGTGAATAATCCTATTCACTTTTAAAAATGAGATCACACCATTCCCATTCACCTTTAGCTTTACATTTTAGAATATTTACCTCATTTTATGAAGGCTGCAAATTTTAAAATGTCGAGGAAACAAAATCTTACTTGAATCCCCCTTTTCACCTTTTCACATTTTAATCACTTGGTTTAAAAAATATGAAAACCCCGCAATATTATTTCACCGAGCAATATTTTAGTTTAAATATCACTTAATAATGCATTTAAAAAAATTTCATTGGGCCCACTACAAACTTACAATCCAATGCCCGCACACCTATTGCACTTTATAAAATACTATTTTAGCCTAGCAGGCTATCGGGCAAATATTTCTTGTTTTACAACTCCCCGCCTCCCGTTCTTCTCTCATGACTTCATCCCATTCCTCAAGGGTTCACGGGCCAGGGTGGAGATTAGTCCATGTAGCTCCTTCAATACTTGGCCATTGATTTTTAGTTTTCTTTTTTTTTCCCTAAATCCCTACTTCCTGGTTGCTCAACGTTGTTTTAAGCTACAAATGTTCTCATTTTTGTGTAGAAACCTCAACAATAGAATCTCACACACTCTATTCACTCAATACAATCTTCAGTTGCTCCTTCTCCCAACACGATGGATGCCTTCATTCCAAAATTTCCTCAAATAATTTCCATCAAAATCCATCCCAGACATGCTTAAAAACTATGTCCAAGCATTAGGAATGGTCTGGGAATGATTTAAGACCATGGAGTATCAATTTTGAGCCAAACAAAGCCTCCAAAAACTAGCTGGAAGGCCAAAAACGTGAACAACATTCTACTTTGCAACAAATCTTGCTCAAATCCTACTTGAAGCTATTCAGAGACATCTCAATGGAGAAAGAAATGCCCAATCCTCACTGTAATAAAAATTGCAGATCAAAATCACCCCAAACAATTCTCTCAGCAATTTCCCCATGCCCCCATAACTCTGTGTTGCCAGAAGTAAAAGCTTCCATGGGCTCATGGGAAAACAATAAAAGGGCTCATAAAACATTCTTCTGCCATCCAAAGTTTGAGAGAAACCATTAAAAAATAATTTAATTATTCCTCAAGGTCAGTTGCAAGCCTTCCATCTCTCTGTCCTCTCCTATGAGTATGTGGTGTCATGAGCATTACTTCTCATGGGCTCAGGAATGACTATCATGAATAAAATTTGGCAAAGTTGAAACATTATAAAATGTTAAAAATTTATGTATGCCCCAATTTCCTTCAGTTCACAGGCACCTATTATTAGGTTTTGAAGGTAGCTATCTAAAAGCTAAATGCAGATTTTATCACATAAACCAGGAAATAAAAAACACACACAGAGAAAAAATAACATAGAATTTAATGTGGTTCACCCAATGTGGGCTGCATCCACCAAATCGCAGCCATCCAATGATATTATTAACCAGTGTAAAACCCTACTACAATATCGCGAAAAAATTGCTTGTTTCTTATCATGTTGTAACTATATCCCAAACCCCTTAAAAAATTAGGGTTATACAAAATTGGGGTTTTTCCCTTTTCGGTGATTTTCCCTTTTTCGGACCCCAACGAGGATACATGAAGAGTGTACAATATAGAATGACCAACCACCACATACCAACAATCTCCCACTTGGAGACTGATCAGGCTCCACACCAAACAATCTCCCACTTGGAGACTGAACCTAGACGACACCATTGTACTTACAACTCCCACTGGAAATAAGCACCTTGGACCCTGCTGCTCTATTATACTTTAATTCAACCTTGAAGGCCAACCAAATCTAAAGAGGATCTTAGCTTCTCCCTTATCACCACCTTAGTAAACATATACACTGGATTTACATCTGTATGTATCTTTTCCATCTTTACCTGTCCATCCTCCAACACTGACCGAATGAAATGATACCTCAACTGTATGTGTTTGGTTTTAGAGTGTAATGCATAATTCTTTGCAAGATGTATAGCACTCTAGCTGTCTATGAACAAGTAATTTTCAGCTTGTTGTTTTCCCAACTCTTCCATGAAAAATTGCATCCATATCATCTCCTTTTTTGCCTCTATTGCAGCCACATACTCTGCCTCTGTGGTGGATAAAGCAACTGCCTTTTGCAACCAAGAAATCCAACTTACTTTTGTCCCACCAACTGTAAATACGTAACTTGTGGTACTCCGCCTAGTATCAATATCCCCTATCAAATTTGAGTCAACATAACCTTTTAAATCTATATTAGAGCCCTCAAAACATAAATATTTATTCGATGTACCTCTCTAATACCTGAGAATCCATTTCACTACATTCCAATGCTCAATTCTGGGATTACTCATGTACTTGCTAACAACTCCTACAACATGTGCAATATCTAGTCTCGTGCATACCATGGCATACATTAGACTACCTACAGCTGAAGCATATGGTACCTTGGACATTTTTTCTTCCTCCTCTTGTGTCTTTAGACACATATCCTTAGTCAATTTGACATGACTAAGCAAAGGTGTGCTGACAGCTTTTGCATTCTCCATATGAAATCTCTGCAACACCTTTTTAACATAATCAGCCTGAGATAAGAACAATTTTCTATTTTTCCTATCTCTTGTAATCTTCATACCAAGGATTTGTTTTGCTGCCCCCAAATCCTTCATAGCAAATGAATTTTCTAACTGTTGTTTTAACTCCTTTATGTGATCCATGTTAGACCCTGCTACATGCATATCATCAACATATAAACATAAAATAGTGTACCTATCTTCACCTAACATCTTAAAATAAACACAATGGTTTGAATTACACCTTTTGTAGCCTTGCTCAGCCATAACACTATCAAATTTAAGATACCATTGTCGAGGTGCTTACTTCAAGCCATATAAACTTTTCTTCAATCTGGACATTAGTTTCTCCTTACCTCTAACCTCAAATCCTTGTGGTTGTTCCATATATATTTCCTCTTCCAAATCACCATGGAGAAAGGCAGTTTTAACATCAAGTTGTTCTAAATGAAAATCTTCAACAACCACAATACTTAAAATAGTACGAATAGAGGTCATTTTAACAACTAGAGAAAATATTTCATCAAAATCAATACCTTGTTTCTATGTAAATCCCTTTACAACTAATCTAGATTTAAATCTTTTCTTACCTCCATCATCCTCTTTCATCCTATAAACCCATTTGTTTGCTAAAGCCTTTTTATCTGCAGGCAACTTGCATAATTCCCAAGTCTAATTTTTCAGCAAGGAGTCCATTTCTTCTTCCATTCCATGCTCCCACTGAACCTTGGTATACACCTGCATAGCTTCATGATAACATTCTGGTTCACCAACATCAATCAATAAAATAGAGTACAAGGAGGGAGAAAATCTTTCTAGAGGTCTACTTAACCTTGAAGACTGTCTAACATTCACTAGAGTTTGTGGTATTTGTTTTTGCCGTTGTTACGAAGCATGAGGATCCACTGAAACTTCATTGTTTGGAGTATCATCCAGCATTGTATAATCATTTTCTTTCTTCTCATGCTTCTGCAACTAATCTTTGTACAACACTTTCTCATTGAATATAACATCCCTACTTCAAACAATTTTCAAATTTTCAAAATCCCAAAGCCTATAACCAAATTCATCAATGCCATATCCAACAAATATACATTTCCTTGATTTTGCATCAAGCTTGGTTCTATTTTCAGAATCTACATGTGCAAATGCTTCACAACCGAAGGTTTTTAGAAAAGAATAACTCACCTTCTTACCTGTCCATGCTTCCTCTAGAATACCACAACCCAAAGGATTAGATGGACCTCTATTAATTAAATAAACAACAGTGTTTATAGCCTCTGCCCACATGTTTAAAGGCAGCCCAACATGCAATCTCATAGTCCGTGCATGCTCCATTATTGTTCTATTCATGTGCTCAGCCACTCCATTTTCTTGTGGAGTCCTTGGAACCATTTTCTACCTATGAATACCATTAAAGGAACAATAATCTTCAAACTCTTTACTGCAATACTCACCACCATTATCAGATCTGAGACATTTTAACTTTTTACCCGTCTCATTTTCAACCAAGCTTCTCCATTTTTTAAAAGTTTCAGATACATCAGATTTCTACCTAATGAAATAAATCCATACCTTCCTAGTTACATCATCAATGAATGTGACATAATAATGAGAGCCACCAAGAGAAGATACCTGAGCTGGTCCCCATACATCCGTATGCACAAGCTCCAATTTCTCATCTTTCTTTTGTTTCCCATCCTTGAGAAAAGTAACTCTCTTTTGTTTGCCATACACACAACTTTCATAGAAATCCATATTAACACATTTTTGACTAGGTATAACATTCTTTGAATGAAGTACTTTCATACCTTTTGCACTCATATGCCCAAGTCTGTTATGCCATAGTGCTGATTCAGAATTCATAGTAGCTATCTGATTTTCTTCCTACTGAACTACAACAACTGTTTCTGAACATTGATTTTTATCTGCAATAGCTAAAGTAGAAGGAATAGTATGAATTGTACAAAGATATAAGGTGCCTACTTTCACACCTTTTGCTATCACTAAGGCACCTTTTGTAACTTTTCAATTTTTATCACTAAATGTAACAACACAACCTTCATCATCTAGTTGCTCTGCCGAAATTTAATTTCTTTTTAGCTTTGGAATGTGCCTTACCTCATGTAGTATCCAATGATTCTCATTATGCAACTTAATCTTGATTCTTCCCTTTCCAACAATCTGACAGGGTTCATTATCTCCCAAATAAACCAGCCCAAAATCCCCTTGGACATAATCAAGAAAATAATTTATATGGGGCATAGCATGAAATGAAGCCCCTAAGTCTAACACCCAAGAATTGTCAGCATTTTCAAGAGAAAGAATCAAAGCATCCTCATCAGATTTATTACTTACCACATTTACCTTCTTATTTCCTTCCTTTTCATCTCCTTCTTTATTTTTCTTAGACCAACAATCTTTCTTTTAATGATCTAGCTTACCATAGTACCAACAATCCCTCTTGTCTCTAGATTGGGACCTTCTGTAACTTGATTTTCCTTGTGACTTCACATGGCTTCCAGAATTGTTTCTTCTCTCATTTGTTCTGCCCCTTCTTTATGCATTCAAAACACTACCTGGTGTGGATGTTCCACTTGAGCTTTTCCTACAAATTTCCTCACTAAAAATAACACCATCATCAAAATTCAATGTATTCGAACCAGAAATAGAATTGCTAACAACCATTACCAAGCTATTCTAGCTTTCAGGCAAAGAACACATAATCAAAAGAGCCCTAACTTCTTCATCAAAGTTTACTTTTACAGAAGTGAATTGACTTGTAACTATATTAAACTCATTTAAATGATCATTAACTGACCCACCTTCTACCATTTTCATATTCAAATAAATGCTTCATAAGAAATCCCTTATTCAAAGCGGAAGGCTTTTCAAATAACTTCGCTAGGGTTTCCATCAACTCTAGAGTTGTCTTTGCTATTGTAATATTGAATGCTACTAATTGTGCCAGGCATAAACAAATACTATCAAGTGCCTTTCTATCCAGAATATCCCAGTCCTTATCTGACATTGCTATGGGTTTCTTGGTTTTTCCTTCCAATAGCTGCCATAAATCCTTCTGATAGAGATAGTCCTCCATCTACATCTTCCATAACTGATAGTTCTACGCATTGAACTTCTCAACCTTCAACTTACCCTCGTTTTCCATTGCTCCCACTTAACCGTGAGACTCCCACTCAACCGTGAGACTTTCCTGTAGACGATAATCGAAAGTAACCCGCTATGATACCACTTGTTAGGTTTTGAAGGTAGCTATCTAAAAGCTAAATGCATATTTTATCACATAAACTAGGAAATAAAAAACACACACACAGAAAAAAAACACAAAATTTAACGTGGTTCACCCAATGTGGGCTACATCCACCAAACCGTAGCCATCTAATGATATTATTAAGCAGTGTAAAACCCTATTACAATATCGTGAAAAAATCACCTATTTCTTATCATGCTGTAACTATATCCCAAACCCCTTAAAAAATTAGGGTTATACAAAATCAGGGTTTTTCCCTTTTCGGTGATTTTCCCTTTTTCGGTAATGCCGCAAAAAAGTAGGAGAATGAAGAGTGTACAGTATAGAATGATCAGTCACCACATACCAACACCTTTCCATTTTTATAATATTTAAAATATGTAAAATATTTTAAATATATTACATCAAAATTGGGAAAATAGGGAAAATTTATTGCGGGAAGACTGGGACACCTGGAGCCACAAAAATTTGTATAGGGACATAATTTATTCAGAGAAAACCCATTTCCTCAAACCTTTCATTGCCAAAATATTCCAGGTACCTCCTTTTCAAATTGGCCTTTAGAGCGCTTTTGCCGCAACTAAAATGCATTAAAATACTACATCATATGATCTCCATATTTGATGAAAATGGAGCTAGAGATGTTTCAAGCCAAAAGGAGAAATGGGTTGTTCTTAGATTTGTAAAATGTGATACTTTCTGGAACACCATTTTTGGCCCTATCGTAGTCAAAAATTAATTAGACAACCCATCATCACTTATCCTAAGACCCGAAAACTGAGCAAACATGTAGAAATTTGACCCAAGAATGCATTAGAACAAATGGCTTAGAAAAATAGATTATGAGGTGCAAGATATTGATCGAGAAAGTGGCCTACTTAGAATTTCCTCCACTTGGTCCTATTTAAAACCAATTAAAACCCACCAAGTTGCCAATTTGAAAAAATATCAAATCATCTTCTGGAGAACCACCACTAGATACACTAGGTCATTTGGGTACACTAAGTATGTGTGCAAGAGGTATTTTCTTGAATCATCATTCTTCACCAAATATTAAGGGTCAAACTTGACCACCTTGGAAAGCTTTGAAAATTCAAGTGTTAAAACAGAGCAAATTGCATTTGCTTTTGGCCTGGTAAAATAGAAAATCTGAACATGAGGCTTTGAAATCAGACCAGGTTGTACATTTATGTGGGGAGAATGGAGAGCAACAATCCTTTGAACATGAAAATCATCTAGTTGCAAATGACGACCCTCCAAACTAGGTCACGTAGGCAGATTTTGCAGGTGCACTTCTGAGTGTGTAAAGGCACAACTTTCAACATGGG
The DNA here is from genome assembly GCA_007115665.2 of Sequoiadendron giganteum. Classification (NCBI taxonomy): domain Eukaryota; kingdom Viridiplantae; phylum Streptophyta; class Pinopsida; order Cupressales; family Cupressaceae; genus Sequoiadendron; species Sequoiadendron giganteum. The sequence goes on along the minus strand of CM021104.1, from coordinate 205,453,050 downwards.
CACTCAAAAAAATTTAAAATTTTGAAGGTGCCAATAGAGGGGACACGATGATCTTTAGATTCATGTGGATGTTTGGATTTATGTTGTTTTACTAGAAATAGGATGGGTGTGAGGAGATGGATGATGTGGAGAGAATATGAATGGATTTATGGAGGTAGGATTTTGGAGATGGTGTGTGGATGGATGAGTTATATTTATTTTCCTTTTCTGATCTTTATTAGGGATTATAAGAGTGGGTCTTCTATGAGGGGTGATATGGATAGGTGATCGATGGTTATATGGTTCTAAAATGGACTTAGCATATGGAGAATGTGTGATGGTGGACGAAGGGACATAGGGACCCAAAATAGAAGTAGTAGATGAAGGATTGGTTATTGTGGATCAAGGGACATAAGGACTCAAGATAGATTTGGATGACGAAGGAGGAATATGGATGGTTTTTTTGAGGTGATATGATGGAGGAGGGGGATGGTTAAAAATTCTTTAGTGGAGTGATGGGAAGAGCCTATTATTCTTTTGGAAGAAGATTGTTGAGGACATATGGAGGGTGCACCAACATTTTTGGATTGTGAATCTTGAGATATACATCCATGACCTTGTACACATAGATTTTCTTTGACATGCATGGGATCCAATATACCTTTCTCATGAAGGGCTACACCCTTTCCTTGATAATTCACGATATTGAGCATTCGACTTATGGTAGGATTCTTGTTATGTTTGAAACATGATGCAGGTCCATTATTAGGTGGAGGAGGAAGGGTGGTGTATATGTTTTGTTCTTCTTCTACAAGAAAACCACCATGGATGAATGTAAGAGGAACAAGGGGATATGGAATTTGTATTGGGATAGCTTGGGTGGGTGGTGATAAAGGATCATGAGATGGAGATGATGGGATGGTGGCATCTTCATGGGAAGGGGTGAGTGATAAGAGATCCTAAGAGGGATTACATGGTATGATATGATCTTGATTTATAAATGCATAATGGGTTTGAATGGATGAGCTAGTATGATCTTGAGATGGAGTTGATGGGATGGTAGAATCTGGATGTGGATGATTGGATATGTTGGTATGCTTTGGATCAAGCTCTTGACATGTTTCAACTTGTGTAAGTGGCATGGTGATAGAGGATTTTTGGATGTGCTCCTCAGATGGGGAAGATAGAAGGATGGAGGATTCACAAAGTTCATGGGAGTAGATTTCAGTGATACTAGGAGTAGGGGGAGTGGATTTGGGTGTTTTCAATGGGTTCAATTGTTCTAGGAGTATAGGATAGGGATTCAATGGATTCAAAGGGTTTGATGTTTTCAATAGTTTTTATAGTGTCAAGATTTGGAATAGTAATGATAGGTGTAGAATGGAGAAGGGCCTCATCCCTAATGATCGTACATGATAGAGTTGGATGACATGGCTCTACAACTTCAAGTTGTGCAGTTGGGGATGTTTTCTTTGTCATGAGTCCTTGGATGACATTTGGAATTATATATTTGCATATTGTAGACTTAGATGTGGTGGTGAGAATAGATGAATAATTATGAATGGATGGAGGATTAGGATTAAGAATTGGTGGATTGGGATTAGATGGGTGGATGGGATTAGATGGAGTACTAAGAGTAGGTGGAGGATTAGGATTGGTGAGAGGATCATCATTAGGTGGATTTCTAAGGTAGGATGGATTGGAGGGAGCATTAGGATACGATGGAGTGTAAGATGGAGTGAAATAGGAGGATATGGATGGTGTATTAGGATCATTGAGTGAAAGATTAGGATTGTTGATTGAGAGAGTATTTGGAGAATAATGAGATGATGGATTGGGATTAGATGAAGGAAAAAGGTATGATATATTGGAGGGATGATTATGATATGATGGGGTGAATTATGTAGTGACATAGGAGAATATGGGTGTTAAATTACGATAGGAGGACATGGATGGTGGATTGATGTTGGATAAAGTGGATGGGAGATTAAGATAGGAATATTGGGATGGTGGATTATGATGGGAAGATCGGGATGGTGGATTAAAGTGGGAAGATTGGGATGGTGGATTAGGATAGGCAGATGTGGATGTTGGATTAGGATAATGCATTGGAGGATAATGAGATGGAGGATTTGGACTAGGGGTGAAGGTTATAGTGTTGTTGTATGAAGATGGAGGTTGAGATATGGATAGAGAATAACGTGGAGAAATGGATATTGGATATTGGATGAGAGGGATATGTGGAGGATGAATAAGAGAGAGATGTAGATGAAGGATATGATAAATATGTGGATGGGGAAGATAATGGATATCCCTTATCAAAGGTACCATAAGGACTGCTAGTAGATGTGGATGAAGGCATGATGTGATAGCCTGGATGACTGATTAGATTTTGGATTATGCTTGGGGAAAGCTTATTATAAATGATAGCATCAAAGGGATCTATATCAATAAGAATTTCATTATCATCATCAACATAGTTGGGATTTCCCTTGACTACTATTTTTGGTTGCATTAATGAAGGATAAGGATTCATGATGTTGGATTGGATGGATATGGATTAAAAATATGTGAATAGATGATTAGAAGAAAAGGAGAGATGACGAAAAGATAAATGGAATAGATTAGAAGAACATGACATAAGATATCTTAAGATTTGTTTTGATATCAGAAGATCTTGGATGTGGATGGACAAGAGCTCAAATTGGGATGTGAATTAAGCTTAGATTGAGATTTTATTTAAGCTTATATTAGGATTAGATTGAAGCTTAGATTAGGATCCGATTGGGAAGATGTAATGGGAGAGACTCCTAAATTCAAGGATTTAGTTACAATGATGAGGATGATTATTGGATGGAGGAGAGTGATTTTTTAGAGGTGGGTATAAAGAGGATAAATTATTGGATTATGATTTTGGACTAAGGAAGATATAGGCTAATCATGATAGGATGGATTATTTTTTTTGGATTTTGTATGGGAAGAAAGTCCTCCTTTGTGTATAGCACATTCACCTCTCTAGATTGTGGATTTTCTTATCTTGGATATCATGGAATCACCCCTGTAGGTATCATGATTTCCTATTGGTAAAGAAAATATCCCCTATGCAGAGTGACCGTATGGAGAGGTGTGCAAGAACACACAAGAAAGAAGTAGAATCACCTATCATGGAAGGAATCAGTACAAACATAGGATGAAACAATCACCTATACAAGTGACAAAATCACCTATCTAGTTATATGTATGGACAAGGATGGTATGGACTCAAAGCAGGATTACCCCTATGGATAATAGGTTCACCTATTTTATGGGATGTATAGATGGAGGACCAAGATACTCAAACACAAATTTTCCTATATGGGGGTAGGATCACCTACTCAAGGAACAAGTGAATTTAGTTACGCCTATCTAAGGGATGGACAAGCAATTTTTCCTCTAGAAGAGGCATTTTCTCCTATCGTGGATGACTCTAGAATGGACTAGACTCAGATGTGAGTTCACCCCTTGAAGGGAAGGATCGCCCGTCCATAATGTAAATTCACCCTTGTAAGAATTAAATTCACCACTAAGGGTAGGGGTGAACTATTTCAAAGGAAAAAAAGAACAAAGAATAAGCAGTGGGCTAGGACCAACTTGGACTGATAAAAGGCATTGGTCTATCAGAAGAAGACACACTAGACAACACAATCCTAAAATTAGTAAGAAGGGATTACAAACTTGATGTAGGCCCACCACCTTGAGGGGACACCTCAAGGTTAATACTCCATGAAATTGGGTGGAAGAACCCTCTCTCGTTAAGGTGGATAGCTATAGATCCAATGGCATAGAGTCATTAATAGATTTCATGGGCTCACCTTCTCTCTCTCCTCGAGAACTATCAGAGTTAACCATGAGGATTTTAATATCAACCTAAGGGAGTATGTGGCGAATAACTTTAGGGTATGATCTACATCCCCTACACTACACCAAGCCACAACTAAACATAGGTCTTAAACTAGAATGAATCAAGGTGACTGGGGGAATCCTTGATACACTAGGAGGGTGCATGAGGCACAACCATGAACACCATCTTGTCATAAGCATGGATTGGGAGCCCTAGTGAGGAACTAGAAACTTGGACCAACCCTCCATGTCTTATCTATGTATCACCTAGCTTTGATGCTTCACTTGACATGGCATCATTGGATTAGGGTATAGCTTTAGCTCTCCCACCTTTATATACCCCACAGGTAACATGTGGTTGAGATCGTCCCCTAGGTGATGAAATCCATATAGGTCTCATAAAGGGAAGGAAGTAATAGATTTTTCTGATCCCCAAGCTTCCACATAGTGCAAGGGGAGTTCATAAGTGTACTAGCACCCCTAGGTGAACTCAACTAGACTGGAATGAATTGCAATTTCTGCCCAAGATCATCGTGCAATCCAAGGGAAGAGCATACATCAAAAACATGCTCCCAAACATGGAAAAAAAGTGAATTGACCCTTTCGAAAATCAAAGTGTGCCTAGATTAGTTTGGGAAATCAACGAACTATTGTATTCGACCTCTCATCCTACATAATATATGTTAGTATTTTGATACTTTTTTCTTGGAAAAATGATAAAAAAGATGCAAAATAAGATGACTAGATGTCAAAAATAAATGATGAAAAATAGATGATTGTTAGCCTAGGGGGGTGGAACACCCAACCCAATGAAAAGGGGGGTGTGTGGGAATGATTTAATCCCTTGTGGAAGGGGTCTAAGGGTGAAGCTCCCAAATAAATGTTTTTTAAAAAGGAAATTATAAAGTGTTATGAAATTTTTATCAAAAATTAGGATTTTTCATAGCTTCTATGGAACATGCAAATTTTCCCTTGTAGATCATGGATTCGCCCTTCTAGGTTGTAGTTTCACCCCTCTAAGCAAAAGAAATATTTCCTCTATAGTCCGTGCTCTCTCCTATAAAGCTATCAAGTTTTCCCATTTGCAAATTTTCCTATTTGGAAAGACATAGGAGTGGACTCGCCCATCGAGGAGTAGGTTCGCCTATTTGGAAAGAGGTGAGAGTGATATCACTCATTTAAAGGAGGGGTGAGAGTGCAATCACCCTTTGAAAGGAAGGAAAAACTTCAATCACCTCTACAAGTCAAGTGGTAGATGACCAGGTGTGCAATTTCCCTTTTAGGGAGTTGATTCACCCGTATAAGTTAGATCTAAGATGGTTGAGTGCAGGGTAACCTATTCAGAGAAGTGACGGGTGTGCAATCACCTCTTGAGCAAGAAGATTTTCCTATTAGGAAGATTTGCCTCTATAGCAAAGAAAATCTGAAACCTTCAAAATCGAAACAACACCAAAATATCAAATGGGTGGGCATGATTTGGGTCCCACTGGGCATGCCAAAAATGTGTGGAAGTGAATTTAATCTACTCAAATGCAAGAAACTAAGAACATGGAAAGATTAAAGACACAAACAAAAACTTAGATTGGGCTAGATGAAAATCAAGAAAGTTAATAAAAATAACACTATTTTTAATTTGTTTGAGCTTGATGGGGTTGTTTTCCCTCTTTTATGGCTTGATATGTGTCCTCTAGGATGATTTGAGTAGCATAACGACTTTTTTTTTCTTGATTTGGATCATTGAATCTAAAGGATGCAAGGATTTGGATATGGAGGATGAATATATGCTTGAGAGATTGAGATGGTGAATAAGAAAGATGAATGGATGTTTTGTTGAATGTGGTTGAGAGAGAAAAAATGGCTAAGTGTTAGTCATTTAGCAAGGGAGATGGAAATGGATGGTAGCGATTAAAAACAGGTAGGAAGATCAAGGGTTGAGATCAAGAGTTGACCAAAGGAATTAAAAATTCATTTTTAATGTGCATGGGAATGATAAAAGGAATTAAAAATTTTGTAGGGACATGGGGTGAATAAAAATAAATTTAATATTTCATGGAGAAAGGAAAGAGGAAATAAAAGTCCCTCTAAAAACCTTGGGCAAATAAAATGAAATTTAAAATTTCATTTGGGGATGTGGGAAGATTATAATGGAATTAAAAATTTCTTTGAGGGTTGACCATGGGTTAGACTAGGATAATTAATGGATGATTAGAGGAGGGTTAGGTGGCTAGGAGAGAGTAGTAACCCACTTGAATTTTATGGAGGGTTTTACATGAGGGGAATAGGGATAACTTTAAGAAAGCCCCCCCTCGGCAAAGGTGTAAAATCTTGGTGAATCTTTCATTTTATTTGAAAAACATATTAACTTTCTTGGAAAATATTATGCACAATATTAAAAAAATTATAAAATCCTAGCAAATCTTAATGAATAATTGGTAAAAATAATAATCAGAGTGGCAAATGCTAGTGAATAATCACTAAAAATATTAATTACAATGGCAAATCTATCCTTTAAAAATTTGCATAGTTAGTTGACGCAGTTGCCCTATATATATATATATTATTTTTTTTAAAGATTGAAGTAGGGGCCCAGGGGCGGCAACGACCGGTGAGGTCAAGGGGCAACTTCCCTTGCGAGGGTCAAGGGGGCAGAGCCCCCTTGTGTGGGTCGAGGAGCAATGCCCCCTCAAGGGGTCCGCGGACAATGACAAGTTCATTCCGTGAGCGAATATCGACGTGAGTGAACATCATCGGTGGAACACTTATGGATGTCCCGCCGATACAAAAATGATGGTGTATGTCATGAACTATTGGCAACAATGAACGATGGAGATCAAACAGAGCTTTGATCGGATGTCTTTCAGGGAGCTTGGCGTGAATATTGTAGATTCCCTTCATGATTCTCTGGAATTACACAAGTGGTCTACCCATGCCTTATTGGACATGACGTGGAGTATGGAAGCCTTATCGGCATGAGTGAACATCATCGGTGGGACACTTAGGGATGTCTCACTAATATAATGGATGATGACATATGTCATGAACTATTGGCAATAGTGAGCGGTGGAGATCAAACATATATTTGATCGAATGTCTTTCTGGGAGCTTGGCACGAATATAGTAGATTCTCTTCTTAATTCTCCAAAATTACACATTATTACCGGAAAATATTATTAATATTTTTAATTACTATATAAACTACTGGCAAATCAATGCCAATGACGCATCATTTACATGGAAAATTAATTGAGACAATTATTTTTTTTGTAAAAACCTGGCAATTCAGTCTCTATTTTAGCTTGTACTATTTGCCATTTTTGGTGCTCCCGATTTCTATTATTCACCAATTGGCGAAGATTCGCCAGTAAAGTTTTCCCTTGAGTGGAATTAAATAAATAGATTATTTATTTAATTTTTGAAGGAAAGGATAAGTGATGGGAGTAAATAATTAAATGTAATTATTTACTTTAGACTAGAATTTAAATATGATAAAAGAAATAAATTAGAGTACAAGGATAATGAATATTAATTAAATAATAGGATATTATTTAATTAATATATAGGATATGAAATTGGTTGAATTAGGTGTAAATTGACCAAATGGAAGTGGTCAATTTTTAGTGTCTACATAGGTAAATATATTTTTAGTTTTATATGGTCCTTTTAAATAGATTAAATACATATTTTCATATTGCTCAAGTGTGTTATTAGTTGAAATTAATTTAAATTGTCCTTTTATAGATCCTTAATCCATCATCAAAAAAAGGAGAGTCCATGCAGATTCAAGCTAGACAACATGGAATACGTGCTAAAAATAGGTAATTATTAGTTAAATTATATTTAAATACATGTTTTGATTATATATTGATATTGCTTGTACATTAATAGTTAAAATTGATTTATTATCCTTTCTTGTATCCTTAAGCCATCATCGTATTTTTCTCATACTTTGAAACAAGGAGAGGATTTAGATTCAACCTACACACGTGTGGAATACTTTTAAATATAGGTACTTGAGTTGTGTACATATATAGATAGTTTTATAAAAAAAATATATGTATGTTTTGATGATTTCATCGATATTGCTTGTACCTTTTTGATATCAGGTGGTGTGAAGACCTACTACATTCTAGGAACAATTTTAAGATGTTCTTGAGATGGCATAGCCAAATTTTGTAAATATTTTTTGAGTTGGCATATATGTACATACATACTTACACAATTAAACATTTTGTACAAATTACAAATACATGTACATACACAATTATACTATATGTACTTTTATGTATCAAAATTAATATTTTATATATATTTTTTGTTAAATGTGCATGTTTTCCTACTCTGAAACTTTGTATTTGATAGTATAATCAATAAATATCATGTATAAATTATTGTTAAATCAATTATATCACTTGTGATTGTTAGAGTAATTGGACATTTACTTTATTAATTAAACAATATTTGTTTAATTACGTAAAGTTTCTTTTTAACTCTTTTTCACTTAAGCTAACATTAGGTACATAATAATTAATTACTTTACTAGTTATTATTGTGCAAGCCTAGGGTTTTCCTATTTTAGGGTTTTCATCTATTTATGGTTGAAAACTATCTTTTGTATCATTATTCTTTTTACATTTTCAGGTGCATACATTGCTCCACATTCTTGAGCATTTCTTTTGTTGCTTCTCTTTGTTTCTCCTTGTAATAGATTATTTGCTTGCAAAGATCTTTTGGACTTCTGTGGTGTTGTATCTTCTCAACTCCAACATGGTATTAGAGCTTTAGATTTGCAGTTGCTTGTTCTTGATTTGAGATTTTGCATGGGAAGCAAATCTAGGGTTCTAAAGTTTTTTTTGGGTGGATTCAACATACTCCATTTTTTGGGTTCACTTTGGGCTCAAATGGATAGTGCCATTGGATTCGTAGCGCCCAAAAACCCCTAAATTGACTGTCAAATCGTCGATTTTAGTTACAGTCAATTTGGAAGGCAAAATTGTTTTGCCCTAAGGCCATACAGAGTAAAAATCGCACACAAAACGCAAAAAAAGGGGAAATTTTTTTTTTTTTAAATCATTTTTTTTTTTAATTTATTTTACGCAATTGCAGGTCGCGACTGCCGCCGGGTGGCCACCTCGCCGCCAATCGCATTACTACCACGGCCCTCATTCCCGGTTCGCCACCGCCTCTGGTCTCAAGTGCTGCATATGCTCGGGTCACACACCGCCCACCACTAGTCATGCCGCCCACGTGCCGCTAGGTCCTGCGCGCCAACCCCCGGTCCGCCATGTGCCCTGGGGCCGCCAAATTTTAAGCCCTTGAGGGCTAATTTTTTCTCTCCAACCCCCTATTATGTCATTTTTGGTCAAATGGGCATAACTTGGGCATCCTAGCTCCGTTTTTTGAACAGGAAGATGCATTGGAAAGTTGAGAATGGCACCAATCTGATGGTATAGAAATATTTTTAATTTTTTTACTAGTCTAGATGTTTTTTACCAGTCAAAGTGAGGTCTTCTTTCTTCACTTCTGGGGTCATAAAAGATGCAAATGGACTCCGTTTTTCAAACTTGAATAGGCGTTGGAAAGCTCTCAACATGCTCTATTCAGTGATGTGATCTATTTTCTCAGAATTTTCACCATGTACATGAGAATTTGTCTTGAAGTATTATTTGTTGATGCATTGCTTCCTTCTTCTCAGTTTGTACTAGGGTTTGGGTTTATCTTTTGTGGGGGGTGTTTTTTTCTCTTGCTTTCTGTCATTTATATCAGAAAACCAGAACACCAAATCTCTCAAAAATACAAACCCTTCTACATCTTCTGTCTATTCTGAAAGATCACATAATAATAAAAAACACAAGCAAGTACAGGTGCAGGGTTTCATGCCAGACTCTTCAGTTGAGCTACTCACATCACATAACTATCACACTTGGAAGTCTCGTATGATGAGGCTACTCAGGTCATGAGGGTTATGGTCTTGTTTAGATAAGGTTTAGCCTTAGTTGCAGCATCCTTTTGAGATTATGCAGCACAGGAACAAGATGGATGAGGCTATGGGTTTGTTATGCATGCATGTTTCAGACAGTCTTTTGTTTCACCTTGATGCTTTGCTCACTCCTCGAGCCAAGTGGCTGAAGTTTGAGACACTTTTTGGGGCCGTTAATGAGTTCCGCGCATTACAGATTGAGGCAGAGCTGACTTCATTGTTACCTAATTCATTTCCCATTGTTGAGGATTTTTTGAACTAGTTCAAAACTATTCGTACTATTTTACAGGGTTGTGGGAAGAACAAGACAGACACAAAGTGCATTTCCTTGATTCTTTCAAAGCTTCATGGTCCATTTCAGATATTTGCTTCCTCCTTCTACTCCACCATGGATGGTTTGGGTGCCAGTTTTACCATGCCTTCCTTTGATTTATTTTGTGAGCGATTGTCTTGGGAACAGTCTCACCTTTCTCAGATGGATATGCTCTCAAGTTCAAAGAGCAAAGCATTGGTTGCTTAGTCACCGAAGGAAACAAAAGCAGAAACCAAGGCCCAAGAAAGATTTTGCAGGTAGTGAGCATTCCTCCAAACCGCCTCCTAAGTCTGATTCTAAACCACCATTTAATCCAAAACATGGGAAATCTCCGAAGTCTGGTGAGTCTTCCTCCAAGACTAAGGAGAAATTAGGAGACACTTGTAGTTTCTGTGGCAAGCAAGGTCATCCAGTTTCTAGGTGTTGGAAATGATTAGAGGCTTTAGAGGAGGCTATGCAGCAGCAACACATCTCCTCACCTCAGTCTTCTTCTTCCACCACAGGGAAGGGTCATGCTCTCACTGCACGCACATCGACCAATGGGTCCACTTGGATTTTAGACTCTGGTGCTTCTCACCATATGACTCACACTCAGTAGTTAGTCACTTCTCTTGCCTCTTGTGGTACTTCACAGATTGCGGTGGGTGACTCTTCACAGCTTTTCGTCTTGGGTTCAGGTTCTGTCTCTTTGGATGGAGGCACTCTATAGGATGTTTTGGTTGTTCTTGACATTTCGACGAACCTCTTATCCATTTATCAGATTTTCCACACTAGCTCTGGTAAGACAGTTGAGTTCTCACCACATGATGTGGTTATTTGGGACCTCCATGATTCTGATTTGGTTGTGGCTACTGGTAGTGTTGATACTGCATCTCATCTTTACAGATTTGATGGATTTGCGCCTTCTGAGGGTATAGGTTCATCTCTTATAGAACATGCAGATTCAGTGAGTCAGCTCTGGCATGAGCATTTGGGCCATGTAAATTACAGATATCTTCAGCAGATGAGTACACAGTCACTTGTTCTTGGTCTTCCACGGATTTCCTACACTGACGGTGTTTGTCATGGTTGTGTGCTTGGCAAGCATCACAGGGATCCCTTTCCGAAGGGAAGTACCACTCGTTCTTTGGCACCCTTGGAGTTGATTCATAGTGATCTCATGTCATTTCCCACTCCTTTTTCAGGGGCCAAGTATGTACTCACATTCAGTGATGACTTCTCCAGATGCACATGGTTGTACTTTCTTAAGTACAAGTCTGATGTTTTTGATTCCTTTCGTGTCTTCAAGACATTTGTAGAGAAGCAGTCTGGTCTTTCTATCTGGTGGATATGTACAGATAATGGGGGGGAGTATGTAAATCAGGCCTTCAGAGATTTTTGCACTGAGCATGGTTTGCAGCATCAATTTTCTGTTCCCTACACCCCTCAGCAGAATGGTATTGCTGAGCGAAAGGACAAATCTTTATGGGAGATGGCTAATTGTATGATTCAGTCCAGGTCCATGGATTCATCCTTTTGGGCTGAGGTAGTCAATTGTGCCAACTATATTCAGAATTGGATGCCTCACAAGGTGATTCGACATATGACTCCTGAGGAGGCTTGGTCTCATGACAAGCCTGATATTTCATCATTTCGAGTATTTGGTAGTGAGGCATGGGATTTTATTCCTGATGCTCAGAGGAGAGCTATGGAGTGGAAGATTCGACCCCTCATATTTGTCGGCTACTGTGAGGATGTTAAGGCATACAGGTTATTTGATCCTGATTCCAGAGAGGTCTTGTTTCGACGAGATGTTCAGTTTGATGAGTACCTTCCTCTAGTTGATACCCTGTCTCCAGTGTCCACTTCACTACCTACTCCACCCACTATAGCTCTTCAAGATTATTTTGAGGATGATTCTGATGAGGATATTGATGATCCCCCATCTCCACCTCCACTTGCTCCACCTCAGAGGCCCAAATGGGCTTGCTTTACTAGTGAGGCAGCAGGATCTATGGCTGGTGATCCTTCATACACTCGTCGCACTCGTTCTCATACTACGGGTTCTAGTCTTTTGACTCATGCTCTTTCAGAGGATCCTTAGAGATTTTCAGAGGTGAGAGGTCATCCTGAGTGGGATAGTGCCATGGAGGAGGAGTATTCTTCTTTGATGAGGAATAATACATGGGATCTCTGTCCTCTTCCTAAGGGTAGAAATATGGTTCGGTGCCGATGGTTGTATCGAACCAAGTATACTGCTGATGGTTCTATTGATTAGTACAAAGCACATCTTATTGCGAAGGGTTTCTCACAGGTTGAGGGCATTGATTACTCTGAGACATTTGCCCCTGTCATCAAGATGAATTCTATTCACTTTATATTATCACATGCAGCTTCTAGGGGATGGCTCATTTTTCAGATGGATGTGAAGTGTGCCTTCTTACATGGTGACCTACAGGAGGAGATCTATATGGAGCAGCCTCAGGGATTTGTTCATGATTCTTCTTTGGTTTGTAGACTTCAGCGTTCATTATATGGTCTCAAACAAGCCCCTTGGGCTTGGTATGAGAAGATGGACTCTTTTTTGCTCTCCACTGGTTTCACTCGTTGTCATTCTGATCACACGGTCTATATTCAGCATCTTGAGGGTGAGATCCTGATTCTTGTGCTATATGTTGATGATCTTCTCATCATAGGTAGCTCATCCTCCATGATTCAGCATTCTCAGCTAGCCTTGATGGAGCAGTTTGAGATGACCGATCTTGGCCTTTTGCACTATTTCCTTGGTCTTCAGGCGATTCAATCTTTAGAGGGGATCTCCATTTACTAGCAGAAGTATTCTTTTGATATGCTTCAGCACTTTGGCATGCTTGATTGCAAGCCTGCCTCCACACCTTTTCATTCAGGGGTTGTTTTGACTACTACTTGCCCCACTCCTTCAGTAGATGCTACACTTTACAGGCAGTTGGTTGGCAGTTTGTTGTACCTGACTCATACTAGTCTTGATCTTTCCTTTGTGGTTGGTCTTGTCTCTCGATTCTCACATGATCCTCATGAGTGTGATTGGCAAGCTACCAAGCGTATTTTGAGGTACATTCAGGGCACCACTTCATATGGCATTCACTACACATTAGGGGATCCTCACATTATTGGATACACTGACTCAGATTAGGCTAGTGATGTCAATGATTGGAAGTCTACTTCTTGCTTTGTTTTTTGTCTTGGCTCTAGTCCTATCACATGGTCATGCAAGAAGCAGACTGCTCATGCATTATCATCTATAGAGGCTGAGTACCGAGCTACTGTGCTCGCTAGTTAGGAGATTTTATGGCTTTGTCAGTTGATGACTGAGTTTGGTTTTCCTCCTGATAGTCCCACTATTCTATGGTGTGACAATCAGAGTGCTATACACATTTCACGCAACCCGGTGGAGCATCAGCGGATGAAGCACATTGAGCTTCATATGCATTTCATCAGATAGTTGATTCAGGATGGTTCTCTCATCTTGGAGTATGTTCCCACTGCCGAGCAAGTTGCAGACATCTTCATGAAACCTTTTGCATCTCCACGCTATCTTCAGTTGCGCTCTATGCTTGGGGTGAAGGAAGTTGTCCTTGGGGGGTCTTTATGAGGCCTCCCTTCCTTCATGTTTCTTTCAGCATGTTGTTCTATCTCTTTTTGGAGAGGAGTTTTTCCCACTGGGTTTTCTCCTTTTCTCTGTTTCATAGATATTTTATTGTACTTGGGTACCTGATCTGGCCTTGTTTCTGGGACCCATTGCTTTTGCTTTTAGTAGCTTCTTCTAGGTTTTAGCTTCTCCCTATGTCTATCTTAAGGGGGGGTGTTAGAGTAATTGGACATTTACTTTATTAATTAAACAATATTTGTTTAATTACGTAAAATTTCCTTTTAATTCTTTTTCACTTAAGCTAACATTAGGTACATAATAATTAATTACTTTATTAATTATTATTGTGCAAGCCTAGGGTTTTCCTATTTTAGGGTTTTCATCTATATATGGTTGAAAACTATCTTTTGTATCATTATTCTTTTTATATTTTCAGGTGAATACATTGCTCCACATTCTTGAGCATTTCTTTTGTTGCTTCTCTTTGTTTCTCCTTGTAACAGGTTATTTGCTTGCAAAGATCTTTTGGACTTCTATGGTGTTTTATCTTCTCAACTCCAATAGTGATTACTTCTTTGATCCCCTTAAGATGTCATATTAGGACCCCTTAATACATCCCCTTAAGATGTCGTAATAGGACATATCATAAATACTATAATTAATTATATAGTTTGTTATGATGAGTCACCCTAAAGTATAATACTTGTTTATATCACTTAATATTTATACTTAATTATACTCTTATTTGATCCCCTTAAGATGTTGTCCTAGGACCCCTTAATACATCCCCTTAAAACATCATATTATGACATATCCTAAATATTGTACTTAATTATATCATTTGTTATGATGAGTCACCCTACAATATAATACTTTTTGATATCACTTAATATTTATACTTAATTATACTCTTATTTGATCCCCTTAAGATGTCACATTAGGACCCCTTATGACATCCCATTAAGATGTCCATAGGTGAATATTTTTTTCTATTATCTGATTTGTATTTTGAAATCTTTTAGTTTAAGATGTTTCCAATTACATGTAAAATTGTACATTAACTTAGTTTTCTCTTTTGATAGAGGATGTGACTCCCATTCCAATAGACAGTACTAGAAGAAAGGGTGGACATGTAGGAAGAAGGTTGTAGTATTTTTGTTGGATGTTGTTATTTGTTTTGATAGCTTATAAATTAGTGATTTTTATGGAACATGAGGTAAAGATGACTTTTTTTTCTTAAGTGTTCTCTAGCACTTTGCATGATTTATAAATATGGGAGTACATGATTTAATTTTGAAACTTTAGCCTATTTTTGGATATTTAAGTTGTATGATTGTTCTCTAATTTTATGTTGTAAAAGAACTAGGACATATGGTGTATACTTATAGACCAATATTTTGAAAAAAATCAGTGCATTTTGATTGGTATTTATGTTTAATTTATAGAATTTATTAATGCTTTTGTTCTCTAATATTGTATGGTATTTTTATTTCTTAAAATTTCACCCTTTTCTAGTATATAAATGGATTTCTTTCAATTTTGTAGATTATGATTTATTTTCTTAGTTTGTTAGATAACCTATGTATTAGGACCCCTTAATACATCCTATTAGGATATGACTTAAATAAGTTCAAACATTGACTAATTATCACTAATTATTAAGTCCATAAGAGTACAACCCATGAAATAAATTATGTGAAACAAAATATTAAGTCCATGCAACCAATATATATTAAGTCCATAAGAGTATAACCCATGAAATAAAGTCCATGAAAAAAAATATTTAGTCCATGAGAAACCAAATATGTAGTCTAATAAATTATCACATACAAGCCATGAAATCATGTCTAACTCATATCGTCTCTATAATCAAGAGAGCTCTTCACACCATGCGGACTACACAAATGACCTAGACCACTCTCTACAAGAGAAATATGAAATCAAATGTAAGACAATTAAAAATGATTTAATGAAAAATTAGTTTATAATTCATCATAAAATTAAATTACCATGGTATCTAGGTCTAGATGCTCTAGTGCACCTAGACCAACCTCTAAATGCTCTGAATCAATCTACATATACAAGAGAAATAAAGTTGAAATTAGATGAAAGTCCACAATTAAAAATGATTTGATTTAATTTAATTTATAATTTATCATATTTAAATTGTACCATATGAGGTTGAGCACCCTCTATTCCAGGACCTATTTATATATGCTCAACAATAGGATGTGTCTCATGGTATAAAATATAAAGAATGTTATTCAATTGTAAATTTAATTAAAGTTATTCACCATAAATAATTTTTAATTTACTTTAAATATAATCAAAAATTTTAATTACCATGCTATTTGGAGCCTGCTTCGCATGTCCTCGTAGAGGTGTAACTATGACCAAGTCATGACAGAAATTCACACTAACAAAGTCCTACAAGATCAAATTTAAATCATGTATATTTGAATTAGGTTAAAATATATATTCAAGTTTGCACATTTTGTGTAGAAAATTTTTTAAACAACCTAAAATTTAGAGGCCTTACAAGTAGCTGCAACATCTAATGTTTTTCCAATGCCCATTCTCATTGTTGTATCAACCTAGACATACATATAGACATTTAACACTTATAATATTTACAAGCGTACATGCACATTTGATATATATTGAATTCAAAATTCATAATTGTAACTATAGTAATGTTAGTTAAATAATTTATAATACAAATGTACCTACCCTTGATCTATGACACTTGACGGTGGAGGAGCACTTGACAACCCCCTTAGGTGGAATTGACGTGGAAGTCGATTAGCTCCCCTAAACCAACATAAATATTTAAAACATTTTTTCATGACCAAATTATAAATTTACAAGTCAAGTTAAAAATGATTTCATAGATAATTTAAAAAATTGAAATCAAAATACCCCATAAGGGTTGCCGACCAGGGCTGGTGTCAGAATATGTCCTCATAGTGTAGAAGATTTCCCCATCGTTAGTGTCATCTATACACCAAATAGTTTGATTGTTAAAATGTATTACAATATTTTTTTGATATATATATGTTCATTAAAATTCTTATAAATTCAACATGTAGATGTATATCTATACCTGTGTCACACTATCCTTAGGGTGATTCTCTGTAGTAAGAAATACTACGAATGAACTAAGGTGACCAGACGATCCACCAAAATCTCCATGTCCACCAGAACTAGGTGTGGCCTGATCAAGTCCATAGGATAGTTGATGGCAACTAGTACATACATGTGGTTTCGACGCTCCTGGAGTGGTACTAGAACCAAATCCATAGACATTCTCTCATCTATCATCATGGTCTTTATGCTCCCTAGCCACTATCATAGAAGCATGCTGATCAAGGTCTACTGCAAGCATAATCAAGGATCCTAACATTTGTCGATACCACCGCACGTTGATGCATAGGTTTGGGAAAGATAGGACCAAGAAGAGAAGCAAGGGGTTGTGAATGCATGGGGAATTGGGGATCAACCCTTACCCCTAGCCTCTATTATGGCATGCTGCCACCAACACCTCGAAATGATTTAAAATTAAAATAATTGGGATTTTTCCCCAAAACAATCTACATATAGTTTCCTCAAAAAATATAATGGAACCTCCAAATTTTCATGTGGTGGACTATCAAATACCATATACCATCAATCCCAAAAATGTGCAGTCATTTGTGGATGTATACATCACCTCATGGATATTCTAGATTTAGTGGCAGGAATGGGATGGTGAGTATTAGGGTCGATAAAATAATGAGCTAGAAGGGATTTTGTTATTTCTAGGTCTAAAATTTGTTTATATGAGAGACCATCTATGTAAAATAGTCCCATCTCCTCTCTATCTTGTCGATGCATATCTAAGTCAGAATCAATAGTTCTAATGACATCGACAAATTTTTGCATCATAGATGCAAAACATCTCACATGTGGTGCAATCAATGATTCAATTTTCATAGCATTTATTTGGTTTTGAATGGATGCCACATGTTCATTGATATGTTCTTGCAAGCAAGCCTCATTTGATACAGTGGGTGGTGGAGGTGGGATATGATGTCGAGGGGGTGGAAGGGGTGGAGGTGGAGGTTTTTGAGGTTGTGGATTGATGACATCATCAATGTCAAATTAGATCCATGATATCTATATAAGTGTTCACCTACATTGAATTATACAAAATTAACATAGAAACTTACAAAATTACAAGAAATAGTTAAATTTTAAACATATATGCAAATTTGTTTAAATAGGATATGCATATATACATACACATACATACATTGATTGAACATGAGCACATTGCATAAAATTTTCAAAATTTTAGATGTACATACATTTAAAATAAAAAATATGATGCATAATGCATGCATACATCATTCAACTAAACTATGTGTACATACAAATTTCAAAAATTAAGATCTAGAACTATGTAATTTAAATACATGCACATACTAAAAGATAAACTTGAAACATTCACAAAAAGATCATTTAGGTCTAACTCATATGTAAATTACATTTTTCCAACATGATAAATCAATATTTAGTAGATAGTCATAAAATATATACTATTATAAATTCATCATTATAAGTTATTATATTCATAAATTCAACGTACTAAAAAATATCCATCCAACCAGATTCATAAATTCATCACTAAAAATATCCATCCAACCAAATTCATAAATTCATCATGAAAAATATCCATCCAACCAAATTCATAAATTCATCACTAAAAATATCCATCCATCACACAAAATATCAATCAATCATACAAAATGTTCATCCCTCATATAAAATATCCATCACATCATAGAAAATATCCATCACATAAAATATCCATCGAACCAAATTCATAAAATCATAACTATAAGATCATTTTCTTAATTTGTAAAGTGTTGCAGCTCTCTAATGTATCTCTTCATTTCTTTGTGTTTTCCTTTTCAGAATTGGACTTTCTCCTCTCTTCTAGCCATCGTCGATGCTCATATATTATCCCTCTTCCACAGCCCTAACATCAACAACATTTTGCATCCTAGATGCAAAAATCCTGAAAGGTGGTGGGATAAATTCTTCATTTTGAATAATGATGATTTGATCCTGAATGGTTCTAACATTGACATCGGTTCGTGCTTGCAAGTGAGCACCATTTGTTTTAGGTGGTGGAGGTGGCGGGTTATGAGGTGGAGTGGGTGGAGGTGAAGTTCAAGGTGGTGGATATGGAGGGTATGGACGTGGATTACAAATATTATTGAATTGATACATGTGATCTCTAAGATACAAGTGAACCTGCATTAGATTTGCAATTTCAAAATGTAAGATACATGTTTAGGAAATACCCTTAAACCATTCAATATAAATGGCCTAATTGAATACAAATCATAAAATATGCAATCCTAAATTATGTCTAAGGCATGTTACTTGAATAAAAAAAAATTAACTATTAATATAGGATGGCTTAAGGGGACCTATGTATACAAAATGGCATGCCTCAAGGGAATAAAATTTGGTGAAGTTGCCCAAGGAAAAAAAAAATCATTAAGGTCCTATGAAAAAATGAATCATTTAGGGTTTATGGTTTAGAGTTTAGGGTTTAGGGTAAGAGGATGGCTTAAGGGAATTTATGTAGTAAGGTCCTAGGACAAAATGAAATTGGTTAAGTGAATAAAATTTGGTGAAGTTTCCCAAGGCAACCAAACTTCATTAAGGTCCTAGGACAAAATTATGGCTTTAGGGATTATGGTTTAGAGTTTAAATTTTAGGGTTTAGGGTAACAGGCTGGCTTAAGGGGATCTATGTAGTAAGGTCCTAAGAAAAAATGACATCACTTAAGGGAGTAAAGTTTGGTGGAGTTTCCCAAGGCAACCAAATTTCATTTTAAGGTCTTTGGACAAAATGGATGTTTTAGCGTTTAGAGTTTAGAGTTTAGGGTTCAGGGTTTAGGGTTTAAGGTGAAGTTTGGGTGGCCTTTGGAATAATGGACTCCCAAGTTAGTGAACAAAATTTTCTTGTGAAACAATTCATTAAGATAGCTCTTGTTTTGATTGACCAACCTCTCATGAAATCTCATTCATATTATATTCTTGCAAGATCTTATTATTGTTAAATCTGGTTTCCTAGGGAAACTTCACCAAAATTTGAGAACTTATTTGATCCCCTTAAGAAATGTCATATTAGGACCTCTTAAGACATCAGTTTATAGTTTAGGATGATATGATGGCTTAAAGGGGATCTATGTAGTAAGGTCCTAGGACAAAATGATGGCTTTTGGGATTAGGGTTTAGAGTTTAGAGTTTAGGTTTTCGAGTAATAGGATAGCTTAAGGGGATCTATGTAGTAAGGCCCTAGGATAAAAAGATATTAGTTAATGGAATAAAATTTGGTGGAGTTTCCCAAGGAAAAAAAATTTCATTTTGAGGTCCTAGGAAAAAATTAATTCTTTAGGTTCTAGTGTTTAGAGTTTAGAGTTGTGTATGTGCAGGATCATGATGGGCCAAAAAATGGCGATATGTAAGTGATATGATAACCCATGTGGCTGATGACTTTTTTCTACCCAAAATTAATGAAATGAAAAGGGTTTTTAGAGGATATTCTCAACTTTCCACCAATATAAATTATTCTTTACCTTGAACTTAAAAAATTATTATTATTCATTTTCTCTTTGAATTACGACTAAAGTCTCGATTGATAGGTTGATTGGAAAAAAACTATAGCTTTCAAACAATATCACATTTTTTGAATCCAAAACATGTGTCACATCGTATGCTTCACATAATATAGGATTAAAAATAAATAAATAAATTCATGAAGTTTTGACCAATTTAAGGTGGTTAGACATACGAGTTTTTTATATATTTTAAAAGTTGTAATAAAAAATTCATAATTAATTATTTACTTGGACAAAAATTACAAAAAAATATGCATCACATCAAGACATGAGTCCTTTACTTATCTAAAATATTATAAAAAAATATTATCATTTTATTGTGGTTAGGGTGGTTAGACATACACCTACTTCTTAATTTTTCCCTAAAATTTAAGTACTACTGCATTGAAATTTCAAATTTTCACCAAATAGATTTTTCTTTTTTTTAAAATAAACCTAGTAGTTTAGAATCTAAATTCAATTTGCTACAAATTCTATTCTTAGATATTTTTAAAATAATATAGATAAATTATTAAAAAAATTACGTCAAGTTGCCTAACTCTGATTTTCTGGGTTTTCATTGCCACTTAAGGGCCTGTTTTTTCCATGATGATCCTCACATACCAAGTTCAGGGGTTAGGGTTTAGGGTTTAGGGTTTCGGGTGAAGTTTGGGTGGCCCTTGGAATAATGGACTTGCAAGTTAGTGAACAACATTTTATTGTAGAATATTTGATTGAGATAGCTCTTGTTTCGACTGACCAACCTCTCATGAAATCTCATTCATATTATAATCTTGCAAGATCTTAAATTATTTTTAAATTTCGTTGCCTTGGGAAACTTCACCAAATTTTGAAAACTCCTTTGACCCCCCTAAGAAATTTCATAAATTAAGACCCCTTAAGACATTGGTTCAGGGTTTAGGGTAATAGGATGACAAGTAAGGGGGTTAATATTTTTTATTCATCACATATGCAATAACATTAGTTTATGAATATTTTTTATTTTATGAATAGACTAGCTATTTCCATAATAGAAACACATAATTATGTATTATTAATATTGAGGTTGATGTATACTTTAACTTGATATTTTTTTAATTAGATATAAGATTATTTTATTTAAGATGTTTTTCATTAATATTGATTGTATATATATGAAGTTTAATATACTATGATAAAGTTGAATATTTCCCACTTAAATGAATTTTTATGATATAAAATGTATAATAAAATTAGTTAATGTTGAATTTTCCCAGAGATCCAAAAACTTATTTTATTTTGGATTGTTTGGAATTGAAAGAACTTAAAAGAAAGAAAAGAAAAATATTTAGATTCTATTAGTGTCTAGGTAACTAGTGCAAATTAAGATTTTAAACTAAACTAGAAGCCTAATTAACAAATAATTAAGTAGAATGAGAGTTACTTGATTGTAGAAAGACAAGAGAAAACACATGAAAACAATACATTGAAACAAGCGATGACTAATAGAGATCAGAACATAAAATAGAAATGAATGCAAATATTATCTAATTAAGTGATAATTGGAAATGGATTGTACAAGGATTTATGAATTTTCTAACTAAATTTACAAAGAAACATTGAAAATTTATCAATTGTAATGATCCACTAGTCCCACAAGTAAATTTTAACATATTGTTTTCTATTCTAATTGTATCTATGTTCATAATGTTTAATTGATTTTGTCTCTTCATGAATACACATTTAAATGTATAATATTTATCAAATCCTATTAAATTGTCAATATAAAGAACCCTAATTTACTATGTATCAACCTAAACCTATCAAATAATTTCTTCCATAGGCATGCCTACATAATTGTCTCCATAAAATGCAAATGAAATTTAAAAAATTTTAGCAATTCAAATGAATTTTTTTCATTATCAAATATTCTTGAGCTTGAAATCAGGGTTTTCAAATGCAAAATGATTTCTTTCATTTCAATTCAGGGTTTTAGAAAAAAAAAATTGAATTCAATTTAAAGTTTCAAGAAGTGCAATTAGGGTTTTCAATGCAATTTTTTTTGTTTCATTTCAAATTAGATTTTTCAAATGAATATTTTTGTTTGATTTGAATTTAGGGTTTCAAAAAGAAATTAGTGTTTTCAAATGTAATTTTTTTATTATTTCATTTCAATGTAGGGTTTTTAATTTTTAATTTTGTTTCCTTTCAATCTAGGGATATCAAATTCATTTTTTTTGTTTGTTTGAACAATTTAGGTTTCAAAAGATTATTTTTTTTCTTAAAATACGATTTAAGGTTGTTTTTTTGTTTCAATTCAAAATCTTGAGGGTTTCATTTCATTTTCTCTTCTACTTCTATAAATCATCATTTCTTCAATTATAGATGAATAAACTACATAAAATGCTAAACAAATTAAAAAAACATGTTAAAATCTATTATTATATTAAAAATTTCAAAAAAACATGAAAAAATAAAATAATATTGGGAGTGGAGGTCCACCTGGAGGTTGTTGTCATCACTGTTATCTCTGAGTTTCATTTATTTTTAAAAATAAATACCTCTTTAAAATGGGATCTCGATCTTTACAAAATGGGATACCGATTTTTACAAATCGGGATCCCATGTTGTAAAGATCAGGATCCCATTTTTAAAAAAATGAGATCTCATTTAGAATTTAGGCTCAGGATCTTGAAGATAAATGGGATCCTATTTTCTAAAAGTGGGCTCTCGTTTATTAGAAAGAGGGATCTCATTTTTGGTAAGCCGATTTCATTTTTTTCCACGTTTAATGGATTCATCTTCTTGCTCTTACCCTAGAGTTTTTATGCAAGCATTTGTATAGAAAATTTGATAATTAAGAGTATTCAATAGCAGAATTATCATAGATTTATTGCAGCAATCAATATCCAATCATCATGTCAAAGTATTCTTGCATCATCCATGTTTTTGAAACTAACATTGTGATCTAGATTTCAAGTTTAAGTTCAACCTTTCAAAGAAAGATTGAAGCATCAATATCCACATCCATTGAAGCCATTTCATACATGTTGTAGATCTACATTCAAATATTTAGATTTATCCAATTTTTTTTTAGTGGTAACATAGAATTGTTCATTCATCATTCATTCATTTCATACTTTCATTATTTCATTTCAAGGTTTGATTAGAAAAATGGGGTTTGACCAAAGAAAACCCCCATTCACCAAAACCAAAAAAAATCTCTTATTATTGTGTTGCAAATTTAGGTTGAAGAAGTGAAGACCTCTTTAAGTGCAAGATTGGAAAAGTTGTTAAAGTTATTTTTAAATAATGAAATCTCATGTACATATCTAATTTCTAAATTTTTGATATTGAAACCTATACAAATCAGAAGCTATAGATGAACATAAGAGGCTCCCAAAAGCTATTGTACAACCCTGACAAAAGGCTCATTCGCCTATGGGAAAATGAGTCCTAGACAACCTCCTGAAAGTGACTTTTGGTGATTGGTAAACATCATTCTTCCCTTCTCATGTTTGCAATAAATTTTGTGTTTCTTTCAATATTGTGCTTTATATTGTTGATTCAAATTTGAGTTTGCATAATTAGGTTGATTTGATATTTTTAGTTTTTCTCCCAAAAGTGTTGTTTGAACTTGATCCCCATCCTCAAGCATAAGGAAACCTAAATATTATCACATTGAGTTGATTCACCTAAGGGTTGTTAGTTAGTTTTTTGTGGCAATCTCATTTCCTAATGAATATAGAAAGATAGGTCCATAATAACCCTATTGCTGATCAATCATTTTGATGAACCTATTTATCTATGCTTAAATTAGTTTTGAGTGATGACAGTAAATCAAAGACAATTTGGAAGAGTTTCAACTATCTTGTACATATAGTTTTTCCGAAGATGAGGTTCAGTGGGAAGCTAAAGCTAGTCTATTGGAAAATATCATTGGATATTGCTCCTAGGATTTTCTCCCTTCAATTGAATGTATCTGGTGGTAAACAATTTTTTTTTACAATGAAAAATTATGTCGAGTATTGGGGTGATCCCACAATCATGGGTTACACTTTTTGGCCAAACTTGATATTGAAGTGAACTTTTTTAACTAAATCTTCACTTTCAAACACATATAGTTCCTAAACCATGAGGAATTTGAGGATGATGCAAACTAGTGATTTGTGGCATTTTTTCTATAGATTCTATATATTTTTAAAAAATTGGAATAAAAATGCATTTCTTTTCCCATCTCCTTCGATATATAGTTTTTAATAGTAAACACCATTTTTAAAGAGTGATGTTTACTGTATAACACATAACTTTTTTTGGTGAAGGATAAAACTCTATTTTTTCAAATTTAGATTTGTAAATACAATATCTAGCTCCTTCATTTGGTTTCATAGTGTTTAATTGATTATTTTCTTCTTAATTAAGTTTTGAAGTCAAACCAATTAAAATTTAGACATAGGTTTTTTGTATAACACAACATTTTTTGTATGTATTGAAATTGAATTTATTTTTTTGTTTGATTGAAGACATCAATACGAAGATCAGAGACATTTATTTATTTATTTTGGTAATTGAAACATAGAAAAATAAGGTTTTTCATAATGGAATAATGGAAAATAGGGGTATGATGGACCTATTTCTCTAATTCCATTCAAGAAATGAGATCCAAATAATGAAATGACTAGCAATCTGAAGGTGAGTCAAATCAAGGTATGAATCTGTAAATTTCCATTTTATGTAAGGACAAGAGTCCTAATTAAATAGAAATTTGGGGAGAAAGATTAAAAATAGAAAAACAACTCAAAATTGAAATGTACAACGTGCATCTAGACTTGATAAAGTTCAATTCTGATGGAACCAGACACTAAAATTTAGATTTGAGAATGGGAAAGTGATGTGTACCAATCACCAAAAGTTCCTTTCAAAATATTACAAAGGAATCATTCACCCTATGGTGAATGGGTCCTTGCTAGGGATCATAAAAAATGATTTATCGGTTCTATTCTCCTATGTATGCACTCCTAGATTCTAGAAGCTCGTAGTCAAAGAGCCAA
The DNA here is from genome assembly GCA_007115665.2 of Sequoiadendron giganteum. NCBI lineage: Eukaryota > Viridiplantae > Streptophyta > Pinopsida > Cupressales > Cupressaceae > Sequoiadendron > Sequoiadendron giganteum. The sequence continues at coordinate 205,427,610 of CM021104.1, read as the reverse complement.
AAATAGATCTTGTAGGTCAATTTATATGAAATTTCTAGAATGGTGACAACAAATGGAACTTTGAAAAGTTTGCAATTTTGCTTCTTCAAGATATCTTCCACCTAAAATTTAAAAACACACATCAAGAGGGAAAAATATTATTTTGTTAAGTGAATGGGGGCTTGCCTAGGTCAAACCCTATTTTTGGTAATTAAACCTTGTAATGAAATGCAACATGAATGGAAGGAATGATGAATGAACAAATTAAATATCAAAAATCACCAAACCCTTGTTTCAACCCTAGAATATAGATCTACAAATTACATTAAATGGTTTCAATGGATGTGGACCTTGATCAGTAAAATTGATTTGAAATGATTCCTTTGAGTACTTGAATGGATCTTGAACAATACATCAACATATTAGATCAAATAGAATGCATTACTTTGACATGATAATGGATCTTGATTGTTGCAATAAGCTTCAATAAATCTTCCCTTGAATGCCTTGAAATTCTCTTGAATTTCTCTTGATAATGCTTACTTGAATGCTCTTAACTTGCTTGAGATATTCTAGTTTGAAAAATCTTAGATGAAACATAGTGTAATGACCTCTTATTTATATATATGTTCACATTAATTTATTAAATTCAAATAACACAAGTCGACATGTGAATACAAATTTTAAATCATTGAAATACTACTAAAAACATATTTAAAATTTAGGTACTAGGCCTAAGTGTGGACCCATTTTCCCTTGGGCGAATGGATCCTAGGTCACTTACCTAGGACACACATTCTCCAATGGTAATGTAATGTTAAGGCATTGATGAATTTCAAGTTTTACCCTTCGAAAATCGTAATTAATTAGGCTTGGATTTGAATTAAAGGGCCAATTAAGGCATAATTAACCTCAATTAATTAATAAATCCCTAGATAAGTGTGAAAGTGTAAAGGTACACTTTATAACACTATAAAAAGGAATAATTAAGTCCACTTTAATTAATAAGGCCCTGAACCTAATGTTAATATGTAAAATACATATTTTTTTTTTTATTTATTTTAAGAAAATTGCTACCACAAGGGTAGCTACTTTCCATTAATAAAAGGAATCATTAAAAAATTTCAGGAGCAAAGAGAAAAGAAGAGGATCCTTATGGCACTGTGTTCTCCTAAGATCACACTAGCAACTTAGAAAGGAACCGGATCCAATATTCCTGCATAGGCCTTCCCTGAGGACTAGTATAGTTTCATGCATATCATTTTCTTGAGTATTGTTCGAGTGAAATGGAGTTTGTTGAGAACCATAGAATTGCTTGTCATTATGTGATATTGAGCAGCTGGGAAGTTAACCTTTGTACCTTTTTCCATTCATCCTCTAGGAGTCTACTGGAAGCCACCAAAGTCAATCATTTTCCATGTACTTGAAGTCTTATGTCATATTTATTGTGCTTTAGTTTGGTAGCTTACAAGGCGGTTGTTTCATTTGAGCCCTTAGCCAGAGTGAAAAATTTCCATGCCCTCTAGTCGTTTTAGATAATGGACACCTTTGGCTGGTCAATGGCATGATTAGAGAGGACGTCCACATCTATATTGGCTTCCTGAAACACATGTCTAATGTTGTACTCACCGATTTCCTTCAATATTTTCTGAATTTCTTCAAGCCACATCATTGATTTCTAGCTTGGGGCCTTACCAGTAATAATGGCTCCGATCACATTCATCGAGTCACCTTAAATGTCCAAATTTGAAATATCTTTTTCTCTGCATAGTTTCAGTGCATTCAATAGGGCCATAAATTCTACATCATTGTTTCTTCCTACAAGAAGTTTAATAGATCCGCCCCAGACCAATTTGCAATGTTCGTTTCTAATTAAAAAGCCCACCCCAGATAGACCTAGGTTCCCACATGCAACACCATCAAAATTTAGTTTAAGGCATCCCCGAGGAGGAGGACACCATCAATTCGTATTCCTATCATTCCTATTTTTTATTGTGTCCCCCTTCAGAGGAATAAGATCTGGCCATATTCTAGACATTGGATCATCCCATGATGAGAATTGATAGTATTGTTTTCTAGCCAACCTAAGGTTCACATGTTCGCACACAACCACTTCAATTTTTCTTAAGATTGATGCCACAGTCGAAGGTTTTTCATTGAAGATACGTGAGTTTCATTCCTTCCAAAGGTTCCAGATCAGCGTTGCTGGAATGGAATACCAGAGTCCCTGTCAAACCATAGATTTGTTAAGAATTGGCCAGTAGGTGAACATTTCTTTTAATGTTTGTCACCAATGCCTGTGATAGTTCAACTTCCCTAGGAAGAAATTCCAGCATTCTTGGGCAATATCAGATTGTATGAGTAGATGATCAAGAGTTTGAGAATGATTGCAACATAATGGGCATTGATATGGTCCCACAAAACCTAGCTTCATTAACCTGTCACCAATTAGAATACGATTCTATACAACCAACTAGGCAAAGGCACCTACCTTTGGGAGAATATGGGGCCTCCAACATAGTTCAGGTTGCCATGTACATTTATACCACATTCTACAAGTTAATTCGAAACCAAGTTTGGGGGTGTAATTACTAGACTCAGCTGCACACCAGAGGATTTCATCTACCCCAGTCCCCAAGACAATGTGTCTAGAAGTGAGCTCTACCTTAAGAGTCTTCATGTTGTCAATGTCCAACATGTCCATACCTTTCCACCTAAAGGATGGGAATCCATTGGTCTGATGTAGCTCCATATAGTCCTAAACCAACACCACCATTAATGGGATAGTGATCTTCATTGCTCTGATCATTTCAGGTAGTTCTATTAGTGGTCTATACCGATTCCATGAATCCATCCAAAACTTGGCCTTACTTTCATCTTTAATTCTCCAAGATAAATGATGAGTGATAATGTCTACATTTTATTGCAAAGTTCCATAGGGAAGACCTCTTTGGTGGGTTTGCAATAGTTAAAATACACTCTGGTGAGTCTTCATCAAGATATTTCTTCTGAAGAACATGACACCACATGGCTTCAAAGTCTTTGTACAAGTGCTATATGAGTTTTTCTCCTAAGACTCTATTTTTTAACATGATATCTCTGATTCTGAAACCCCTTGCTTCTTTGGGCTGTTTGATAACATCCTAGGCAACCAGAGGGATCTTGTGTTTCTCATTTTCTCCATTCCATAGGAAACGTCTCTACTAGTTTGTTATTTCTTGTGCAGATTTTTTGGTGATTTCTATTATGGAGAGCATGTATATTGGTATAGCAGTAAGTACAAACTCGATCATTGTTAAGTGTCCATCCATGGTGAGCCACCTACCTTTCCAACTATCTATTTTTTTCCCAACTTTCTCAACCACCTCCTTCCATAGCCTGTTTTTGAATGATCCACAAAAAAGTGGCATACCCAGGTATGTCGCAAGTAGTTTTTCTATTCCAAAACCCAAGGTTGTGGTAGTTCTCCTTTGCATTGTTTGTCTGGTGTTGAAAAAGAATATCCTTGAATTTTCTATATTGATGTTTTGACTAGAGGCCAATCAATACTCATCCAGGATCCGCCTTGTACTTGTGGCTTCATCCAAAGAGGCTTGTCCATATAATAATGTGTCATCCGCAAATAACTGGTGAGTGAAAGGGGGAAGTGAGGGCACGACACTAATTCCCTTCCAAATGGCTGACCTGGTTATGGTCGAAATCTTTTGACTCAACATGTCCGCCATGATTACAAATAAGAATGGAGATAGAGGGTCACCCTATCATAATATACGCCACCTTGAAAGAAGTCACATAGGCTACCATTAAGAATCATTGAATACTGAGGAATGGATATGCATGAAAATACCTAATCCATCCATTTTTCATAGAAACCAAATTTCTTCATTGTCAACATAAGGAATCTCCACTGTACATGATCATATGTTTTTTTAACATCTAATTTCATTATCATTCCTCTCAGGTTGTCCTTCTTGATTAAATGGAAGATCTCGTGTGCAATCACATTCCCATCCACTATGTCCTGGTTGGGCACAAACCCACTTTGTTCAACCAATATGATTTTTGGGTGAATGAGCTTAAGTTTGTTTGCCATTATTTTTGCTACAATTTTGTATATTGTATTGCATAGCGAGATAGGTCAGAAATATCAAAAGTTTTGTACATCTTGTTTCTTAGGGATCAAAGAAATGTCGGTGTTATTCAATTCCTTCAATATAATTCCTTTCTTCCTTGATTCTTCCATAACTTCGAGTATATCATTTCCAATTAAGTCCCAACAGTTTTGGAACATCAAAGTAGTGAATCCATCAGGGCTTGGGGCCTTGTCCGGATTGAACTAGAATGTGGCAGTCTTGAGCTCTTCAAGGGTGACCAGTGTAATTATCATCTGATTATCTTCATTGGTGACTAAAGTAGAAACCTCATTCAAGAAATCATTGTTCAATGTATCCGCACTACCTTCACCGCCCAATAAAGAACTGAAAAAATGGATGCCTTTGGCTTGAATGTCATTGACATCTATTAAGATTCTTCCCTCCATGTGTGTAATTTGGGTGATTTTATTCCAACTTCTTTCTACTTTCGTGGAGTTATGAAAAAATTTGGTGTTGCAGTCACCATCCTTCAACCAACATTCTCTAGATTTAGATCTCTAATAAAATTCTTCCCTTGCCAATATTTCATCATACTCCATAATTAATTATTTTTCTTTATCAAATTTTGATGCAAACATTCCATTTTGGGTGACATAATCGCTCAGTTGTTCTAGTTCCTACTCTATTCTTATTTTTTCTTCAAAAATATTTTTGAAAATAGTTCTATTCCATACCTTTAGTTTTTCCTTCAAGTTTTGTAACCATTTACAAAAAGAAAATATTCTTGTTCCCTTGATGTTCTTGGATTCCATCCACCATTCTTTAATGATTTCTATCATTCTCGACCACCGAAACCACATTCTTTCAAATTTGAATTGGGATTTTTTGGGTTGTGAATCTTCTAAAATGTTTAGTTCCACTAGGTAATGGTTGGAAATGGGGCATGGTTTAATCATAGCACTAGGTAATGATGATGTCTCCAGCCATTCCTCTGAGACAAATAATTATTCTAATCTTTCTGCAATATTGGATAAGCCATGCCTTCTATTTGTCCAAGTGAATTTTCCATTTGTAGGTATGATGTCTGTCAGTCCCCGATCTGTAATAAAATTTTTGAAGTGTTTTTGGGCTTGCACCATTCTCCCAAGCCCGCCAGTTTTATCATTCAGGTGTAGAATGGCATTGAAGTTGCTAGCCAAAATTGCTTTGTCATTTAGACCCTCTAGGTCTTGTTTTAAGATCATCTAGAGATCAAAATTTTAAGAAATTTTAATCGGACCATATATGTTGTAAAGGATGAACTGACAGTTTGAATTCACACTTTTTCCTTCACATTTGATCCAATTTTGATCATAAAAAATTATGGAGATTGATACCTTAGTTGATCTCCACATAATTCAAAGGCCCCCTGATGCTCCAACAGCATTGTGGGCATACCCCACCCATTTGAAGCAGCTTTTAGCAAACAATTTTGCATTCTCTTTTGATGATTTAGTTTCCTGTAAAAGAACTATGCCGATCAATTGTTTCGATTTGGTGTTTGATCATACACCATATGTTAGGGGAATTTAGGCCCCTAACATTCTAGGTGAGGACCTTCATTGTCCCCCAGAGGAGGGCTCGCCTCACTTGGATCTCAGTATATATGATCTGATAGATGATTGGTCTAGCAGTAATCCATCCTTTGACCGTTTCTTGCTATTTGTCTTCCTCCCCATTCTAGGTTTGGGAGTACCTATCTTCTGAGGTTTTTCCACCCTCTGGCCTATTGTTCTCATGTCAATTATATCGAATTCTTCCTTGCTAGCATCTTCAGGAGTCCTGGGTTCCTAGAATTGGTCCACCGACAATTGGCTTAGTGGCTCTCGGAATTCAATTATTGCCATTTCCTCTCCCCCAAAACCTGTGTTTGGATTAATGGTGCCATCATTCTGATTCATTGCATTTAGATCTTTGGGTTCCTTTGTAGGAAATTTCTCCCCCTCTTTGAGAGGTTTTGGGCCTTCGGGTGTCTTCACTTTCGGATGAAAATCTTCAACTAGGTGTGGTTGAGCATGATTGACTTTCTTAGCCTTCCAGACCTTGTTTGGGGGAATTTTGCAAGTTTATTCATTATGATTCCTCCCTCAACATCTCATACAACACAACTTTTCTTCCTCAATTTCAATCCTTTGTTGCCACATGCCCACAGCCATTTTCAAATTTAAGGTTTGGGGAATTTTATTTATTAAAATTAACTTTATCCTCGCATATTGAATCTGATCATCATTGCTCATATCAATTGAAAGGGTTGTCTTCACACTAGAATTTGAATGGAAAATTATATAGTCTCATCCAAACAGGTTTGTCTGCAGGCTCCATTACAATCGGATCGAAATGTGGTACCCATCTTTGGGCATAGACATATGATTCGTCACACATCCATGGACCATTATTTAGTGTCTTATTCCTTTCTCCCTCATTAGAAAACTCAATGATAAAGAATTGTCTCTATGCAAAATATAATTCTTGGACAAATGGCCAATTCTTTTTTACCCAGGCTCTTATTTCGCTCCTCTATTTCTATTTCCCTAGGACACAGATAATGATTGCAATGTGTCTGAGTATGAAAATATCACGGTCTACAATTTCTACCATATCAATATCAATGGATTCGCAAGTTTTTTTAGTGCTTTCCTTTCGATCTCTGATTTTCGCATCTCTCAGCTTTTTCGCCATTTTTGCATTCTCCTTTTTTTAAAGATTTTTCCTTTTAATATATATTAAGGTTTGGGCCTTGGTTGTTGGAACTATAGGCAAGAAGCCCAACCAATTCACCAAGGAGCCTCCCCTTAACACCAGGGTAAATAAAATCCATTGTTGACACGGTAGAGAACAACCTCGGGAGGTTTGAACCTTGGTTGTTGGCTCTATAGGAAAGAAGCCCCAACATTTCACCAAAGGGTAGCCCCCAAAAAATAAATATTACAACACTAAACTATGGGATAATGTAGTCCTTTTTATTATGAATTATTCCCAAATTAAGTGTGAAAAAGGGATAATTTTTCCTACACTATATTTAGCCCTCACTTTAGTGACAGTATGACCCCATTTCAAACTCACACTAAAGTAGACATTCAAGACATTTATGTATATAAAATTGACAAAGATACTCAGTAATACAACATCAAGGCCTAGGAGAAGGGAGGCAAATCAAGCTTTGACTATCCCAATGCAATGTGGAACATGATTGTTTATCTAGGGAAGGAGGTGGATCAAGCTTCGACTATAAAAACATGATGTGGAACAAGAATCATTTGACTATCGACTATCCTTCTTATTCACAAGAATAACTTGATGTCCACTATGGAAATGACACATACTCTCACATGGACTAATAGAACCTCATTTCATGCACTAGATGAGCCCCCAAGAAAGTATCTTAGTGAGAAATTCATGCCTCTAGGTGTACTCTCACTATAGTTACCATACCAAAGCTATCCTTATGAAAGCTCTGATAGGGTGCCACACAAATTTTATTTTTTGGCTTTAGAAGGTTAACAAGTTGTATTATGCTAAACACTTATGAACATTATATATGGTTTTGTTCAAATGGATCTTGCTTAGCTCATGTAAGGTCTTCTTCTTAGGGATCATCATGCCTAATGTCTCGAAGAGAGGACAAGTCCAAGATAAGAGAATCCCAACTTAGGGAATGAGATTCTTAGGATCACCACTAAGAGGAAAGTTGTATGCTAATAAATATCATGCTCTCGGATGATATCAAACCCAATGAAACCACCAAGAAAATAATGCATTAGAAGAAGAAATAAAATCACCCAAAGAAGCATGTAGATGTCAAATAATAATGCCAACGTATGCCCCCACTTTAATGGAATTACTACACTATTGCTATGAGCAATAAATTTAAAGTAGAAAGTAGTCAATGCTAATCATAGAGAGGACATGAGATCTTACTTGGATAGCCTATTCCAAGTCATATGTTTCAAAATGAAGCTACATCATGTAAAGGGGCTACCCCCAAAATGAAATCACAAAACACAAAGGTATCCACTAATTTTGGGTCATTATATCTTTGCTACAATGTTGTTATAGAGTGCTAAAACATCAACATTCCCAAAATACTCATAGAATGGGAAGAATGACACATATAGAGAGCAAAAATAAAGAAAAATATTTTGGTTCAACATGGAAGAGACCTAAATGTTTTGACGCCTTGCATCATCCGCAAAAGGAAAAAACAAGACACGTGAAATGATAAATGTTTACATATAGAAGAATGTAGATATAAATAGAGGAATGCACATGAAGAGATCTAGATACATCAAAAAAAATAGTATGGTGGATCAAATTACACACATGAAATAATTTGTGTACATGCAAAAGAAAAAATACTAGTAAGGCACATGTGAGTCAACCTATAGTAGGTCGTGTACATCCTAATCTTGTTTAGTCTATCCTAAAGGAGGAAAACTAACCAAAGGGGCAATTGAAAATCCAAAAACTAGGACAAGGGTATCTGGTTGGGCTCAAGTGAACACTGAGAGGGGGTGAATCCGTATTCAACAAATCTAAAATTTATTAATCTAATATTTAAAAAAATTCAAGATTAAACCAAAGGAAATATGTAATAACACAAAGTAATCATCCACAACACCATAACATAAGGATTTTTTTACATGGAAATCCTATTAGGGGAAAAACCATGGTGGAGGTCAATCCATAATTTGAGTACTCAAATATAAGTTTTACAAAATGGGAATGAATTTGCATTCAGGCTCACTGCCTTAAAAATTTTGGGGATACGAAGTTGGGTCTGTCATCATAGATCAACATCTAAGACAATGGTACCTTAGTGATTTTCATTTTTATCACATCAAAGACACAAACAACTATACCATAAACCTGAAATAGGCACAGTAAATCCCCCATTGATCCTCTGAGAGAAGTAAATGTAAAACTTATAATAGATTTAGCACAAGCATAGATTCAAGATACATAATAATACAACAAGAAAGAAAAACATGAGGACACAAAGATTTATGTGGGGAAAACCCTTTCAGATAAAAAACCCCACCCTTCAAAAAACTCAGCTGATTTATATTATTTAGTAACAAAGAAGTTACAATATAGTTATCAGAGCAATGTTCTTCAAGAGAAAACATCTTGTTCATTTGGAGAATACATGCAACAACAAAATATAGAATCATCACATGATTACAATGTCCTTAATGACATATCATGTAGATTCCCTTCAACTCTTCACAAATGACTATCACAGCCAGCCTCACGGCCAACCCAACCTCTTGGCCTCCACAGGTTCACATCCTTGCAGATATGAGAGTCTAAGTGTTCATGGTAAATACCACTCAAGCACTCTCAACATCTCTCTCTCTTTGCTCATCGTCTGATCAAAATGCACATGAGATTACTTATAATATCATATCGTGTGCTTACCTATTCAACCTATCTTAGCCATCAAACGGTCATCAAGATAATCAATATCCACCTGTAAGCCTTTTCCATCTTTGATAATGTGCACCACTTCATCTGTCGAGTGCATTGAGCTGCACAACATTAAATTTGGTTCTAGATATGTCTGTCACCTTCCGTTTGAATAGTGCAACCAATCACAATCAAAAAATAAACCTTTGGTCAATCAAATCTTAAAAGATCTGCCATGTGTTGCCTCCTTATTTGTTCACTACTCTGACAATCTGGTCAAACTTGGTCAAGCTTGATTGGCCGAGCTCCGAGCTCATTTGAGCCCCTACCGCGTTACCGCTGAGCTCACATGACCTAGCCGCGGTACAACGGTGAGCTCGCCCGAACTCACCTGACCTTCTACCTCACTACCACTACCCTATCGGACTCACCTTGTGGTATGGTAGTGAGCTCAGCCGAGCTCACCCAAATCTTTACCGAGCTTTGTCTCTGATAGCCCCGCGCTACTGTACCCCTATCCAAGATGACCCACGGTGTAGCAGTGGCCACAAAGTAAACCACTGGTGGTCATACCTAGCTATCGCGGGGGCCGCCAAGCCACCCCGTGGTAGAGTGATAACTGCCCAGTCAACCACTGGCAGTCTCACCATAGCCACCACAGTGAGAGGACTCACCATCTGCAGTGGGGTAGTAACTGCCAAGCCCACCCATGGTGGTCTCACCTTAGACACCGTGGTGAGAGGAACCACCACCAAATGTAGGGCAATTACTACCAAGCCCACCGTTGGAAATCTCACTGTGAACACCGCAATAAGAGGAACCACCACTAGCAGTATGGTGGTAATCGCCGAGCCAAGCCGTTGGTGGCCTTACCACGCCACTGTGGTGAGAGAACCCACCACGCATGATAAGGCGGTAACCACCAGCGTAGGTTGCAAGCAGCCTTACTGTGCCATCATAGTGAGTGAACTCACCATGCGTGGTAAGGTGGTGACCATGAGGTCCATTACCATGGTACCACTAGGGGCAGACTAGACCACCGCCGTAAAGTAGTAAAGGTTGGAAATAGGAAGAAAATGCCTAAGTCCAAGAAGAAACAAGCTAGATAGTTGAGGTATAATTTTCCAACAATCTCCCACTTTTTGAAGACTTTCAGGCTTCTTCCAAACACCTGAACAAGGACCAATACCATGCTTCCATGCTCCAACCAAGAGCCCTGCAATGACATCAAAAAATGTCCACCATCTTAGGCAACAGCTCCAAACACAGGAACATGCCAAGGAAAAAAAGCACCAGTGTCAGGAATGCAAACATCTGATCCTTCAGGTGGCAAAGGCACCACAATAGAAACAAAGAACAATGCAAACACATAAACCATTCTCTAGAACAAGAAACCATTAGGTAGAACAACAACCACAAAACTGATTGCCCTCATCCAACCTATCAAACCCACGTGATTGAAAACCAACACCCACAACTCATGCTAATTCATCCAACCACACATACCTTGAAGGTATGTCCATTACCGAACTCATTCCATCACACAACCAACCCATCAATAGCAAATACAAGCACCATGTGCCAACTACTCAAAATGACCAAAGACATCCAAGTACTCCCACTGCAAAGGTACTGTCTAGATGAATGAAAACATAGCACCATGACACGTGATCTAGGAATACCAAGTCCACCAATCACCTGCATAAATAAATGAGGAACCATGTAGTTTCAAGGAATAGCCACACTGATCTGCACCACCTGCAACCACCTATTGCAAGAAACTTTTCTCTCAACTGTCTCTTACAGTTCTTCCAAGGTTCCATATCTGACTAAAGAAGAAAAAATAGGAACCTTCGTGTCATCACCCAAGTGACAACACATGACCACAAAAAAGTGACCACCATGGCTCCACATACATCTAAAGTCATTCAAGAAGAGAAAACTAGAAAAGAGAGAAGCAACAAAACATAACATGTAGCATCCTCCTACATACAATTCTAAATGCCAGTTGTGTCAAGAATGATCTTCTTCACATCCCAAAAGGAAAAGCCAAAACAACACCCAACTGTTCCATGGATGTAAGAACATCAAAGAATATTAGACTAACCCATATAACCATCTCCTATCAGTCCTCAAAAGCACGAGGAGATACACAATGTTGTCCATGTTCCATTATGAATCCTCTAGAATCTTGGAACAACTGAAGATTCATATCAATGAAAGATAAAGCATATCACATATTTGAAAGATATAATGGGTGAATACCTTTCAAATAAACTTCACTACCGAGTAGAACAAGAAGAAAGGAAGACATGCTCCTCCAAGATATACAAGCCACCATGGCTTACCCAAGCGAAATTTCCTTTATGGTCTTTGTTGAACTCACGTTAAACTAAGGTGAAGGCTACTCAAACTTTTAGCTGTAACAAAACTATTCTCAAAAGAATACCAACCTCACCTTATTCTCCATGCATCCATGAGCACCAACAACCTGTCATCTCATGCTAACTCCAATCTGCATCACTACAATAAACATGAAGTCCTCTAGAATATGACCAAGGTACTCAAAGCAAAGAGAAACACCAGACCACTGTCAAAGCTCCAAACTAGTAGAACGAGGAACTTATCATGACACTATGATCTAACCATCCCCCTTAGGAGATACCATGCTTTAAGTGAACAACGCATGGTATCAAGAGAAAAGAAACATGCCAAAACTCTAATGCACAAGCAAGAGTATACATGACATGAAACAACTCTAAACCAACATCATCTGTCAAGCACTACCAGCACCTCAACCAAATAATAAAAAATTCATCCATGGCTCCAAGATGCTGCACATCTTCAAATAGTGACCATGCAGGTGCAAAAGAACTCTTCTATAGCAACAAGATCTAAGAGTCCTCAAGAAGCATTTGCAACACCAAAGAAGATCATTCATCACCAAGTGATGAATCCATAGTTACTGCTAAAGCTCCAACTGAACCGTGACACCGAGCTTTCCAAGCACCATGACCAAGCACACCATTACTATCAAAAGCTTACACTCATCAGTGTAACAAGATTTCCATGACATCATGATACACACATGCTACTGGTCCAAAACCGACTATTCAGGTACTCAAATACCATTCCTCCTCTTATCTCATAACAACCACGCCAATGCACAAGTGACCACAGAAAAGGACAGCTAATAGATCTATACCACACAGTTAAAACCTCATGGATATTAATAGTCCACTTCTAAGTTGTCTCACAAAAAAAACGTAGGTAAGGATAGCCCACAACATTGCACAACTCATGGATGCAACCAATGAAAATTAAAAATCTATCATTGTACTGAAAACTAAAAAATTGAGATCATGAAAGAGAACAACCAAAGTAGACAAACATGACTCAAACACTAGATTAGTAACATACCCGATTCGCCAATAACATCCACAAGTCAAGCACCATAGTCTACGACACCAGCAAGCAACACCACAAGAATTTTGAATGAAAACACATACCAACACTCCCATGCAGAGAAGATGTCACACCTCCTCAATCCATGTCGAACTACAAACTATCTCATCCAGTCACACCCCAGAAGCTAGGGTCTAGAAAATAGTTGAACATCAACTCCACACACCATAAGTTTTACTTGATTGTGCAAAACCTACAAAACCACTGTGTTTCAAAAACACACATGCACGTCCATATTCACTGCTCATCTAGATGACTCAGGAGTCTGCAAACAACCATCATGGTTAATGAGAACAATGAAAAACATGAATCTAAACCATAGGAGTGCAAGAAACAGTTAAGAATAGAACAACAGGTCCATTTTAGACCAGTTCAAAAACCTCAGTCATGCACAAGCATACGAGAGAGCTAGGCTATATAGAATTTTCAGACCACCAGGATCAATTTCATAGCCTCCATGCAATCAGAGCAATAGATAAAATGCCTTCAATGCTAATTCAAAACACCCAGCACAAGCGCAATACTCCATGGTTGAATAGCAATACAAGCAACTTCATACTGGCAGGGAGCCTCTCACACAGACACCCAATATGAACACCATGCTTTGTTGCAACACAACCACAAGCACACCTCACACCCTTTGCACCAGGAACTATTGTTGTGAGCTAGGAGTCTCATACCACATTGCCACAATATGGTCAACTCCAGTCATCTCCATAATCTTTCAAACTATGTGTTGAATCAAAGAAGCAGCAACTTCCACTCATTGAAGAATCAATCACCAACCGATTTCTCCAAATTTCCTCAAGTTTTCCAGGCTAAGAAATCATCACAGGACAAATACCCATAACTTCATTAACTAAGAGAAGGTTTTAAAACCACTTTTTGGTATCATCAAACCTTGACCTCCTTCAACCAGCTCTAATACCACTTGTTGGGGATACAAAGTCGGCTCTCTCATCATAGATCAGCATCTAAGACAACAGTGCCTTAGTGATTTTCATTTTTATCACATCAAAGACACAAACAACTATACCATAAAGTGGAAACAGGTATAGTAAATCCCCCATTGATCCTCTGAGAGAATTAAATGCAAAACTTAGAACAGATTTAACACAACCATAGATTCAAGATACAAAATCATACAACAAGAAAGACAAACATGAGGACACAAAGATTTAAGTGGGGAAAACCCTTTAGGGTAAAATACCCCAACCTCTAAAACACTCAGCTGATTTATATTATTCAGTAACAAAGCAGTTACAATACAAATATCAGAGCAATGTTCTTCAGGAGAAAACATCTTGTTCATTTGGATGATATAGGCAACAACAAAAAATAGAATCATCACATGATTACAATTTCCTCAATGACATATCATGTAGATTCCCTTCAACTCCTCACAAATGGCTATCATAGCTAGCCTCATGGCCAACCCAACCTCTTGGCCTCCATAGGTTCATATCCTTGTAGATCTAAGTGTCTAAGTGTTTACGGTAAATACTACTTGAGCACTCTCAGCATCTCTCTCTCTTCGCTCATCATTTGATCAAAATGCACACAAGGTTACTTATAATCTCATACCATGTGCTTACCTAATCAACCTGTCTCAGCCATCAAACGATCATTAAGATAATCAATATCCACTTGTAAGCCTTTTCCATCTCTGATAACATGCACCACTTCATCAGCCGGGCACATCAAGCTGCACAACATTAAATTTGGTTCTAGATATGTCTGTCACCTTCCATTCGAATAGTGCATCCAATCGCAATAAGAAAATAAACCTTCAGCCAATCATATCTTAAAAGATCTGCCATGTGTCACCTCCTTATTTGTTCGTTGATCTGATAGTCTGGTCAAACCTGGTCAAGCTCGTTCGACCGAGCTCTAAGCTCATCCGAGCCCCTACTACGTTATCGTCGAGCTCACATGACCTAGCCACGGTACAGTGGTGAGCTTGCCTGAGCTCACCTGACCTTCTACCTCACTACCATTGCCCTAGTGGACTCACCTCATGGTATGGTGGTGAGCTCAGCCGAGCTCACCCAAGTCTTTACCAAGCTCTATCTCTGACCACCCTCCACTATCATGCCCTTATCTAAGATGACCCACGGTGTAGCGGTGGCCACAAAGTAAACCATTGGTGATCATACCGCGGACACCGTGGTGAGAGGAACCATTGCTAGTGGTAGGGCAGTAATTGCCAAGCCCACCATTGGTTGTCTCACCATGGTGAGAGGAACAACCACCAGCGGTATGGCAATAACCATCGAGCTAGGTTGCTGGCAGCCTTACTGCACCACCGCAATGAGAGAACTCATTGCGTGTGGTAAGGAAATAACCCCCAGTGTAGGTTACAAGCAGCCTTACCATGCCACTACTGTGAGTGATCTCACCACACATGGTAAGGCAGTGACCGCGAAGTCCATTCCTGTGGTACCGCCAGGGGCAAACCAGACCACCACGATAAAGCGGTCAAGGCTAGAAATAGGAAGAAAACACCTAACTACAAGAAGAAACAAGCTAGATAGTTGAGGCATAATTTCCCAACAAAAAAAATTTCTAATTAAGACCATTTGAAGGTTTGAACTAAAGTATTAGCATCTACTTATGCTAGGTTACAGTTCTAGTTAGGCTCATAGATCAAATTTTGGACCTTCTGTCTGATTCTACACTTCGCTTTGCTCTACTGTGCTCTTCTTTTCTCTTCACATCAAAAATCCATGTACAAATGATTTCACATTACTATCCTTTTGAATTTTTCACCACACACTAATATAATTCAGATCTCACACACTCACTTATACAAAATGATAAAACCGATCTCATATATATATATCCGCTATCAAAGATTTGATCATTCATATGTTGGCTTTTATAAAACATAAAATACTTTCCAATGGTCGGCTAAATCCATAGCTAATTCTTTATGCACACCAGCCATAATCAGTCATAGCATAGTGAGGACCCAAATAAACATGTTTGAACACAAAAAGAATTAACCAATTTCTCCTTAAACATCTACAACAGCTATATTCACCAAGTCAGCCTTCTAGTATTGATAACCAAAAAATCAATGCACTAGATCTCCTAGATCGTACACCAATAAATGCACACCTCGATAATTCTTGAATAAGATAGTGTGAACATCAACATAACTTTCTTTGAGATCCACAACTCAAAATATTAGTTCGGTGAAATACACAAATCAACATCTTTACCTTTAATCGGATACCTTGTTCTTCATTTTGTCTCCCGGTATGAAGAAGTACTAAATCGTAGGCTGGATCAATGACTTAGGTTGCCATCAATGAAAACACTAGAATCCATATGTCAACATACCTAACCCCTTACCCCTACTAAGTGCGGGACAATGATGAGTTGGGATAAGTGATGGGAATAAGCTCCTTGCAATAAAGACATGATTTGCAATGAATGCTAAACATGTTATAATGACCATACTAAGATCCTACAACTATTACATGGCAAGGAGCAAAGTGAATGCTTGGAGGGACCATCTCTATTATATCAAATTTCTCCAAGATCCTCCTAAATTTCATGACACTTATCAGTACTATGTCCAAGCACTACATGATATCGACAATGAGACATGTTTATTTTTTTATGTTTTGGCTTTGGCTTTTCTTTGATAGGTGGTAATGTTAAGAGTCATTCATTAAGAAGTATGTGTAACTGATTTTTAGTGAGAGACATGGGAAAAGGGAATTTTAGCTTCTTGAGCTTGTAATACCTTAAGTGTTTTCCTGTTTAAGGGTATTGTTGATGTGGATTGGAAGGAGAAGGACCTAAAGTGATCCTTCATCCTTGCAAGACAATACTTCATCATTACGAGGGAGGAAATTTGTATCCTTAGAAGATGTGGAGGGATAAGGATTTTGATATCCTATTCCCTTAGTGTCCTCAATAGGAAATGTTTCCAAGATTACGTGAATTTCATGCTCATTAGTTGCGTCACATTGTTGTCTAGTTAAGATTTTACATCCTTGGCCATAAGTCTCTTCTAGGTTTATGTGTGTTGATTACTTTGTTAACATAAGATGGATAGTTATGCACTTGGTTAGAACAGCTAGGTTCACTCATTGTTGGAGGTTTAGGATTAGTTTTTTACTCAATTTTAGGATGTAAAAGATCAAACATCTCAAGTGGTGGGATGGTAGGGGGTGTTGGTTGTTGTATGGATGGGTAAAAGGATGAATTACCCTCAAGATTGTTAAGGCATTCATTTATGAAACTTTTTATGCTATAATCATCTTCTCCAATGATGTTAAATTCAAGAGGACACTCATTAGGAGTTGATTGAGCATGATTAGGTTCAACTGTATTAGGATCATTACCAAAAAAACAACTTGAAACATCAACTAAAGATGTTAAAGACTTCAATAGGTTACCTATTCATGTGTCTATTGTTTGAAATGCAAGGGGATTTTCAAATTTTTAGATTCTAAAGAAGGTAATTTTATGATTACATAATGCAAAAACATAAAAATTATGTCTTGTATATGCAATTTTGAAATCAAACAATGCACTAATTTTTATCAAATTAAGCTAAATATGATAAATTCCACTTAACAAAAAAATTGTAAACTGAAACAATAAAATAAAATGTGGAAATAGATGTTTAGTGCCCAAAAAATAACGAAATGACTCTAATCAGGGATTGATTTTCCATAGGGAATATGTGTCCTAGGTTAGGGTTTTTAAATTTTTTTTATAGATTTCAGAGATGATTTTACTGGTTTCTAGATTCTAATCAAAAATAGTAATTTATAGTTTTGAAGAATTTTCTTTGAATTTAATGTTGGCTACAAGTGCAAAATGTTATTAAATGAAAAAATAGGATACCTAATTTGATATGCAATTTTGTTTCAATTTTCAAATGCAATGCTATGTAAATGATATGAAAAATGAATGGTTTTGATTTGTATTTTTTATATTTAAAGAATGCAAATATGCAATACTAAAACACTTAAATGAAATGCAAAGTTAATGCAAACTAAACTACTCAAAATGAAACTCAATTCAATGCAATGGAATGAAAATGAATGCAAGTAAAAAATCTAGGGTGCAAATGGAAACCAAAATTTTAAAAAATGCAATGATCAAAAGGTCAGGTTCACCATAAAGAAACATAGAAAAATAAGGCTTTCCATAATGGGATAATGGAAAATAGGGGTATTATGGAACTATTTCTCTAATTTCATTTAGGAAATGAGATCCAAACAATGAATTGACTATCAATCTTAAGATAAGTCAAATCAAGGTACAGATCTACAAATTTTCCTTTTATGCAAGGATGGGGGTCCTTATTAAATAACACTTTAGGGAGAAAGATTAAAAATAGAAAAAAAACTCTAAATTGCAATCTACAAAGTGTATTTAAAAGATTAAGCTCAATTCTAATGGAATGAGTAACTAAAATGTAGATTTGAGAATGGAAAAGTGATGTGTCTCAATCACCAAAAGAGTTTTTTTGAAGCTTACTAAGAACTCATTTTCCCTATGAGAAATGGGTCCTAGCTAGGGCTCCTAAAAAATAGTTTATGCGTTCTATTCTCCTGTGTTTACACTCCTAGATTCTCGAATCTCACAATCAAAGAGCCAAAAATAAATACTATAGGTCATTTTTTGTGAAATTGCAAGAGTGGTGACAACAAATGCAACTTTCACAACTTTGTAATTTTTCTTCTTCAAGAGATGTTCCACCTAAAATCTGCAAACACACATCAAGGGGGGAAAATGTTGTTTTGTTAGGTGAATGAGTTTTTGCATTGGTCAAACCCTATTTTGGTAATTAAACCTTGCAATGAAATGAAACATGAATAGAAGCAATGATGAATGAAAAAATTCAATGTCACAACTCACCAAACCCTTGTTTGAACCCTGCAATATAGATCTACAACCTGTATGAAATGGCTTCAGTGGATGTAGATCTTGATCATGAAACTTGATTTGAAAGAATGCATTTGACTACTTGAATGAATCTTGAATGCTACATCAACATATTAACTCAAATAGCATACATGACTTTGACTTGATAATGGATCTTGATTTCTATAATAATCTTAAATAAATTTTCCCTTAAATTCCTTGAAATACTCTTGAATTGCTCTCGATAATGCTTACTTGAATACTCTTAACTTGCTTTAAATCTTGTAGCTTAAAAACAAATAGATGAAACTGTTAGATGTTATGGTCAAGTTGCTGATATGAGGTTTCCATTGATGTCAACACTATTAGCATTAATGTCTTTAAGACTATATATGTCGAGGATATTGAGAAAATTGTAATAAAATATGTTGCAAGTTGTTTGTGTAGCAGTGAAGATTAGTATGGTAGAAATTTTAGTATGTTGATAGTGAGAATTTGCAGATTAAAGGGTTTTTTTTAGCTTATCTAGTGTCTAGTCTAAAAGTTTCAGAGATGCGCATGAATATTTGTGCAAGTTATCAGTTTTTGTGTTCTAACAACTATTTTGTTACTGCAAATGGTGTTCATCAAAGAAGATAACATGTATATGATAATCTAAGTTTTTGTGTATGTTATTGTGGTGTTCATGGAGGTTTATAGATCATGTTCTATCTATGTTGCACATCTGCATTGGTCATTGTGCTTGTGATCCAAGATTTTCTCTTGCATGTTCATGGCCGACAAGGTGTTTGAAGCGTGTTGTGGATCTACGAGGAAGAATATTTTAAGATGTTTTGTGTTTGAGAAGATTATTTTGGATCTCTACTATGTTGTGGATGACCTTGGTTGATGCACATTTATAATCTTTATTGTTTTGGACCGACAGTTTGAATTCATTCTATTATTGTGTTGAAATTGACATGAAGCAATATAATTTCTTGTTAAGGAATATTAAAATGATTGTTTCTTCATTTGAGATATATGTGAAATGTGAAGTGTGTGAGTGCTATGCATGAAAAAGGTTTAGATCATTCGAAGGTAGAGCATAGTGTGAAGAAGAGTGAAAGAAAGTGAAGAAGTGTTCATGTGATTAACCAAAACTGTACTCAGGAATTAGCAGATGGTACTTTCTTAGTTTGAATTCTTCAGATGAATTTAATCTGAATGTTTTCTATAAGACATTGAGTGTCCCTTTGAGCAGTGAGCTCTAGGAAGTGTGCCTAAATGCATGTGCATTCCTCATATATTCTTCTTATACTTTTAATAGGGTATAACTTGTGGATTAACCTGCACCATGGTTTTTACCCTAACAAGGTTTCCATGCAAAAATCTTGGTGTTATGTGTGTTTTTGATTTGTTGATTCATGCTTTCACTATTATTAATTAGATCTAAGAATAAAGGTTCATAGTTTTAATAAGTTTGAAATTTTGTGAAAACTAATTCACCTCTCCCCCCGTCCCCCCGCCCCCTCCCATCCCCTCAATTGTTTTCCCTTGTGTTGCCAACAATTGGTATCAGAGCAAGTTCCTTGGAAGAAGTTTAACAACTTGAGATGATTCAGGATGGTGACATACAAGAAGGATAGTCTGAGACTTAATGGAAAAAATTATTTGTTGTGGAAGACTTGAATGGAGTATCATCTGAGATGCATTGGTGAATCCTACTAGAACATTACAAGTAATAGGTATGTTATTCCTCAGAATGGTCCTACTGCTACTACTGATATTAGGGATGTTTAATATAACATTAGGGCTAAGGAAGCATTGTTGAGTGCTTTGACTTATTCGAATGTGATGAATGTTATGGATCTGAAGAATGCTTATGAGATCTAGAAAAATTTTGAAACTTTATATGAAGGTGATGCTAATGTGAAGATGGCTAAGCTACAAACTCTAAAAGGAAAATATGAATTGTTGATAATGGGTAATGATGAGAATATTACTACATTCATGCAAAGAGTGAATGAACTTATGTGTGGTATCAAATGTGTTGGTGGATAGGTGGATGGATCAGAGATTGTTGCTAAAGTGCTAAGATCCTTACCTAATGCATACAAAATCAAAGCTCTAGCCATTGAGGAGCTCTAAATTGTGACAAATATAACCAGAGATATGTTGATTGGTAAACTTACTACTTTTGAGTTGAGGGAATTCGGTGATGCCCCTCCTAAGACATAATCTGTATTTAAAGCTAATACTTCTAGGAGAGACAAGCAGAGATATGATCTGGGTGAAAGTTCTTCGAGAAAGGCATTCAGATATGAGGAAGAAATGAGATAGATTGAAGAAGAAGAAGAAAGAGAACTGAATGAGCTTGAAGCCCTTATTGTCAAAAGGGAAGCCAAAGGAAAGTTGTCTATTAAATATTTTTCTTGCAACAAGATAGGTCATTTTGCATCAAGCTATCCAAAAAGCGTTCCTAAGCCAAGACCTTACAAGCCTAAATTTCAAAAGAAGTGTTACTATGCTGCTGATGAAGGTGTGAAAAATGATGAATTTGACAAAGGGAATGTAAGTGAATATGAGTTTGTATTTATTTCTATCAAGGAAAATAATCATGTTTCTACTGAATCTCCTAGTTGTAGAAATGTGGAGAAAGCTCTAGTTGCTCAAGTTGAAGAAAAATATGAATGGGCTATTGACAATGGATGTTCACATCCCATGACAGGTGATAAAAGTAAATTTGTAAGCCTGAAGAAGGATGATGGTGGTGTTGTAAGATTTGGTCATAACAATGGTGGTATAATCTGTGGTAGAGGATGTATTTATTTTGATGGTAAGAATAATATTGATGATGTTCTTTATGTTGAAGGTTTGAAGCATAATCTTCTGAGTGTTGGATAGATGGTTGATAATGGATACAATCTTTAATTCAAAAATGAAAAATGTAGCATATTGGGAAGTTCCGGAAATGTGATTGCTTCAGGTACTACAACAAAAGGTAACATCTTTCATCTGAATGTTGCTAGTAAAAGTTATCTAATTGCTCAAGTTGATGAAATCTGGTTGTGGCATAGAAGAATGTGTCATGTACACTTTGATTATATTATCAAGATAAGTTCCTCACATGCTGTGAGAGATCTTCCCAAGTTGGTGAAGCCTACTAATACCATATGCAAGGAATGCCAGTTAGGAAAAAAAACTAGAATTTTATTTCGGAGCAAACAACTTTGTTTAAATGAATTGTTGGAGCTTGTGAATACTGGCTTGTGTGGTCCTGCTAGAATCATAAATCTACAAGGTTATAGCTACTTCATGTTTCTTATTGATGATTACTCTAGGATGATGTGGGTTACTTTCTTAAGGGAGAAATATGAAGCTCTAGAAAATTTCAAGATCTTTAAGGCTATGGTTCAGATAGAGATAGGTCTGAAGATTAAGTTTTTGGGATTAGATAAAGGTGGTTAATTTACTTCCGATGATTTTAATACTTTTTATAAAGAATATGGGATAAAGAGACAATTATCTACACCACAGACCCCTCAATAGAATGGAGTTGTGGAAAGAAAGAATATGATAGTTCAAGATGCTTCTAGAACTATGATGTTGGAAGGAAATGTCCCTCATATCCATTGGAGATAAGTTGTGAGTACTACTTTTTATATCCTTAATCGGGTACAAATCAAAGGTAATACCCGTAAGACTCCTTTTGAGCTATGGTTTGGTCATAAGACTATTGTTAGATATTTCAAAATATTTGGGAGTAAATGCTATATCAAGAGAGATGAACATATAGGAAAGTTTGATGCTAGAAGTGATGAAGGAACCTTTATTGGTTATTCAACTCAGAGTAAGGCCTACCGGTGCTACAACAAGAGATTGAAGAAAATGGTTGAAAGTGAAAATGTTAAGGTTGATGAAGACATTGATAGACCCTGCAAAACCTATGGATACGATTCTGATGATCAGAATGATATTACAAACAAGAGTCAGATTTCAAATCAAGTTTAGATCATTCCCATGAATCAAGAAGATCAAGATGAAGGAGAGACTATTGAAA